>BTPG01000002.1:9412859-9485359 GCA_036245525.1 Semisulcospira habei | reverse complement strand
TCCCCTACTGATGAAAGACTGAAGGCCCTTAATATCCTACCACTCAGTAAACAATTGGAACTTAATAGATGCTTACTTGTGCAAAAAAGTCTAAACGATGCCGCCCCTCCCTATCTCCGTGAGCTGTTTTCCCATACGAATAGAGAGAACACGAGGAACAGCTTACTCCATCTCCCAAAACCGAGAATTGACATCTTCAAATCTAGCATATCATTTTCCGGTGCTAAGTCATGGAATAACTTACCCTCTCATTTAAAGTCTATTTCAAAGTTATCTATCTTCAGAGCTCGCGTCCATAAATATCTGCTGTCGATGTGAATGTTTTATTTTTCTGCTTAATATGTTGCTCCAGCACAGCAGATTGCTGCAGATTATGTAATAGTTTGACTGTCTGCATTAACATGTCAGGTTCATACACGTATATATATTGTTTTAATTCTTTTTGTATTTTATTTTTTATTATTACATTTTATTCTTTCTGATGGTGGGAGTGGAGGGGGGGGGGGGATTTGGGTACTTATATATATTTTATCTTTTGCTGTATCGTCTGATGTATTTTTATATATGTAGAGTAGCAGGACAGTTTGGAAGATAGGCATTGCTATGCCTAAAACTTTTTATCCTGAATAAAAACGTTTCATCATCATCATCATCTCTCTCTCCCTCTCTCCCTCTCTGTCTCTGTCTCTGTCTCTGTCTCTCTCTCTCTCTCTCTCTCTCTCTCTCTCTCTCTCTCTCTCTCTCTCTCTCTCTCTCTTTCTCTCTGGCTGACTGCGGATCTTATCGAGGCCATGGAGCACATGGACGAGCTGAGAAGAGAGAAGCGTTTCACCGATTGCAAAAAAGAACGTAATCGAATAAAATCCATGGTTCTGAAGGCAAAGAGATTACTTTGCGATAAAGTTATTCACGAAAGTAAAGACTGTGCCACAATACGGCGTGAGATAAATTAAGTTACAAGAGGCATGAATAAAAGCATAGCTCCTTTACCGCCGCATCTCACAGCAAACAGCCACTTCGTCTCCGTAGCAGAATCATTAATCCCGCCGGGAACTAAGTCGCATGACTATGTATGCCCGGACAACTTAGTCGATTTCTGCAAGCAGAGAACTGCCGGCATAAAACCTTTTATCATACCGACTATAGCGCTCCATGAAGTTAGTAAATTGATTACATCCTTGGAAAACAAAAAAATTATCAGTACTTGATGAGATTAGTGCGAAAATACTCAAGATATCCCTCACATACATTGTAGAGAATATCACTTATATCTACAACCTCTATATTAATTCTAATTGTTTTCCAACCCCACCCGGGTCTGCCCTGGGGGACTTGGGTGGGGTTAGGTATTTTTTAGTTCCCAGGGTCACCCTGGTCAGCCCCACAGGGTGGGTTTTTCTCTCTATTCTGGGGCATTTGTTTCTGTCTACCCTTTGTCCATTCACCTGTATTTGCCTTTTTAAAACTCTCCCTACTGTCTGCACTGCCTGTAGCTCTTGATATTGGATGTGTGTTGCTAAATGGTCTTAGCTTTATTTAGGCCCCATATGTTAGGTTTATTTAATGTATTTGACCGGCTGGCGACATACATTCAATGTTCTGTTTATTTTTTTTTTCACAAGCAGTGCAGGCACGTCCTGAGAAAGCCTTGTTGCTGTCGGGACGTTAAGCAATGTACAATCAATCAATCAATCTAATTGTTTTCCAGACGCATTTAAAGACGCGAAAGTAATACCTCTACCTAAATCTAAAGATATTGGTGAAATTAATAATTTCAGGCCCATATCACTTCTACCTGTTCTGTCCAAGCCCTTAGAACGGCATATGCACAAGCATCTATCTATATACATGAAAAGCCGAAAATTAATCTATTCATTGCAGTCGGGCTTCAGATCAAAACACTCATGTCACACCGCGCTGATACGGATGATAGACACCTGGTTATCTTCCATCAACGACTCAAAACGTACAGGAGTCATGTTTTTAGATTTTCGTAAAGCCTTTGATCTGGTAAACCACGAAATACTGATCAAGAAAGTATCCATGTATACCAACAACTCGGCGTTGTTTCTCAAATCCTACCTCGTAGGTAGAAAACAAAGGGTATTACTAAATGGCTCATACTCGAATCAAGGGTTAGTGAAGCCTGGCGTACCACAGGGCTCTATTCTTGGTCCCCTTTTATTCTGCTTGTTCATAAATGATCTTCCTCTTGCGATAAAAAATGAAAGCGTTACATGTGATATGTCTGCAGATGATGCCGCTGTACACACGCCAGATAAGGATATATCAAAAAACAATTCACGACTGCAAAACACACTGCAAAATATTTATGAATGACGCAGTCATAATATTATGATTTTAAACCCGGCAAAAACGGAGAGCATGGTAATTATCACCCGCCAAAACACCAACTCGGCTCTCTCTCATTCAGTCTGTCCCTCCAAGGCTAAACCATCAGCCAAGTTACTAACCATCGCCTGCTAGGAGTCACGGTGGACAACCAGCTTAGGTGGCAGCCACACATCAGTAATGTCTGTAAAATTGTCTCCAGAAATCTGTACGTCTTAGCAAAACTTAAGCACATTACTGATATGGAGACACGTCAACTGTTCTTCAATGCCCAAATTAGATCACATATAGACTATGCCTCTACTGTCAGCTTGTCACCACTGGCATCAGCGACGCTAACACAACCATCATCAGCCATCTACAAACCCAACTTGTTGCTGTTGAGTCCTTGCACCAGGAGTTGCTTCATATTAAAACAGAAGTTCTGCACAAGTTCGATCTGTTAGACAGACAAGTACTTGAAAATGTAAAAGCCAATGACCTGCACATGTCAGAGTCATGTGTACGAGGCAAATTATCCAGTACCAGCTGACGGATCTATCCGATTTTCATTGTCATCTACACGATACACTTCAGAGTCTAAACTCTGCACGTGACAGGGACAGTCATCTCATCAGTGACCTGTACAGACAAGTGGAGCAGTTGGACAAAGCAATTTCTGGCCACGCCTTTCAACTGCACTCTGCATCCGATCAGATCAACACGGCCTGAGGCGGCGCTCATCCCCTCCACCTTCCCTGACGGCGCTAAGGAAATCACGAGCAGTGGCAGAGCAAACCCTGCTACCGCTGACGGTGATGTAATCCCGGTGGGGATCACCCCTCCTATTCTCATCGCTTCGTCAAGTACCCGGAAGGATCAGGCCTCTAGCGGTATGCTGATAACAATCCACACGCCACCTTCAGAGGCTGAGAGGCAGGAGGAGATCAGCGGTGCTCGCAAGCGTGACCAGGCTGGGAGGGGTGATAATCAGATTAGCGCCGCACAACACCGTAACCGCCCTTTTCCCAGCGAGGAGATCTTCAAGCATCAGGTCAAGGCCAACACCACAACACTTGTGTGGATGTTCCGTCTTACTCAACTTGAAGGGGAAAAACATGACAGTGTACCAAGGCGAGAGAGTACAAGTCATTTCGGCGTCAGGGCTTCAAACCTCTCACCGACTGACTGGTGCACGAAGCAGCCGCAATCACCCCGCGTCCAACTGGTCACCTTCCACGTGGGAATGAACGACTGCAAGCAGCGCGAGATCACCAGTCAGCAATGGGAAATGCTCGTCAGCTCCTGTAAACGTGCATTCCCTAAGGCTCAGATCCAAGCTTCATCCGTGTTGCCTGATGGACAGGGAAGAAATTTGCACCTGAACCAACGAATCTTCCCATCCAACGCCAACCTGTGCCACGTGGCTAAGAAACTAAGCACCACGTTGATTGACAATACTGGCCTGTACCACACTTCAAATGGTCTGCCCCGCAAAGCACTATACAGCACTATACCTACAGCAACGGCAGGCTTGATCCCATTCACCCGTCCCACGTCCCACGCAGGCTGGCCGGAAACATTAAGTACGGCGGGGAGGACGGGCACTGGACAAACACTCAACGGGACGCCAAATCCGCTGACGAAACTACTGCCCAGCAACTGTACTCGGACGTTGCTGCGGGGCGTGTGATTGATTGTACATTGCTTAACGTCCCGACAGCAACAAGGCTTTCTCAGGACGTGCCGGCACTGCTTGTGAAAAAAAATAAACAAACAGAACATTGAATGTATGTCGCCAGCCGGTCAAATACATTAAATAAACCTAACACATGGGGCATAAAATAAAGCTAAGACCATTTAGCAACACACATCCAATATCAAGAGCTACAGGCAGTGCAGACATTAGGGAGAGTTTTAAAAAGGCAAATACAGGTGAATGGACAAAGGGTAGACAGAAACACATGCCCCAGAATAGAGAGAAAAACCCACCCTGTGGGGCTGACCAGGGTGACCCTGGGAACTAAAAAATACCTAACCCCACCCAAGTCCCCCAGGGCAGACCCGGGTGGGAGAAGGGCGTGTGTTACTAGTATTACCCGGTGCTCAAACACAGCATCATCAGCACCAGCTACATCAACAACAGCATCGGCACCAGCATAGAGATAAGCGGCACCGTCAACAACACAAGGAGCTGAAACTTCTACCACAACAGCAACAGCTTGAACAGCAGCAAAAAGACCTCCAGCAGCTTCAGGAACAACAGGATCAAGTGCAGCTATCGCCACCTCAGACACAGGATCTTCACGATACATCTGTTGTTTACGACTGGCAAAAGCCACAACAAGTGATGTATCCGCCCGTAGCACTGTGGCAGTACCAACCTCTCCCTAACGGTGCTCAGTGGGCTAACTACCCACCAACCCCGATACATCAGCATCCAAGAAATGGAATGACTACCCCGTACCACGCGGTCCACCCTGTGCAGATTGTCAACGCTAGTCAATGGGCTTCTCTTGTGAATGGTGCAGTACAAGCGTACTAGGCTGTGCAGTATATCTTTCTTCTAGTGTCTTCTCATTTCGCGTTTCAGTCTGTGCACCTACTAGTAAATGCTGTGCATTTTCTTCTGTTTATAGTGCTGACTTCTTCCCTTTCGCATAAGGGATAATTTTAACAGTTAAGTGTGATAACAGTGTGTTGTTTGCCGCTACAATGGAAAACTGAATGCATTCTCCGCTGTAACAGCAAAGAATTAAACAATACGACCTGTATCACTGTGTGCATTTACCTATTGGAGTACTGTGTGAAGTCGTAGATAGGTCAGAGTTTGTTTGCCGCTACAATGGAAAATATACTATTGGTCAAAACTTAAGGGCCACTTTTTATCGCAGACGCGCCGACAACACCACAAAATAATGTAACAATACTTGGAGTCAGTACTTTGCTAATTTATTTAGTAACAATTTCATTTAAGTTTTGAGTAAATCAAGCTATTGTAACAACAGCAGTACGTTAGAATGTTCACCCACCCCTCATTTGAAAAGTCACACAAGACTGGTCCAGTCAGTAGCGAGTGTACCCACCGTTTGCAGCCAAGCATTCAATGCAGCGTTGACGCATGGAGTTCACCATGGTTCCGAGAACATGTTCTGTGATCGCTTCCCACTCTTGATGCAGAAACTGAGTCAGCTGGGGGACGTCTTGAAGTGGGGGTGATTGCTGACTACACGTTGCCTCAGCACGTCCCAGAGGTGCTCGATGGGATCCAGATCAGGTGAACGAGGTAACCACTCCATCCTCATGATGCCCCGTTGCTCGATGAGGTCGAGCTTTGTCGTCCTGTAGAACAGCATTGTCGACTATGGCTTGGAGAGCTGGCTGGATGCGGGGCTGCACAATCTTGTCCCGATAGCGCAGTCTAATCAGGTGCCTCGGATGACGTGGAGGGGGTCCTGCCTTCCCTGCTGAAGCCTACCCAGACCACAACTGAGCCTCCCCGTATCGATCCATGCATCCATCCGTGAATCGCTTGCCCTGGCGTCTTCAGACCCTCGCCCTGCCGTCGTTGAAGGACACAGTGAACCATGACTCATCAGTAAACAGAACCTGAGTCCACTGGAGTCTGTTCCACCTCACACGTTGACGACACCAGGCAACCCGGGCTCTGCGATGAGCTGGAGTGAGGGGTATTCTCACTGCTGCTCTGCAGGAAGCCAGGCCAATTTCGCGCAGACGTCGGCGGACTGTGCTTCTGCTGACGTTAACGTTTGCAGCTTGCATCAGTTTACGTCGCAGATTGGTTGACGTGACAGTTCGGTCGCGCAGAGCCGCACACAGAGGTATCTGCTGGTGCAGCGCGATCGTCGTTTTTTCCTTCCCGTTTCTTGGAATCGTGCCAGCAGCCTCTGGATCACTGAATGGGACACCTCAAGACGTCTCCCAACTTCTCGTCCGGAAATTTCATCCTGCAGCCATGCTAGCGCCCGGCCTTGATCTACTGGCGGTAGGCTTCGTCATGGTGGCATGGTTAGGAAAGTGACAATTATGCCCCTACTGTACCGGTATTTGTAGCGAAACAGAAGTGCTCAGTGTTCACGACTGACTCCTTTAGCATGTGCATCACGACTTTACCGAGTTTTTCCACCTGCATGCCTTTGGCACGCTTGCCAATATCGCACTGCTTTTCACAATGACTGACGATGTTTCACGTGCATTTGACACGTTCGTGGAAATTGATGAATTGTTGTCTTTTGTTCCCTGTACAGAGTACTGTCTAATGTCAACTTTTAACCTATTTGGATCGGAAGAACAGTGTATTTTATTAGCGTACTTGCGACGATAAACAATGACACAAAAAGTGGGGTGTTCCTTAAGTTTTGACCATTAGTACATGATACAGTTTCCACTGTAGCGACAAACAATTAACAATTATCAACTACAGTGTGTATAGCCACTGGTCTTTATCATTGTGTACAATTTTCCATTCAAGTACCGTCTTCAGTCGTCAACAGGAAGGTGTAGGTTTTTTGCCGCTACAATGGAAAATATAATATTTATGTATTCTCCACTCTAGCGGAAAACTATAAGTTCCGCTTGATCACTGTGTGTCACTCTGTGCTCTGTTAGCCGTCGAGTACACAGTGTGTTGTTTGTCGCTGCAGTGAAAAGTAAACTACATTCTCCATTGTGACGGAAAACATTAAAGAACTACGACCATTGTTTTGTATCGCTGTGCGCCAATTCCACTGGAATATTGTGATTAGTCGTCGAGAGTTTTCTATCACTAAGTAATATACTCGACCGTGTCCTCACGCAATACTGTGCGGTGCGCAAAAACTATATTTATGCGCCCACTGTCACTCTGTGTGTTAGGTTCTTCATGTACTTAGAGTATAGAACACGAGTTTGTGGACACACACATTACCGCCATTTTCAGCAGTTTGAGTGGCATGGATACTCTTATATCTGGATATTTAAGAATAACTTTTGATTGACATTGCTGTATCGGGACACTGTGCGTGACGTTTTGTGCACAGTACATAATTATCTCAGCCACGATAGTCCTGTAGTGACAAATTTAAGAACTATTGTTTGCTTTCCTGTTCTTCATTTTTATCTGATCTAACCTCTCTGTCGTTAGTTAGGACCAAAAAAGAAAATGAGCCGAACGCATGAACACAGTAACCTTCAAATTGGCCCCCACCTGGGTCTTCCCTGGGAGACTTGGGTGGGGTTAACTACTTTTTAGTTCCCAGGGTCACCCTGGTCAGTCCCACAGGGTGGGATTACCCCTCTATTCTGGGACATGTGTTTCTGTCTACCCTTGGTCCATTCATCTGTGTTTTCCTTTTTTAAAACTCTCCCTACTGTCTGCGCTTCTTGTAGCTCTTGATATTGGATGTGTGTTGCTAAATGGTCTTGGGTTTATTTAGCGCATTAGACCGGCTGGCGACATACACTCACTATTCTGTTTAGGTGTTTTTTTTTTTGTTTTTTTTTTTCACAAGCAGTGCAGTCACGTCCTGAGAAAGTCTTGTTGCTGTCGGGACGTTAAACAATGTACAACCAACCAACCTTCAAATTGGGCACTTAAACATATACCATCTTCTTAACAAGGTGACTGATTTGAACGTTTTCCTAAACAAGACTGAACCATTCCACCTGTTTGGTCTTAGTGAAACACGACTTAACTCTGATATAATCAATGCGGCCATTCACGTACCTAACTTTAGCATCACTCGACGTGACCCGTGTGTACCTGGTAGGACTGGGCTTGCCGTTTACATCCATAACTCAATCCAACACTTAGTAAAAAAGCGTGAGGACCTTGAAACTTTAGAAGTTGAGTGCATTTAGAATTTATGTGTCCTAAAGCTAAACCAGTCTTTATAGGCTTCTGCTATCGTAATCCCTCAGCCAGTTTCGACTGGTATGACGAGTTCTTGCATGCAGTAGAAAATGATGGCTTACCTAACAGCGATGTGTTGCAACTGGGTGATTTTAACATAGATAAGCTGAAGCCCCATACTTCATGGGATTGCATCACCACGCAAACTGGCTTAGAACAGTTAGTCTCGTTCCCTACCAGGATCACAAAAACAACAGCAACATTCATTGATCACATTTACACCAACCGCCCCCTTAGTGTATCCAATGTTAGTGTTTCTGATCTTAGCATCAGCGATCACTTTCCAACTGTGTGTTCCTGGTCAACCAAACTGCCAGCGCATCCTAAACAAAGACACACGACAAAAACGTATCGACCTTTCAAAAGGTTTCATCAGTCGGCCTTTCTAACAGACCTTAATGAAACTCAATTTAATGTTGTGCAGATCGAAACCGACCCTGTTGGCTGTCTTTTATGAGCTTTTTACCGGCGTGCTTAATACACACGCCCCCTTACGACAAAGCGGGGAAAAAAAGCACACGTTACCACCTTGGCTAACGCAAGAAATAGTCCAAACCATGAAACTAAGAAATGACTTACGCAGGAAAAGCAGTTTGACGAATATAAAAAACAACGTAACCGCGTCAAGTCGATGGTCCGCAGGGCTCAGAAGTCTCTCTTTGAACGTATGATTAAAGAAGACCAAGATAATGCCGCACTCTGGCGCGAAATTATCTCCTCACCCGTGGTAGCAACAAGAAATCGACAGCCATTCCTTCTAGCATTACTGCAGACACCTTTAACAAACATTTTCTGTCTGTCGCTGAGTCAATCACACCCTCTAATGACAACACGCCGTACACATGCCCTGAGGCACTACTTAACTTCTGCAAACTAAAGACTGATAAAAAAAAAAAAAAAAAAAAAAAATTTCTATACCGCCTCTAGCTGTGTATGAATTACGAAAGCTAATCGGTTCATTAGCAAACAAACAATCATCGGGTCCTGACGAGATTTGCCCTAACATCCTCAAACTTTCCCTTCCCTATATAGTAGAATCTTAATACATATCTATAGTTTATGCATTGAACAAAACATTTTTCCGGCTGAACTGAAGCACGCTAAGGTTATACCATTACCGAAATCAAAAGATCTAACAGATGTTAATAATTACAGACCCATTTCATATTTGGAAAACCGCGGTCTTCTGCACATATTCCAGTCCGGCTCTCGTCCAAAACACTTATGCCACACAGCACTAACAAGACCTGTTGATACATGGCTAACTTCCATGAATAACTCTCAAATAACTGGTTCAATCTTTATCGCCTTTAAGAAGTCTTTTGACCTGGTAAACCACGACATTCTTTTATTGAAACTTCAAGCATATCTCTGCAACTCAGATGTCGTCTTATTTTTGAGTTCCTATTTGAGTGGAAGGAAGCAAAATGTACTATTAAATGGATCCTACTCCTCGTATGGTCTCGTCAAAAGTGGAGTGCCTTATGGCTCTGTCCAAGGGCCACTGCTGTTTTGTATTTTTATTAATGACCTTCTGCTAAATCTTAGTTGTGGGCATGTTTCCTGTGACATGTTTGCCGACAACTGCACACTGCACACGCCTGACAAAAACGTATCCACAATAAGCACACGTCTGCAGACAAGCCTAAAAGAAGTCTCTGGAAGGTGTAATTCCAACTCAATGTCTCTGAACCCTTCAAAAACAATGCATGTGTATAATCACACGTCAAAAGCACCAGCTTCGACCACTCTCTCTTAAGCCACGGCCCAGGCATGTTATTTCCACCTCCGCCGCATCAGTCAGATCAGAAAATACCTCACTACCGAAGCTGCCACCAAACTTGCTGTCTCTCTCATCTTATCTCGCATCGCCTACTGCAACTCTCTCCTTTCCGGCCTTCCTCACTCCACCACTCTCACTCTCCAGCGCGTCCAGAACAATGCTGCCCGCCTCGTCCTCAGAAAGAAAAAATCCGACCACATCACTCCCCTGCTCAAGCTCCTTCACTGGCTCGCCATCCCCCAACGCATCCAATACAAGATTCTGTCTCTCTGCTACAAATCCCTGAACAACTACGCTCCTGCCTATCTCTCCAACTTACTTCAATCCTACACTCCTCCCCGCTCCCTCCGCTCCGCCTCTGACCCTCTCCACCTCCTCATCCTCCGCACCAAACTCAGCACTTTCGGCCCCCGCTCCTTCTCAGTATACGGTCCATCCACCTGGAACACTCTCCCACTCTCTCTCTCTCTCCGTCAGAAACACTCGCTCTCCTCCTTCCAGTCCGCCCTTAAAACTCACCTCTTTCAACAGTTCTAGCACTATATCACCACACTCCCCACTCCAAGCTGATCGTCGTAATGTATCTTCACTATTTGTGTTACGTGAGTCATTGTCTAAAGCGTGCGCATGCGTGTGCCAGTTGTGAGTGCGCGCTTAGAGTTATAATTATTATAAGATAAGCGCATTATAAATACCGTAATTATTATTATTATTATTAAGCTCTGTGTAAACGGCAGCCCAACTGAGCAGGTAACACGTCACCACCTGTTGCGGGTCACTTTAGATGATCAGGTTAAATGGCAACTGCATATTAACAGTGTATGTAAAAGGGTCTCCAGGAATCTGTATATGTTGTCAAAGTTGAAAACAATTACTGACACAGATACGAGTCTTCTTTTCTGCAATGCTCACATCAAGTCGCACATTGACTATGAAACAACAGTGTGGGATGGTTCTAGTGATGTACATTTGAAAAGGCTGAACTCACTACATAGGCAAGCTGCTAAACTTATATTTCCTAATCCAGAGCTCGTAACCGACCAAAAGCTCAAGGCACTGAACATACTATCTCTAAAAGATCACTTTCTGTTCAGTAAGGGTGTGCTAATGTACAAGCTGTATAAGCAAGCATGTCCTTTGTATCTGAGTTCCTTTTTCTCAGAGCAATCCTCCGAAACTTCTAGGCATGGACAACAATTCAGGGTCCCTCTCCCTCGTATTGATTTATTGAAAATCCTGGGAGACTTGGGTGGGGTTAACTACTTTTTAGTTCCCAGGGTCACCCTGGTCAGCCTCACAGGGTGGGTTCCCTTCTATTCTGGGGCATGTGTTTCTGTCTACCCTTGGTTCATTTACCTGTATTTTCCTTTTTAAACTCTCCCTACTGTCTGCGCTGCCTGTAGCTCTTGATATTGGATGTGTGTTGCTAAATGGTCTTAGCTTTATTTAGGCCCCATGTCTTAGGTTTATTTAACGTATTGAACCGGTCGGCGACATACATTCAATATTCTGTTTATCCTTTTTCACAAGCAGTGCAGGCACGTCCTGAGAAAGCCTCGTTGCTGTCGGGACGTTAAGCAATGTAGAATCAATCAATCAATCTATTCCAGCAGTAATTCGAACTACAAAAACGCTCAACACTTTTAGGGATAGCCTCTTTAAGCAACAGCAATCTTTGACATAATGCAGTCGTCACAGTACTGAGATCATTCTTCGCAGGATATGGCGCACGCGCGCGCGTGTGTGTGTGTGTGTTTGTGCGTGCGCGCGCGCGCGTGTGTGTATGTGTGTGTGTGTGTGTGAGAGTGTGTGTGTGTGTGAGTCCGTGTATGCGTGTGTATGCATGCGAATGCGCGTGTGCCTGTGTGTGTATATTTTAGTTGCATTTAGTTACTTTTCTTACTTTTTCTTTCTTTATGCTAATATGTTTTAATGTTAATATGTTTCACTTCTCCCTGTCTTAGTTTGGATGGTTATATTTGGAATGCATTGAAATGTATACGTGTGTGTGTGTGTGTGTGTGTGTGTGTGTGTGTGTGTGTGTGTGTGCGTGCGTGCTTGCGTGCGTGTGTGTGTGTGTGTGTGTGTGTGTGTGTGTGTGTGTGTGTGAGTGTGTGTGCGTGCGTGCGTGCGTGTTTGTATTTTTGTCATATATGTAGTAGATGTACAAACGGCAAGTTTGAAAACTGGTTCTGTTACCAATAACTTTTAACCGTTGGAAAATAAAGGTTCATTCTCTCTCTCTCTCTCTCTCTCTCTCTCTCTCTCTCTCTCTCTCTCTCTCTCTCTCTCTCTCTCTCTCTCCTCTCTCTCTCTCTCCTCTCTCTCTCTCCTCTCTCTCTCTCTCCTCTCTCTCTCTCTCTCTCTCTCTCTCTCTCTCTCTCTCTCTCTCTCTCTCTCTCTCTCTCTCTCTCTCTCTCTCTCTCTCTCTCTCTCTCTCTCCCTGGAAGTAAGAGATGAATTAAAACGAGACAAGAAATTTGCTGAACACAAGAAGCAGCAAAACCATGTCAAATCTCTAGTTCGTAAAGCACAGAGGCAAAATGCAGCACAAGTTATTGCCGACGGCAAAGACATCCGTTCAGTCTGGCAAGTAATAAACACTTTCACCAAAGGTAACAGTAAACGATCGCCTAATATTCCGCCTGATCTTACTGCAGATGCGTTCAACGCTCACTTCATAACTGTTGTTCATACTCTGGCGAAGTCAAATACACCTAACCCTGTAAACTACACTTGCTCTCATCAATTACGTCACCTGCGGCCCATTTGTAATACCGCTTATGACTGTCCTAGATGTAGGCAAACCTATTTCCAGTTTAAAAAACAAATCGTCTTGCGGTCCAGATGGTATTAATAGTCAGATTTTAAAACTATCTCTGCCCTACGTCGTCGAATCCCTGACCTTATTTATAATTTATCGATCAGACATAACGTTTTTTCCCGACAAGCTAAAAAAAGCGAAGGTAATCCCTCTTCCTAAAAGCAAGGATTTATGCAACCTAAACGAGTACAGGCCCATTTCCATATTATCCTGTATTTCAGAACCGCTCGAGAAACATATCCATACTCATCTTCTAAACTTTCTGGAGCAAAACCATCTGATAACTGCAGCACATTTAGGATTTCGACCTCTACATTCGTGCCAAACTGCCCTCAATCAGTTAATTGATAAATCCATAAATGACAGTAACGTATCAGGTACAATCTTTCTTGACCTGAAGAAAGCTTTTGATCTTGTCAACCACTCTATCCTACTAAACAAACTACCATTCTGTCACATTGACTCAAATACTGTCCCCTTTATATCTTCCTATCTCAGGGACAGAACGCAGAAAGTACTGCTAAATGGCAATTATTCTTCTGACGGGTTAGTAACTTGCGGTGTTCCACAGGGGTCTATTCTAGGGCCCTTATTATTTAATCTATTTATTAGTGATCTGCCACTGTGCATATCTTATTTAGACGCAAACTGCGATCTGTTCGCAGGCGACACGACCATACACACATCTGATAAAGATATCGCAACAATTAATAGGGTACTCTAACAAAGTCTAGATGAAAGTAGCAGGCTGGTGCAGTGATAATCACATGATTATTAGTATTCCAAAGAAAAAGAGCATGTTATTTACTACACTTCAGAAACACCAGCATGGCTTACCACCTTTAACACTCTCCTTAGATAGCCAGCCTGTAGAACAAGTTACTAAGCATCGCTTATTAGGCGTTATCGTGGACAACCAATTAAGCTGGGAACCGCATACTGACTCTATATGCAAAACAATCTCCAAAACTCTGTTCCTGTTATCAAAACTACGCCATATAGTTAATACTGATATCATTAAACTCTTTTTCCCTGCGCATATTAAAACGCATTGTGACTACAGTTATAACGCCTGGGATGGATGCAGCGAAGTCCACATGAAAAAAAGTTAATTCCTTGTAACGTCGTGGCATTAAATTAATACTTCCCGGTCCTACTTCGACTGACGAAAAATTAAAATCTCAAAAGGTTACTAACATTGAATAAACAGTTTAAATTTAATCGCTGTGCTCTACTGCACACGATCATGCACGAAAAAGCCCCACCCTATCCAAAAACTCTGTTTTCCGACAATAATTGGAAAACACGAGAAATAGTTTGATCCCTCTTCCAAAAATTAGATTAGACATCTGTAAAACCAGCCTGTCCTTTTCAGGCGCTAAAGCTTTAAATATTTTACCTCCACACCTGAAATCAATTTGTAAGATTAGTGACTTCACAGACCACCTTCATAAATATTTAGTTCATAAGTAATAGTATGTTCGACTACCATATGCTACTATTTGTATAGTTCGTGACAAGTTTCCTATTACCTAATAATCTTCTACTGTTGCTGCAGATTATGTGATAATTCGACTGTCTACATTAACATGTCAGGTTCATACCTGTATATGTATATATAGTCTTTTTTTAATTTCTTTCTTTTCTTCTTTTTCTGATAGTGAAGGGGTGGGGGATGGGTCTTTTTTTCTAATATATGTTTTATCTTTTGCTGTATCGTCTGATGTATTTTTATATGTGTAGAGTAGCAGGAGAGTTTGGAAGATAGGCATTGCTATGCCGAAAACTTTTTAGGCTGAATGAAAACGTTTCATCATCATCATCATCATCATATCTCTCTCTCTCTCTCTCTCTCTCTCTCTCTCTCTCTCTCTCTCTCTCTCTCTCTCTCACACACACACACACACACACACACACGTATGCGCACATCTCCAAGAGGCATAGATCATCAAGTGCCCGGAGGGCGCATGAACATGTATGCCTCTTGAGGATGTTTGGAGCGCGCATGCACTCACGCACACGCACACACATACACACACATCGACGCGCTCTCAGAAGAGCAACCAGGTGTACTTATTATAGCATGTAGCTAGATAAAGTCAACCTGATTTCACACAAACTATAGCAAAACTGAAATTGTAGCGTGAAACTCTAGTTTTGTCGCCATTTTCCCCAGGCTTGAAGCGAAAGCAAAACTCATATAAATACAAAGAAGTACCCAACGGAGAAAGAAACACGCTTAGAAAAGACGGGTACAACACAATTTATTAATATTTCTGGTAAATATCCTTTGTCAAAATAGACAAACAAACAGCGAGATCAGCCGCTACTTATCTTCATTCGCAGAAGGAATGTGGCAACATATATAAATAAATGGCATATAAATAAATACAAATAAATGGCATATAAATACGTCATTACAAATGACGTTTGACAAACCAATGACACATAATCGCGCATCTCCAAGAGGCATAGATCATCAAGTGCACGGAGGGCACAAGAACATCTATGCCTCCTGATGATGTTTGCAGCGCGCATACACGCGCGCACACGCATACACGCACATCGACGCGCTTTCAGAAGAGCATGAAGTGTACTTAGTATAGCATGTAGCTAAGTAAAGTTAACTTGATTTCACACAAATTATAGCAAGACTAAACTTGTACCGTGACATTCTAGTTTTGTCATCATTTTTCCCAGGCTTGAAGCGAAAGGGATTCTCATAACCGTTTCTCTATATCAGATGATACTCAACTCCATGACTCATGTTCCGCTGATCAGATTATGGACACAATCGAGATCCTTCAGGAGTGCGTCTTGGATACTAAGATGTGGATGACTTCAAACAAATTACAGTTGAATGACGGAAAAACTGAGGCCATGATAATTGCTTCCCCGAGGTTGACGCTGACACTCCCCCAGTCATTACAAATCTGTGGTGCCACTGTCCCCTTCTCCCCCCCCCCCCCCCCCCCCCCCCATGTAAAAAATCTGGGTGTCACACTTGATAGTAGCCTGTCCATGAGCCTTCATGTGAACAACGTTTGCAGATCCGCCACTATCTGACACCTGAAGCAACTAAAGTACTTGTCTGCGCTTTTGTTTTGTCTAAATTAGACTATTGCAATGCTCTTTTGGCTGGCTGTTCCCAGTGTCTGATTGGCAAACTCCAGAAAATTCAAAACTCAGCTGCTAGGTTGATTCTTAGAGTCCCTAGATCAGATCATATCACACCCCATCTGTCTGCCCTACACTGGTTACCTGTAACAGCTAGGATTCAGTACACAATTTCATGCATGACTCACAGTTGTATTACCTGTTCCTGCCCACACTACCTTGCCTCTCTTCTCCAGCTGTATACGCCCTTGAGACAGAATTTGCGCTCTGCTGCCGACTCTCGAGTTTTACGTATCCCTCTTGTCAAAACAAAGTCGTTTGGTGAGAGGTCATTCAGATACCAGAGCCCAGTTGTTTGGAATGACCTCCCACGCGAACTGAGATACGTGAATTCGAGAGAGGCATTCAAGCGAGCCCTAAAGACCCATATGTTTTCTGTCAGCTACAAATGGTCACATAACTGTCATGTTAAAGTCATCTCTATCTATTTATAGAAGTAGTGTGTGTGTGTGTGTGTGTGTGTGTGTGTGTGTGTGTGTGTGTGTGTGTGTGTGTGTGTGTGTGTGTGTGAATGCCAGTATGAGTCCATGAGCGTAGCACTTTTGAATGGTGACTTTATATAAATATAAAATTACGCTATAAAAGATACGTCATGACAAATGACGTTTGACAAACCAGTGACGAGTATGCACTGCGCGCGCCCCTTATAGAGTTCACTATGACGCATTGGCACATCTGCATGGCTTTTTTTCAAAAGGAGATCTTTCAACATCAAAATCAAGTCAAAGACAAAAGCTAGAGACCCTTGACAGCAAAGACAGCTCTCATATAAAAGGGACTTCCTGGGTTATGGGTTATACCATCTTGTTTATTTGCTTTGTGTTTCATTATTGTGTTTGTAAAGCGTTTCTTGCACCTTGGCGATTAGGCGCTATTTAAATTACCTTTATTATTATTATTATTATTATTATTATTATTATTATTATTATTATTATTATTATTATATTAAATTATTTGTAAGCATTCTCTGTTTCTTGTTTTTTTTATCATCAGCCGGTCTGCTGCCCTGAATGTCCAGCCACAGGCGATTGCCTCAGAGACCAGTGTGTGTGCAGACAGAACAAGAATTTCTGCAAAGGATGTCCTGCTGGCAGGAAAACAGACACAAAGACAGGTTGCAATAACAAAGAGCGGTCAAACCAGGAGGCAGGGAGTTCAAGTGAAAAAGGTGCCCCGGATGTCGAGCCACAGGCAACTGCATGACAGACCAGTGTTTGTGCAAAAACAACCACATTTTGTGCAAAGGATGTCCCGCTGGAAGTAACACAGAAACAAAGACAGGTTGCAAAAACAAACGGAAAAAAGGAGGGGGGTGGGGTGGGGGGGGGGGGGGTGGGGGGGGGAGCTAAGAAGGAGGCAAGTAATACAAGTGAACAAGGTGTGAACAAATAACCCCAGTAGCAAAACATATTCGAGCTCACGACGGAAGCAGTGGGCCCGCGCACAACCGTGCGCGGGCCCACTGCGGCCGTCGTGGGCCCGAGGACCTTTGCTTACTGAGAAATGCAACACATGTTAAAGATGTGCTGAAAAAGTTCACATTCACTTTAAGAGCATGCAACGTAACAACATGACGAAGTATAGAGTTAGTTACCGTGCGCTGTATCACCGTACTGCTGAATTACCGTATCGCTGTATTACCCGTATTTCTAAGCATGAAGACGACACGGTCCCAGAAACATTGGTGAATGAGCTTCACGATTACCTAATAAGGTGTATATGTTCAAGTAAGAGAAAGTGGTGAACGAGTAATACGATGGGATGGTTGATACACCAGTGAGTGCAACATTCATATTCGGCAAGTGCGGTACAAGGCACAACATGACACAACTATTGCTGAACCAGTCATTTCTCATAATTACGCGAGGGACTGGAGAAGTGTCTGGATGCTCTTAACTGGTGAGGTTTAGACACAAGTATGTAATGGCATCTTGTAGAGCAAGTTTTGTCGAGGCACACTAAGTCTTCTAACAATCGGTGGTCCACGCTCCAGTGGCCGTGATGTTAGGCAGGGTGAAAACAGCCATCGTCAACGCTCGGTGGACAGAAAACAGTCGATGCACCTCGACTATCATTTTGAGAAAGTCATCAGACTTGGACAAATGAGCTTATGAGGATCTATACCTCTTGCAGTTGGGTGGTGTTGAGGTTTATCAGTCAAAGGGTGAAGGGGCTCCTCATGTGACAGAGACTGCTCAATGCCTACTAACAACGACCTGAACATCGATCAGTTCAGACGCACTCTGGGGTCCACTATCCGGCGGACGCCCTCGCTGACAAGGAAGAAATCACACAGGGCCTACGCATAGGTAGATCACACTTAGTGAGAAACTTGTGAAAGTATTTTTCAGAAGCAGCTAGAGCCCGGGAAAACATACAATCGATCGCCTCAGTATCAGAGTTGTGGAAAAAGACAGCGGGCGTTGGGCAGACGTGCAAGTTTGTTTGTTTCTATATGTGTGAATGTTTGTTTTCTCGGAGAGATCTAGAGCAAACCAGAATAGTATTGGCACAATATAGAATAGATTCTTGTGATGACTTCTACTAAGAAAGGCGGAGCACGTATTTGCCTTTCCGAGCGCACAGATCCCATCTTTTCAGAACCGAACTGAACTGTGCCAGTTTGATATACCAGGACCTCTCAGCAGACAAGTTATATAGAACGCACTCGTCTTTCCCCAGTATCACACCGAGTGAGTGATGCATGGCAGATTGCAGCAGTAGTTTCTAATATTTTTTAGATAGGCGCTTATATACGGCTTGTTCCCAATACCGAAATACCCCCCCCCCTAACCCCCTCCCCACCCACCCCCCTCAAAAACAAAAAAGCTCCGCCCTCACCAACCAACCTCGCCCTACACATCTCGCCTCTGAAATCAGGTCACAGTCTGTCAATCAATACAAACAACTAATGTGAAGCCAGCACAACTCTGGATAACAGAATGTATGTTAATGTGCCATCTCTTTCAAGTCTACCGCCATCTAATAGACTTGGCGTGACCGTTATGGCCGAGGAAAGTTCGGTAATTCAGGTACTACCATTGTTCTGTCATAGTCGAGCTAAGAATGTTTGTGTCATTATGCATCAGAGAATATTAGTTATTGGTAGCAGGGGTTTGCTACACGGACTTTTGTAGGCCTGAGGGAGACCTACGAGGGTCCGTGCAGCAAGCCGCTGCTCCCAATAACGTATTTGCTTTAAATCCTCCGCTGTTTTCGTAAAATAAATCAAGAAGTAATCTTCCGACCTGGATGTCGCCAGACATGAATGACTGACGTCAAATGAACATACATTTATACATTATTGACAATATGTCATTAAAAACCTTTCATGACGTTGCCGTCTCCAGTAGTGTGCCTGTTGTTTCGAACAATACTAAATGAGTTTGTACTTTAGAACGTTTTGGTGATCTTTAATAGAACAAAACTGGCATCCAAGACGCGTACGAAAGAGGGCTACAAAAAGTCAGCCATTAGTCGCTACACGATTTTTTGTAGCGAGGTCACATGGTACGGTTTGCGCTAAACAGATTGGTCGTGTGACGTAAGGGTGAAAACAATATAAGTTATTGGTCGCTGGGGTTTGCTACACGGACCCTTGTAGGCCTGAGGAAGGTCAAAGGAATCATTGTACCCCGAAGGCCTGAGAGGTACAATGGTCCCTTTGACCTTCCGAAGGCCTACAAGGGTCCGTGCAGCAAGCATCTGCTACCAATAACGTATTTGTTTTCATTCCCCCATTATTTTCGTAAAAGAAATCAAGAAGACATCTTCCGACGTGGATCACGCCAGACGTGACTGACGTCAAAGGAATATACATTTATACATAATAGACTTATGACGTAATTAAAAATATTTCATGACCTTGCCGTCTCCAGTACTGAGTGTGCTTGTTGTTTCGAACAACACTAAATAACTTTTTAAAATTTAGAACGTTTTGGTGTTCTTTTATAGAACAAAACTCGCATTCAAGATGCGTCACAAAGAGGGATACAAGTACTTCGCCATTTGTCGCTACAAGGGTTTTTATATCACGGTCACATGGTACGGTTTGCGCTAAAGTGACTGGTCGTGTGACGAAGGGATGAAACCAATATGTATTAAACGTGTAATCAATATGTATCCTCCATATCCCAGTAGCGGATGATGATATACACTCTTTGATCAGCGTGATTATTGTTGTCATAACTCAACCTCTTCACTGCTGGGGCCAGGCGAACGCTACCCAAATGCAAGAGAGATAAACACTTATGAGCCCCCGCAGTCGCACTAACTTACCGCAGTGGCGGGGGCTCATGAGGATTTATGTCTCTTGTTGACCCTACGTTACTCATGCCTGTTCGTGGTCCTATTCACGCCTGTCGCTGCACGCAAATATCTTTCAGTGTGTGGTAGTTTTAGACGCGAAATTCGTGATCCCTGACAGGTAAGGGGTTAACCGCATTGTGCGTGAGCCGCCGGTACTGTAAACAGTGTGTCATCAATATTGACCGGTGGATGCAATTACGGAAGCGTTAAAGCTGATACTTGTAAGTATGTACGTCATGTTTTTGCTATCGTGTTTGGTACAGAACATACTCGTAATGAGATTGTTGTGAGCTTTGAATTTACTGTTTACAGTTACTGATGTCGAGGATGTCGTTTTAACTCAGTCAGCAACGACACACCACAACAAGACATGGGTCGAGCATTATAGTTTAAGAATAGCTTGGCGCCCTTGAACTATCATGCTCGATCAATTTCTTGAATTGAAATACAGTTCTTTAGAGGACAGATATCGATCCTGGGGCAGAATGTGTTAAAGAAATGTTCTCTTCTATGTTGGTTTGTTTGTTGTTGTGGTGGTTTCTCAGTGTTATTGTTGTTTACTAACTATCTTGTATCGTACATATCGAAATAATTACAATGAAGTGAATGTTTGGCTGTGCATATTTTAGGTGTGCGTGTTCTTCAAGTTACGTTTCTATGTTAGTGAATTCTTTGCAACAGAAACGTCTGAAAGGTACAACAAGAAACACGCCGTGAAAGGTTCGAAGGATGCATGTGTGATGGTCTGTTATTTAGCACCTTACGACTCTCAGCCGTAAGTCCAAAATCACAGACCAGTACATATGTAATGAAAACCCATATAACCCCACGGCAGTATTTCGCTAATTTTCTCGCGTAACGGTTATGTACTAGTTGCAGGAGATGGATCGAACATGATAATTCAAGGGTAGTGTCAGATTAACTTGGCGCCATCAGGCGCAAAACTAATCTGGCACTACTCTTGAAATATTATGGTCAAACGATCTTCTGCTGTGATGTGTCGGAGCGATAATGATTATATTTCTGCACTTTGCGAATAGCATTGTTTTGGAAGTGAAGTGCCATAGCAAATATTTATTTTTATGATATGATTATATTTTAAATTATTTATCTATTATTTGTATTATTATTATTATTATTATTATTATTAGTAGTAGTAGTAGTAGTAGTAGTAGTAGTAGTAGTAGCAGTAATATTATATCAGTGTTAATTTAAACCCTTTTCTTACAAGTGATTATTCCAGTAAAACGATATGTACATATGCGAATGTGCTCGGACACACACACAACAGAGTGAAACATATCAATACAAAAGAGGAGGCGGGCAACACAGGCAACTATTGCTTTTGGAGTACGACTTGAACACTGATCAATTCAGTCGCAATGCAACTGTGCCATTTTGGGAATTTGCTACCATGCTTCCACCCCTTTCCCCTATCCCCTCCCCACCGCACCCAATACCCACCCCCAGCCGCCTCCCCAACACCCCCTCCTTCCCTTTCTAATCAAGCAAAGTCAGGGACGACCTTAACAGCATGAGCGTAGTGGTCTGTCTGTCTGTCAGTCTGTCTGTCTGTCAGTCAGTCAGTCAGTCAGTCAGTCAGTCAGTCAGTCAGTCAGTCAGTCAGTCAGTCAGTCAGTCTGTCTGTCTGTCTGTCTGTCTGTCTGTCTGTCTCTCTCTCTCTCTCTCTCTGTCTCTCTCTCTCTCTCTCTCTCTCTCTCTCTCTCTCTCTCTCTCCTCTCTCTCTCTCTCTCTCTCTCTCTCTCTCTTTCTCCTGCCCTTCCCCCACTCTCCCCACCGCCATAATACACACACAACCTCCCCCCTTCCACCCCCTTTTCACACACACACACACACACACACACACACACACACACACACACACACACACACACACACACACACACACACACACACACACACACACACACACCACCGCACCACCATCCCCAGCACCGCCAAAACACACAAGAAATAAAGGTATTCATAAATATGTAAAGTATTGACGACCTTTCGTTTGACTGGACTAAGTTATTTTTGTCTGGCGCACAGAGAGCTGAGTGGAGTGTACTTAGCCTACAGGCCACGGAACACAGTGCCGTTTCCGTACTGTCCAGTCTCTTAGTCATAGTCAGTCCCAGTCATCCCCTAATATTTTAATCCCCTAAAAAACACTACCGCCCAACAGCTGCACATTTGCCATGCACAAAATAAGAAAGAAAAAAAAAGCACATTGACAGTCTCATTTCTTGGCTATGAACCTGATTCCTTACCAACCCCACACCCAAGCACAGCTGAAGTCAGCGTGCCCCTCAAACCACTACGTCAACGGCAACTCAACATAGGCCCACAATTGTCCACCGGATAAGCTCAGGGTGGTATTAATCAAAGCATCAAACATATCTCCTCTCATCTAACCAGACATTTCCAGAAAATTCCAACATTCATCCCTACTACAAATTTATTAAACAAGGCAAAAATTATTTTTATAAACACCGGACCTATAACTGCCTGAACTGCCCAATTTAAATATATAACATGACCTACATTGACATGTGAAATGAACTTTTGGATTATGAACAAGTTTGATCACGTGATAGCGGAGTTCATCAATTTTTCGCTGGTCTGTGATGTTGGACCTTACGGCTTCAAACCGTAAGGTCCAACATCACAGACCGGCGCAGACATATTTGGACAATATTGTGTAAACAGATAAACTAATTCTTGACTGGTCGCAAAATTGTGTGGTTAGTACGCGGGTGTGGTAAACTGATTGTCGTGTTTGCAGTGACGTAGGCAGGGGAGGAGTGTGTGAGGGAGGAGTGAAGGGCGGTGGGGTTGGTTAGTGAGTCTTACGGACGGCGGGGTTTAGGGAAAAGGCGGTGGAGGGGGAAGGAGGGCGGGGGGATCAGGTGTCAGTGTGGTGATTGTTTTTGTTTTAATTTTTCTTATTAAAAAAAATTATTTTATTTATTTTATATAATTTTTATTTTATTTTATTTATTTTATTTTTTACCTTTTTTTTAGGGGGGGGGGGGGGGGGGTTGGGGGGGGGGGGTCGGAATGGGGTAGTGGTTGTGTTGTTTCCATATTTTGGGAGGGTAGGTGGGTCCTTTGTGTGTTTGCACTAAAATAAACTCAATTCACTTGGAAATCTGTGCTGATGCGCGCTTGATTGTTTGTCGTGTGGCGCGCGTGTGTGTGTGTGTGTGTGTGTGTGTGTGTGTGTGTGTGTGTGTGTGTGTGTGTTTGCGTGTTGGTTTGTGTGTGTATGTGTATGCGCGCGTGCGCCCGCGCGTGTGTGTTCATGCATGCACATGTGTGTGTATCTGTATGGATGCGTGTGTGTCTGTATGCGTGTGCGTGCGCGTGTGTCTGTGTGTGTGGTCTGCTTGCGTGTGAGTGTTCACGTGCATGCACAGGAAGTGGTTGATGTTAGAACTTCTGCCACAAATGAAAAAAACTTTCACACGAATCATACAAGCACACATATGTTGTGACTTTGTGTGAATCTGAAAACCAATTTCTTTAAATTTGCTGAAAACATTGTTGTATGAATCCACAAACATAGTAGCATGCACAACTGAAATATCCAACATTAATGACTTGTAGTTTGGGATATTAAAAAAAAAAAATTAAGGTTTGTGAAATATGTCAATCGTGTTTATTTCAAGTTTTATTTCTCCATACAAACAGGATACATATCTTGTTTGAAGTACTTGCAGTGCAACTAGTAGTGTGATGAAGCTCTATGCTCGTGCATAGTGCTCACACCGTAGGATTAGTACGGTACGAGTCAGTGGCGGTGTATGCGTCTGTTGCGTGAAAGTCTGTACGTGCGACTGTGGGCAAGTCTGCGTGCGTTACAGTGGTGACCCTGTTTTAGCGGTAGGTTAAAGTATCTGCGGGCGATAGTGAGTAGCGATTTTAGAGTAGGATTTTTGTTATGTGCATGTTGATGTGTTAGATTCCCCTCTCCGATTTTAGGGGGTAAGCTCCGTTGTTTCCGTAGTTTTCTGGATCTTACGAGGAATTAGTACTTGTTTCTTCCTGTTGTATAGGTAGTATTCTTTTTCCTTGCTCTTCTTTCTATCGTTCTTATTTTTCGGTCCATCTGGGCGTCAAGTAGGTCACCATTTTCTGCATAGGTAGTTGATATTGTTGTGAGTTTTATTAAGTTGCCGTGATTGGGTTGTGATTTGTATTTTTTACATTTTCATATTTTTGGTAGTTGTTGGTGTAAATATGGAGGTAGACCCGGTAGAGGCGTATATTAAACAAGGTGAGCGGTTAGGACTTAAGGATGAGAAACTTTTTGACTATGTGGAGAAATGTAGGGATAGGGAGGATAGGGCGAGAGAAAGAGAAGCTCAGAGAGAGAGAGAGAGAGAGAGAGAAGAGAGAGTACTTAAGAAAGAGGAGCTAGAAGTTCAGAAAGCCTTAAAGGAAAAAGAGTTAGAAGCTCAGAGAGAGAGAGAGAGAGAGAGAGAGAGAGAGAGAGAGAGAGAGAGAAGAGAAAGAAAGAGTGCTTAAGAAAGAGGAGCTAGAAGTTCAGAAAGTCTTAAAGGAGAAGGAATTAGAAGTACAGAGAGAGAGAGAGAAAGAGAAGAGAGAGCGTTTCAGAGAGAGAAAGACGAGAAGTCTCTAGCGTTTCAGAGAGAGAAAGACGAGAGGGAACATGCTTTAAGAGAGAAGGAACTAGAGTACCAGAGAGAGAAAGAGGAAACGGATAGGGAGGAAAAGGAGAGAGATAGGGAGGTACAAATACAGTTAGCTCGGGATGCGGGGTCTAGAGCAGATAGTGATTCCGTAGGCCGGGGCATACGGAATTTTCCTAGGCTGCCGATGTTTAAAGAGTCCGTGGACTCTATTGACGCTTTTTTGTGTCGTTTCGAGTCTCATGCGCAGGCGTTGAGTTGGCCTTCTGCCAACTGGCCCGTTTTGCTTTCGCCTGTGTTAGAGGGTCAGGCCTTGAGTCTTTACCATAGCTTGAACGTTTCGGGGAACATAGATTACGAGACTTTGAAGGAGTGTCTTTTGCAGAAGTTCCAGTGTAATGCGGAAGGTTTTAGAGAACGCTTGAGAGCTTGTCGGCCAGAGACAAGAGAATCGTTTGTGTCTTTTGGCAAACGGTTGTCCCATTTGCTCGTACGTTGGGTCGAATTGTCAAAGATTGACCACACGTACGAAGCATTGTTCGATCTCATGTTGGCTGAACAGTTCTTTAGTAGCGTTTCCAAGGATCTAGCGGTATTCTTGAGGGAGCGTAACCTCAAGACTACGGACGAGTTAGTACAGAACGCGGAGGCTTTTCGGATGGCGCATCCTACGAAAAACCTCGCGCGTAGGACCGAGACACCGCCAGTCGGGTTGGTCGCAGCTAACACGACTGAGGGTTACCGGGGCATCAATACCTTACATGGAGCCCAGCTGGTTAACGGTAGAGGTACTTTGCGTTTTCGACGCGGTGGTCGAGGTAACAGCAATGGCGGTAGCGAACCGTACGCACGAGGAGAGACATCTGGTCGTGGGTATGGTCGTGGTCGTATGGCGAATTCAGACACTCAGTGTTTTGCGTGTCATGCATACGGTCATTTTAGTCGCGAGTGTCCTAACAGTAGTTCAGGGACTCAGTGTTTCACCTGTCAGGGGTACGGCCATCTGGCTCATCAATGTCCTAACAGTCCTGGTATGGTGGAGGGGGCGGTGCAGCCCACTCACGTAGCCAGTTTTGCGGTCCCAGTCGGGGAGGAACCACAGCTGGGCGCAGTGTGTTCAGCTGAGGGAGGTGGTTGCCTACCGCTGGTGGACGGTGTTGTAAATGGATGTCTCACTTCTGTCCTCCGTGACTCCGGTACAACGACCGCGGGGGTCAGGCGTAGTCTAGTTAGGCAAGATCAGTTTACGGGCGAGACGCAGAAAGTAGTTTCGTTCGGAGGGAAGGTAGAAGTTTTCCCTTTGGCTAGAATAGAGGTTGACACGGAGTTTTTCACAGGTGATATAATTTCTTGTGTCATCGACGAGCCAGTAGTGGATTTAGTTCTGGGTAACATGAAGGGTGTGCAGCCAGTCATCGCTAAAGTTGGAGCGATTAAGCGAGCTCATGTTCCTAGGGGTGCAGTCGCGACGAGAGCTCAGAGCAAGCGTGCTCGTGGGCAGAGGGAACGTGTTATTTCCGTCCAGAATCAGGGAATCGGTCAGCGGGTGTGGCCCAATAGTCGGGTTGGCTGGAGACGGCATACTTCTGTTGCGGACAGAAATGCGGCTCAGCGCCCAATATGTAGGTAGGTCGGAGATTGGAGTCTCGCGATTGTGTGTGGGCAGTCGTTGGATCGTCTTCATTTCTGGAGGTTTTAGCGCGTTAATTTTGTTTAGCTTTCGCTGTGCGATCCGAGAGTGTGCGTTGAGGCTTAAGGCTGTTCTATTTTTTTTGGTTTGTATTCTAGATAGTCAAAATTAGTCTCTTCGTGTTTTAGGATGGTGTAGTACGTCGAGTAGTCTTAAAAAGAAACTCGGTCGTTTCTATTTTTCCCGAGGAAGGGGGAATTGTGATGAAGCTCTATGCTCGTGCATAGTGCTCACACCGTAGGATTAGTACGGTACGGGTTTTGTTAACGGTTTGTTTGTGCCGATAGTCCGGGTATAAGACATGGTTAGCACGGGATTTTTAGTGAGTTCTGTTTAGTGAGTTCTAGGCGGAAGCTGTGTCTGTCAGAGGTCTAGATCGGTAGTACGGGCTGTCTTGTCGTATGGAACGGTTGCGTTTGAGATACCTAGCCCGTATTCCAAGACTCGGAAGCCTAGATTTCAGGTATGTTTCTATATATGTAGTATTGATAGTTGCTTAGTTAAAGACAGTATGCGCTGGTAAGAGTAATTTGCTTGTATAGTGTTGACCGGTTTGGTTTAGTTATGTATGTTTAGAATTCGGGGACGTAACCGGTGTTTTTGTATACAGTTGTTTACCGAGATAGGTAACTAAAGGAATGTGAGGTGTGTATGTCTAAGCCGCTAGGAAGCTAGTACGTGGTTGGTTAAGCATAGTTTTTTTCCAGTGTATAGAGTAGTGTATAGCAAGAGTGTTAGGCTATAGTCTGTTTCAAGATAGTGACAGAGATATGGGGGTGTTACGGAAGTAGACAGTTTATGAAGTACGTGTGTGTGTGAATGAACGTGTGAGTTATTTGTATCAGCCAGGTTACGTGACGTTTCTCATTTATCCAATATGTGGTGTGTTTAGCAAGTGTTACGTTGGGACTTTTGTTGTCTATTCAGAGTTCTTGTAAAGAGTGGAACGACGGACGCCGAGACGTCGAGTCACAGGTGGGACCTAACGTGAGGTCATCCCTCCAGCTCTTCACTGAGAGTGAGTCTGACCGGGACCAAGACACCCGAGTCAAAGCGAGAACTGCGCTACCTTACGAGAACGAGGACGTCCGTGCCAAAGAGACAGGACGGCAAGAAGAAGCGTACGACGAAGGACTTTCACGCCTAGACGTGAGAAGGACCAACGTAACCAGGCAATAATTGGAGACAGTGTGAAACTAAAACCTAGCCTGGCAAAGATATTGTGATGTGTATGTGATGTCTATAGCTTGATAGTGTGAGCGTTTTTTTGGTATATTTATATTGTATAAAGTCACTTTAGAAAACCCGTGTGTTTGTTTTACCGCATGAATGCGCCCGTCTGAGTCAATGGCGGTGTATGCGTCTGTTGCGAGAGAGTCTGTACGTGCGACTGTGGACAAGTCTGCGTGCGTTACAGTAGGTATGATATTTTTAAATGCCAGAACAAAAATTATCATTTGAAGTAAAGCAAATATGCTATTTAGGCGAGTAATGTGTTTTATGTAAAATAAATAATATTTGGAAAACAACAAAGCTGGTAAAAACATGAAGATGTGACCAGCTGTTCTGCAGCATTTTGTAATGGTGAACTGATTCAAAGCATCAAACTATGATGTAAATATGTTGTATTTACGTCTGAATAAAAGATAAGATTTGTCCGTAACACGACAGACATTTCGTTACACTACTGACAGTCTCGCAACACGACTGACAGGCATCGTTTCATTCGTGTTTCGATTTACAGTTGGTTCAGTACCTCACAATAAAGATAACGAATGTCAGCTTGCAAGCTTCATGTCTTCATGCGAAGCGTGCAACGTGACTAGTAGAAAACACAGAATGATTATACACACTGCTCTTCGTGTCTTTGGTAACACGACTAACATCAGCTGTTAGTCGTATTACCATAGTTACTTACAGATAAAAAACAAGCAAGGTTTCTAAATCCAACCGTATTTCTTCTCCCCCTTTTTCTGGGGATATTCTGCCGGGATTGAAGTCGTCCACACATGCACTCTGCAGACCTTGAAAGGAGGATACAAGCCACTGAAATGAGATGTTTTCGAAGGCTGCTTGGCATTTCATACAGAGATCACATCACAAACGAGGAAGTGGGAAGCAGAATCAGGCAAGCCATCGGGCCCTATGAAGACTTATTAGCCATTGTGAGAAAAGGCAAACTGAAGTGGTATGGGCATGTCACGCGTTCAGCAGGGCTTGCCAAAACAATCCTGCAAGGCACTGTGCAAGGAGGACGAAGGAGAGGAAGACAGAGGAAAAGATGGGAGGACAATATCTCAGAGTGGACAGGACTGAAGCTGGGCGATACGCTGAGAATGGCAGAGAACAGAGAGGAATGGAGGGAGCTGGTTGCCAAGTCATCAGTGGTGCCCCAACGGTCGGCAAGACTACGGGATATAGATAGATAGATAGACACATGCACTTCTTGGCTCACGTGCGGCTGCAAAAGTAAGTCTGTGAAATTGGACTGTGGTCGTTTGTCCGTTGTCCGTCGTAAACTTTAATGATTATATTTTCCATTCAAGCCACAGACTCCTAACTTGGCCCAAGCGAGACTTTTCTAAACATGACAATTTAAGTGACCTCTCACAAAGGTCAGGGTCGCAATGGATCATGAAATACGTCAACAATAGCTATAGTTTGACAAATATCCTTTTTTTTTTCAAACACTATTAGCAACCTCAAGCTCAAACTTAGTACAAAGATACCTGATTGTAAGATCTTCATACGCATACTAATTTGGATGACCCATCGAAAAGGTGAAGGTAAAAGATATCAAGAAATAAAAAAGAGTTGTTTTCTCAAATACTATGTTCATATTCCTCCCAAATCTGGTACAGACATACCTGATGGTAGGACCTGAGTATGCATACTAATTTGTATGACCCCTTAGAAAGGTCAAGAGATTTGCAAACGATGTGAAATATGTTTATTTTTTAACACTTAATGACGTCATTGGAAATAGTTTGCGATCTATGAAACACAAAATTTGTGAAAACGGTCGCTAGTTCCATTGTATCAACAGAAAAGGAACTTCATCAAACAGGCCAAAGTCAGTCACACGTCTTCTCTATCAGTCGTGTTACGGTCTTGTCAGTTGTGTTACGGATTTCACCGTAACATGACTGACCGTAACACGACTGACAAAAATCAGTTTAGGAAAGAATAATTACTCCATACATTGAGATCGAAACGAAAGTCACGATCCATTTAACGCTGAACCTCAGTTACTGTCACAATATTTTTGAAAATGTAAGACCAGTTACGAACAGAAATACATCGTAACACGACTGACACACTAACACAGCACCCCTTCCTTTGGAAAATTGCAGTAGTCAAAATAAACAGATCATAAACTCCGTCTGTGATTTTGTCTGCGCAAGTCATTGCAGAGGGAAGGTAGGTAACTCCTGGCAGAATTTCTTTTAGAAAAAAATAGAACAATCATTATTTACATCTGATTTTCTGTCGTCGTACCACGAATGACAAAAAAGTTACGGACATAAAAATGCCTCGATTAAAAGCCCCGTATTGACGTGTGGTTAATCTAAAAACAGGAAATAATTTTGTAAAATCTAATGTTGCCATCAGAAGCAATTTTTTTCCCCATAGACTGGTGCCATTTCCCATAAAAGGGCTTACTTAAAACGTGTGAGGCATTTCTCTTTTGGCAATGTTCCAATGACTGTTTCTGAAGGATATGGGTATGCAGAATCCAATATTGGAATATGCCGGACGAATTTTTGTGTTGTTTGTGAGTTATATTGAAATATTCAAAATGGCGGCTGTGCGAACAGTAAGACTTTATTACAACGATAATGATCCAAGAACCAGAATTAATTCAACAATTTGAAGTAAATTTTTTTTCATATCAAACAAACAAAAAAAAAAAGAATACATTTCCCGGCCTTGAAATAGCTATGGGTCCATACTTTGATTGAAAGCTTAAACACAATTGTAAATATTGATAAGCACATTTGAAGAAAACAAAAGACGTTCATTACAGTTTGTCTTGAACAGTTACTTTACCTAAACATGAAAAATTCTTCCATGCACACATTTTCATCATCAGCAATAGATTTATCAGTCTTTGTCTACAAAGGGGAATCTTAGGAAGTGGAGGGGGTGCCTGCGTTGGGTGTGTGTGGGGTTGCGGAAGTAATATTACACTGTCGTACTTAGTGTTGTTCACAAAGTCCGACACTGCAGTGCAGGCGTTGTTTCCGTGAAATTAAATGTTCATGCATTCATTTTGACTCGATTTACATGCATCAGTACATAACATGTTTGAGGTCTTGCATTTGCACTTGGCCCGTTTGCATTGTGCTGTGCAGCTGCAGCAAATCAGTGCTATGCAGGAATCCGATCTGACGGCATTGACTTCATGACTGGAACCAGAGCACCACACTCAATCTTCCATCCATTGGTCACTTGTGGAGATAGCGCAGGGTGCTGCATGTCAGCTTGTTGCCACACTGATGCTTGGTGATGTGCTCGCTTGATGTGAAAAGAAAGGGCATCTTGTGATGGGGGCAGTGTTTCCAGATGGCGGGCTTGAGCAAAGAGTACAGATCTTAAATCGCCCACCAAAGCGTGGGTGTCTGCTCTGTATATTTTGGAGATGAAGGCCTCTGCATCAGCACAAGCTTGTTCTGTGAGATCACCTTTGCCCAGAGATGACAGGAGTGCATGGTGTTCTTTGAACGTGTTCCAGCATGATTTCTTTGTATGGCCAACCAGGAAAGAGGTATTGTGTCATTCTGTCAGTGAATAAAAAGCTGGCAAGCTTTCAAGCAGGATGTTGTCAAACTGAGCTGCAACTGTGTGTATAGGAATGTACTTGCGCTTCTTGGAAGTGCCTGTCTTCATCCACACTATGGGAGATGATATCTTTGAAAAGTGTGCCAGAAGAAGCACAAAGACATCTGTGTCCATAGCTTGAATCACGATGCTTCAAGCGTAACTCTTCACGCAGTGCAAGATGATGCGCGTATCGGCTTCCTCATGACGGGCCTCCAGGTCTTCCCTACTGACTTCTGGAGTAGACGACTCCACTTGCTCTTCATTGCTGAATCCGCCTGAGACAAGAATGGTCTTGTTTTGTGGAGCTTTCAGAATGAGTTGCTGGGAGAGGAATTTTGCGAGAACTGGTTTGTTTTCCCCTAGTGTGATGAAACTGTTCCAGTTTTAAGGAAGAGGGACGTCCCTGTATTGTATCTCCCTCTTTATAGAAGGAGCTTTGCCTCTTTTCTTCCGTGTGAAGCCTTTGATAGACATTTCGCGGTATCTGTCAAACAAAATATCAATGCGGCGGAACGCGGCTCCACTTTGAAGCACAGACGCAACAAACGTGTCAGCAAGGTCGCCAAATGTTTTGGCTTTCGTTGGTTTTCCAATGGTGATCACATGACCTTGGCCATCAATGATGAGCGTTGCCTCTTCGCCAAGGTTAGCAGCCTGCAGTTTCTGGGGACAAGGTGTGTCGCCAATCACTGCTTCTAGCAGAAGTGACTGATCCTGATCGAAGCTCTCCATTCATTTCTGCAAGAGCTGGAGGAGCCGGCATAAGCTTATGTTTCAGTATTTCTGCCAAGTCCACATTTCTCCCAGCTTTGTAGGTTGTTATGAGACGCTGTAGGAACTTTCGATAACAGCCTTGATGACTTCTTGGCACTTGTTTGATCTTCTTTGCGTTCCACTTCATAGAGTGAGGAAAATGTTCGGTACTTGTTCCAGGGCAAAGGGTCCCAAAACGCCACTTTGTCTTCCGGCAACAGTCTTTCCTCTACAAAGCTGTTCAGCTGCGCCTGACCTTTTTCACATGCTTTCAGCAGATCATCTTTGATGTCCTTTGTTGCAATGTTTTGCAGATGTTGAGATGCGTTGTTACAGAAGACATTGAAGGCCTTCAGAGTCCTGACAAGGCTGTCGGCTTCGTCTTTTAGGTCAAGCTTTTGTCTTGCTTTGTTGCACTCATTATGCGTGAACGAATCGTCTCTGCCAATTCCATATACCAGCTTGGTCTCTCTGGCAATGTGTGAACTGAGGTTGTAGGAGAGCGCCCAGCGATTCAGTGCTGACTTTGTCTTGGTGATCCGAACAACGCCGCCATTCTTGTTCCCGACGTTGCTCAGCCACTCCTGGCTCTGATCATGATCTACTTGGTTAAATTGTTGGTTGGATCTTTTAACAACGAAGTTGCCATCTTCAAACTTTTTTTTACTGGATCCGGTAGCTGCTGCATCTCGCAAAAGTAGACCGTTCCCCACTTGCGTAGTTGGTGTTGGTTGTAGCGCATGAAGTAAGGAAGCATCAAGCCAAAGGCATGGAGGTGCAGCTGCCACAGACCCTCTCTCTGCGCTCTGGTAAAGAGCAGTAGGATGTGTACCATCATGTAGGTCCACCAGAATTTCCTGTGTGGGTTACAGTCTACGAGGGCTCCAACTCTCTCAATGAAGTCTTCTCCCGCAAACAAAGAGATCAGACCTGCAGTGTCACCTTTGGATGTTTTGTCGTGAATCTGTTGTGCAAAATCGGGATCTCTTTCTCTGATAAACTTAAGCAACTTTGGCAGCAGAATTCTCCACAATGCTTGGACAGTGACCTTGTGTGCTCTCATTCCTTTGGCGTACGATTTGCCAGACATGGCTTGCTGTACAGTGTTTGGTCCGAGCAGGTTGCCTTCGATCCACGCTTCCAAAAGGCCGGATGACTGTACAAGCTTCCCGATGACTTCAATGAATTTCATAGCTGAATGGAGAATCCCTAATCTAACGACCCAAAAGTCTTGATACTCTGCCTCGGCATATTTTAGTTCAATGCGCCTCAGTATAATACTGTTGGTCGAGCTGACTGGCTACCTGCTTACAACGCAAGACAACAGTGTGCAGTGTGTCAAGGTCATGAGCTGGAGCTTGAACAATTGGCAAATAGCTAACACTAGTGAGTTCTGGAGACACGCCGGTAGCACATATTTTTAAATGATAATTTTACATTTTAGACTAATACACATTTAAAAAAATGATGATGTATGTCGTAATACCGTTGGGCGCTAAAGTTGCATTTGATCCGTCGGTCATGATGTTTTCGTCTGTTGTCAAGGGCAACTTAGGCAAAATTTAGCTCGGCATATGCATGAAATCAATTAAGCATATCATAAACGTCAAAAAAATGTTATATGCTATAAGCTCAAGGGAAATGCCTTGGGATGTCTGCTTTCTAGAAAATGGCACCAGTCTACCATTTTTTTTTTTTAGTTATCTGATTCCATTTTTCTTTCTTTGAGAATTATTAGAATCTTTAGGTTTTTCCAGAAAGACAAACGTTTCTTGTACCCCTGCGAATGTTATTCAAATTCTGTTGAAAAGAAAAGATCATTAGCCAGGCTTCTGGGTAACATATTTCTGATCTATACAAGAAAATACGTGCAATTATTGGTATACGTAGAAGACTGATAATGGTTGGAACATCATTTTTATCTTGTAAAGACAACTTTTACACGCATTATTTGGAAAAAAAACAGCCACACAAAGATTAGAGATTTATGTGAAAGTATAATTCGCCTTAAAATATACACAATCAATATTACTATTTGCATAGGTTTAAAATTCTAGTGATATTATTACCGCCTCCCCCCCCCCCCCCCCAACCACCCGCCGAAGATGACACCACTTTGAATTCATGTTTATGGGAGGAATCATTGTACCCCGAAGGCCGAAGGCCTAAGGGGTACAATGATTTCTTTGACCTCCCGAAGGTCTACAAAGGTCCGTGTAGCGAACCCCTCCGACCAATAACGTATTTGTTTTCCTTCATGTATTGTTTAGAAAAAAAATTCGGTTGACGAAGCCGGCCGCTTCTGTGGCGGAGAGGTGACACCATTGAATATACATGTTCTGCCGGGGATTCCCAGTCCTTACGAGACATGATTATGTAGCAAGAGTCCATTTGAAGCGCAAATTTCGCGAGTAAAAGGCTTATCTTGGCTTGTATACAGAATGATTCAAGCCGCAATGTCTACAAAAGGTCGTCAAAGTATTACAATGACAGTGCTTCTTGACTGCTGTGTGATTCAGAAAAATTAAGAACTTTTTGATGAAGCGATCGGCATTTGACCATGTGATAGCATGTCAGTGCACGTTAGCATGGTGCCTTGTGCTTTTAGATTCAAGATGACTTTGAAGGAGATGCTTCGAGTGTGCAGCAGATTGTCGTTGTTTTATTCTGAAGTGTCGTGTGTGTTTGGATATTTGGAAAAAGGAATTCCAAAGAACGCTCGTTGTTAACAATGAGCAGGACTAGTGCTGAGATGGATTTTAAGGTAAGATTTTATTTTGCAGCGTTGACATGAAGTCAGATAGTCTTCGAAAATTCGTGTGATGTTTTTTCTTCAGATAGTCCCGTATTGAGTGACGTGATGAGAGAACTTTGGCAATATCGTGATTTGTGTGTGACAGCTTGAAAGAAACACTGAAAATAACAGTACTACATGCATCGAGATTCGTAAAAATTTTAATTGAATACAAGTTTGAACAAATAAAGTATAAGGAAGACACGAATAATGAGCAGAACAGCTAATAAGGACTCTATTAGACACATTCGATTGATGTTCATCAGACGCACTGACCAGCATCAAAAGCACAATAGTATATTTTGTGTCAACATAATATTCGAAATTGACATCTTGGTTTGTTTCTTTTAGGTGCTCACGAAGAGTGTTTACCGCTGTGTTGTTAGATTTTATAGTGTTGTTGAGTGTGTGTATTTTCGTTTTAGTTCTTGAATCTGTTGCTCTGTGCTTTGGTGAAATCGTGGCATGTTGGTAATATTGACATCTGCCGGCTGAGTAGACGACAGTGTGTTGTTTACAACGATTGCTGTCTCTGATTCGTTAAAAAAAATCGGAAGCAATTTTTGTTCCGTGGCATCCCGAACTTTGAAAATGCTCGGTGCATGGCGATGAGATGGATTTGGCGAAGGCTTTTGCTATTTGCGCTGTGTAATTAGCGGTGAAATATTATTTAAGTTGGCTCCTCACGTCGTAAAAAATAAGGCAGAAGATGTGTATTACGTCAAATAGGACTACTTTAGTGCTTTTTTCTGCTATTTTGTTAAACCGAGTTGCTATCAAGACTCGAAAACGAGGTCCTAACGCGTCATCGAGAGGGCTATAAAACGTCCGCCATTTTTCGCTACAGGGGTTTTTATATCACGGTCACATGGTATAGTTTGCGCTAAAGTGATTGGTCGTGTGACGTAGGATGGAAAACATTATAAGTTATTGGTCGGAGGGGTAGAATGGTTCTTTTTATCTCCCGAAGGCCTACAAAGGTCCGTGCTGCGAACCCCTTCGACCAATAACGTATTTGTTTTCATTCCTCCACTATTTTCGTAAATAAATCAAGAAGACATCTTACGACCTGGATCACGCCAGACATGACTGACGTCAAAGGAATATACCTTTATACATAATAGAATTATGACGTAATTTAAAATATGTCATGACGTTTCCGTCTCCAGTACTAAGTGTGCTTGATGTTTCGAAGAACACTAAGTAACTATGTACTTTAGAACGTTTGGCGCTCTTTTATAGAACAAAACTGGCATCAAAGATGCGTCATCCAGAGGGCTACAAAACGTCCGCCGTTTTTTCGCTACAGGTGTTTTTATATCACGTTCACATAGTACGGTTTCCGCTAAAGTGACTGGTCGTGTGACGTAGGGAGGAAAACATATATATATATATATATATATATATATATATATATATATATATATATATATATATATATATATATATATATATATATATATATATATATATATATATATATATATATATATATATATATATATATATATATATATATATATATATTCTTTACTTTTCACAAAGGCGTCACCCAAAGCCACAAAAATGCACTCAATCAGAATAGCTGGAGGGACGTAATTTTTATTAAATTCTGAGAATGCTCTTGCTACGCTAATGCCATGGAATTCAAGGCTGGTAAGCTTGCATTGTGTCGTCAGGACATCAGCTGCCCTTTTTGTGACCGCATCGACTACTAGTTCTAGAAAGTAGTTCTAGAAAGGAGAGGGTTAGTGGGAGACAAGGAATGACAGACCTATCATTTTAAGCCTTCCACTGAACACCTACTACATAAAGTAGGAGGGACACAGGCGCCCCGCAACCCGCTGGAGAATATCCAGTGCTAGTGCATAAATATTCCCAAACAGATCTTGGACCTGCTGGATAGATTTATGTTTTTGCCGCCTACAACCGGTTTCGCCCCAAGAGGGGGGCCGTCAGGTAGGCATACGGCGTAACCTGAAATTGCAAACACAACGCATGTACGAGAAGCTGCCTCCAGAATTTGACTGGTAGCACCGCCAGTACAGCGTGTAAATGCATCTTGAAAACTTTATGAGGTGTTGCAGTGGAAGAAGACACACTAATTTAAAAAAGGCAACACCTAGGCAATTTTGTGGTGCAATTATTCTTTACTTTTAACAAAGGCGTCGCCCAAAGCCAAAAAATGCACTCAATCAGAATAGCTCAAGGAACGTAATTTTTCATTTTCTCAGGGGGGGGGGGGGGGGGGGGGGAGGACTGGATATTATGCAGCGGTTTGCGGGGCGCCTGGGGGTAGTCCCTACTACTTTATGTAGCAGGTGTTCAGTGGAAGGCTTAAAATGATAGGTCTGTCATTCCTTCTCTCCCACTAACCCTCTCCTTTCTAGAACTAGTAGGCGATGCAGTCACAAAAAGGGCAGCTGATGTCCTGATCACACAATGCAAGTTTACCAACCGAGTTTAACAAAAGAATTTAATGAAAAATTATATATATATATTATATATATATATATATTATATATATATATATATATATATATATATATATATATATATATATATATATATATATATATATATATATATATATATATATTACTTATAACAAAGGCGTCGCCCAAGCCAAAAAATGCACTCAGAGTAGCTCCAAGGGACATAATTTTTCAATAAATTCTGAGAATGCTGTGCTAATGCCATGGGAATCCAGGCTGGTAAGCTTGCATTGTGTCATCAGGACATCAGCTGTCCTTTTGTGACTGCATCGCTTATTAGATCTTTTGAGCCTTCCACTGAACACCTACTACATAAAGTAATAGTGGAAGGTTCAAAAGATCTATATGTATATATATGTATATATTGTAATTTATTATCCGAATTGTGTTGTAAGCGAAGTGATTTACATAGAAGTAGTGCTGTCGCGAAAAGTGGTGTAATATCCGACTAATGTTATATTCCACCTCGTAATAAGCGGAGTAGATTGTGTCTTGTAAAACATCTTATTGTTCACAACAGGCAAATATGAAGAAACAAATTACATCTATTTGCAGACACGCGCACGTGCGTGTCATCGCGTAACCATAACAACTACGAAGCAACTGGAGATCCGGCGTGACAGCTGGCTGGTTGGTTAATTATGTTTAACGTCCACACCACAAGAGTGACTGCACACGGCCTTAACCCCTTCTTTGCCAGTGGCCGCAGACAGTGTTATAGAACTCGGTGTAAATCTAACGTCCCAAGCCTTCACAGGAACAGGGACACGAAGTATATTCAGCAAGAGGCATAGATCCTCATGAGCCCCTGCGAATGCGGGGGCTCATGAGGATCTATATCTCTTGCAGTTGGGTAGTGTTCAGTTTTATCAGTCAAAGGGTTAAGGGGTTCTTCAATATGGGTCAGAGGCATCTCTATGCCTACTAACGACGACCCGAACACTGATCAGTTGGCTTTGGGCTGACGTGCAGGTTTGTTTGTTTGCTTATTTGTGTGTGTTTGTTTCTGTTTTTTTTTTTTTCCCAGAGAGATCTAGAGTGAACCAGCATAGTGTTGAGACGGTATAGAAAGAACTCTGGGATGGCTTCTAACGAATCATGTGGAGCACGTAAGGGACTTTCTTTTCTGAACTGAACTGTGCTACTTTGATTTACCAGGACTTTCAGCGGACATGTTATGTAAAACGGGCAAGTCTTTACCTCCCTCCATATCACACCGAGGCAGTTTACAGCAGTAGTTCCCAGTATTATAAGATAGTCCCTTAAATACGGCCTGTTACCAAAACCGAAGTACCCTCCCCACCCTACCCCCCCCCCCCCCCCGCCTTTTCCCAATTAAAAAAAAAAAAAAAAAATACGCCCTCCCCCAACAACCCCGCCCTACACGCCTCGCCTCTTAAATCAGGTCACAGTCTGCCAATCGATACGAACAGCTAATCTGAAGCTAGCACAGCTCTGGATATCGGAATTTATGTTAATGTGCCATCTCGTTTAAGTCTACAGCCATCCAATGGACTTGGCGTGACCGTTATAGCCTGAGGATAGTGCGGTAATTCAGGTACTAACGTTGTGCTGTCATAGTCCAGCTAAGAATGTGTGCGTCATTATGTTTCAAAGAATATGCATCCGGCGTGTAATCAATATGTATCCTCCATACTACAGTAAAGGATGATGAATTAAAATCTTTGATCAGTGTGATTATTTGCGGTCATTATTCAACCCCGTCACAGCCGGGGCAAGGAGAATGCTACTCAGCTGCAAGAGACATAAATCCCCATCAGCCTCCGCAGAGGCAGAACTTACAGCAGTCGCAGGGGCTCATGAGGATCTATGTCTCTTGTTAGCCCTACGTTCTTCACGCCTGTTCGTGGTCCTAGTCACGCCTGTCGCTGCACGCGAATGTCTCTCAGTGTGTGGTAGATTTAGACGCAAAATTCGTGATCACTGGCAGCTAAGGGGTTAACCACATTGTGCGTGAGCCGCCGGTACTGTAAGCAGTGTGTCATTAATATTGACCGGTGGCTGCATGTGCGAAAGGGTTAAAGCTGATATCTGTACATATGTACGTCGTTTTTTGCTATCGTGTTTTATACAAAACATACTTGTATTGAGATTGTCGTGAGCTTTGAATTTGCTGTTTACAGCTACTGATGACGAGGAAGTCCTTTTAACTCGTTCAGCACCACAACAATACATGGATCGAGCATGATAGTTCAAGGTGGTGCCAAAATTGCTTGGTGTCCTGAGGTGTCAAGGTATTCTGGCACCACCCTTGAACTATCATGCTCGATCTGTCTCTAGAATTGTAATACAGTTCTTTAGAGGACAACTTCAAAATTTTACAGATTTCGGTCATGTTGTAGAATGTGCTAAAGAAATGTTCTTTTCATTGTTCGTATGTTTGATTTGTTTGTGTGGTTGTTGTCGTTGTTGGTTTCTAACTATCTTGTATCGAACATATCGACAATATTACAATGAAGTTTTAAATGTTTGTCTGTGCATATTTTAGGTGTGAATCTTCTACTTATCTATCTCTATCTATATCCCGTAGTTTCGCCGACCGTTGGGGCACCAATGATGACTGGGCAACCAGCTCCCTCCATTCCCCTCTGTTCTCTGCCCTTCTTAGTGTATCGCCCAGCTTCAGTCCTGTTCACTCTGAAACATTGTCCTCCTATCTTTTCCTCTGTCTTCCTCTCATTCCTCCTCCTTGCACAGTGCCTTGCAGGATTGTTTTGGCAAGCCCTGCTGAACGCATGACATGCCCATACCACTTCAGTTTGCGTTTTTTTCACAATGGCTTATTGATCTTATAGAGCAGGCAAGGTATGTGGCAGATCCTGTAGCGACTAGGCTGTCCCCCAAAGTTCCTCAACATGATCGTCCAGCTCCACGAGGAGCAGCAAGGCCAGACTAAACAGTGACCTCTCAGAACCATTCCCCATTCGCAACGGCGTGAAGCAAGGCTCCCTGCTGGCACCGACCCTCTTCACCATTTTTCTTAGCATGATGTTGAAGCAGGCCATAGTGGACCTCGACGATGACAACTCAGTGTACATCAGGTATCGTCTCGATGGCAGCCTGTTTAACCTCAGACGACTGCAGGCCCACACCAAAACCCTAGACCAACCGATTCGTGAGCTGCATTTTGCTGGTGACGCTGCCCTCGTTGCACACACAAAGATTGATTGATTGATTGTACATTGCTTAACGTCCCGACAGCAACAAGGCTTTCTCAGGACGTGCCTGCACTGCTTGTGAAAAAAAAACCTAAACAGAACATTGAATGTACGTATGTCGCCAGCCGGTCAAATACATTAAATAAACCTAACACATATGGCCTAAATAAAGCTAAGACCATTTAGCAACACACATCCAATATCAAGAGCTACAGGCAGTGCAGACAGTTGGGAGAGTTTTAAAAAGGCAAATACAGGTGAATGGACCTCGGGTAGACAGAAACACATGCCCCAGAATAGAGAGAAAAACTCACCCTGTGGGGCTGACCAGGGTGACCCTGGGAACTAATTGATTGATTGTACATTGCTTAACGTCCCGACAGCAACAAGGCTTTCTCAGGACGTGCCTGCACTGCTTGTGAAAAAAAAAAAACCCAGAACATTGAATGTATGTCGCCAGCCGGTCAAATACGTTAAATAAACCTAACAAATGGGGCCTAAATAAAGCTAAGACCATTTAGCAACACACATCCAATATCAAGAGCTACAGTCAGTGCAGACAGTAGGGAGAGTTTTAAAAAGGCAAATACAGGTGAATGGACAAAGGGTAGACAGAAACACATGCCCCAGAATAGAGAGAAAAACCCACCCTGTGGGGCTGACCAGGGTGACCCTGGGAACTAAAAAATACCTAACCCCACCCAAGTCCCCCAGGGCAGACCCGGGTGGGGTTGGGAACTAAAAAGTACCTAACCCCACCCAAGTCCCCCAGGGCAGACCCGGGTGGGGGACACACAAAGAGAGCCTTACATCGCATTACGTCCTGCTTCGCAGATGCCGCCCAGCTCTTTGGACTTGAGGTCAGTCTGAAAAAGACAGAGGTCCATCATCAGCCGGCACCCAAGGAACAGCATCGCCCTCCCCACATCACCATCGGCGAGTCCGAACTGAAGTCTGTACACCAGTTTACCTACCTTGGCTGCATCATCCCGTCAGACGCCAAGCTGGACAAGGAGCTGGACAACAGGCTGGCAAAAGCGAACAGTGCTTTCGGGCGACTATTCAAGCGGGTGTGGCACAATCAACAGCTGAAAAAAGGCACAAAGATCAGCTTGTCCAGAGCTGTCGTCCTCACCACCCTGCTGTACGGTTCCGAGTCCTGGGCCCTCTACCGCAGCCAACTACGACTCCTCGAACGCTGTCACCAGCGCTGCCTGCGTACCATCCTCAGCATTCACTGGAGTGAGTATGTCACCAACGCTGAGGTCCTTGAACAGGCGGAAACTCTGAGCATCGAGGTTTTGCTGCTGCGGACACAGCTTCGCTGGGCGGGGCACGTCTCCAGGATGGAGGATCATCGCCTACCCAAGATCACTCTGTTCGGCGAGCTCGCCACTGGACACCGAGACAGAGGGGCACCAAAGAAGAGATACAAAGACGGTCTTAAGAAGTCACTTAGTGCCTGCCAAATCGACCACCGCCAGTGGTCTTCGCTTGCTGCGGACCGTGACACCTGGCGCTCCACCATTCACAAAGCAGCCGTCTCCATTGAGGACTCTCGCAGAGCTAATCTTAAGGACAAGCGGCTCAGGAGGAAAAACAGAGTTGTCGTAACTCAGAACCCTGACCAGACCTTCCCCTGCAGCCACTGCGGTCGAACCTGCCTGTCCCGGATTGGCCTCCGCAGCCACGAAAATGCCTGCAGACGACGTGGCAAGCCCTATAGAATCTTCGTTCGCGAAGTCAAGCCAAGATAATAGGTCTTCATTGGGCCTGATGGCTTGCCTGATTCTGCTTCCCACTTCCTCGTTCGTGATGCGATATCTGTATAAAATACCAAGCAGCCTTTGGAAAAATCTCATTTCAGTGGCTTGTATCATCCTTTCAAGGTCTGCTGTGAGGGTCCATGACTCACATGTATATAAGAACACTGAGATGACTAAGGAGGGCATCAGTCTGATATTGGAGCAGAGTGGGATGTTTCTGTCCTTCTATATGGTCTTCAGTCTTGTCAGTGCTGTTATTGTCTGCGCAATCCTGACTAGTATATTTGGTTTGTATCCCTCATCTGTCACAATGGCTCCTAAGTATTAGAAATTATTAACTGTTTCCAGTTTTTGGCCTCCAATAATGATGTTATTGCCAATGCCACTGGTGTTATTGGTCATCAGTTTGGTCTTCTCTGTAATGATTTCCATCCCAAACGCAATGGCTGTACTGTCCAGCTTTTCCAACAGCTGAGCTCCTTTTCTGTTCCTGCAAGGGCATCAATGTCGTCCACAAAGCGCAAGTTCGTGATGGGTCTGCCTCCAATGCTGACAGTTCCTTCATGATCTTTCAGAGCGTCTGTCATGATTCTTTCCAGGAAGATGTTGAAAGGAGCAGGTGAGAGCAAGCAGCCCTGTCTGACTCCGGCTGTTGTCCTAAACCAATTTCCAATCTTGCCGTTGAAGCAGACTGCGCCAGTAGCCTTGTTGTAAAGGTTTTATATGACTTTGGTCAGGTTGGCATTGATGTTGTATACCTTCATGGTGGACCAAAGTGCTGCATGCCACACCCTGTCAAGCGCCTTCCTAAAATCCACAAGGACATGATAGAGGTCTTGCTGGTGCTGGAGGTACGTCTCACATAGAACTCTCAGGTTAAAAGAAGTACCCAAAGGAGAACAAAACACGCTTAGAAAAGACGGGTACAACAAAATTTATTAATATTTCGGGTAAATAGCCTTTGTCAAAATAGACAAACAGCTCGCTCAAATCTCACAAAAGCTGAACTCGACGCTCTCAACAATATTCGTAACAGAAGCGACATCGCCATCAAACCAGCCGATAAAGGTGGCGCCGTCGTTGTATGGGACAGAGATCTGTACATCAAAGAGGCCTACAGACAGTTAGAGAACCCAGAACACTACCAACACCTTGACGAAAGCTCCCTCCAAACTGATCAAAAGCACATCTCCAAGACAGTCAAAGAGATGATTCTTCAAGGAGAGCTTCATTCAACAGCTACTCTCTTCATAAAAAGTGGCCTAAGCAACCTAACTTTTACCTTGAAAGAAAAACAGAAGATAGTGGTAGAAAACCCTTTAAAATAGAAACAAATAACGACGTTTCGGATCAAAGATCCTTCCTCAGGTGACATGGAAACAAACGTAGAACAGAAAAGAACACGACAGAAAGAATAGACGTCATCCTGTATAGAGAGAATTTAGAATGACGTAAAAAAAAAAAAAAAAAAAAAAAAAAAAAAAAAAAAACAACAACACACACACGTACAAATAATGACGCAAATACACATGCACAAAACACGTAGCACAAAACTTACTTACCAGACACACCGGGTCGCCCCATTGTTTCGGCTTGCTCTTGTCCCACAGAGCTTATATCCCAGTTCATCGACTCCATCCTCCAGCCATTGGTCCGTGCTCTTCCCACATATGTAAAAGATACTAACCACGCCCTTCACCTTTTGGATCGCTTCACCTTCCCTGACGCAGCAACACACAAGATTTTATTCACTATGGACATAGAGGCTCTTTACACCAACATCCCTAATGAAGACGGCCTAATAGCATTGAAACATTTCATCTGCAAACATCATCTGAAGATCGACACCACAACCATCCTCCGCTTAGCCGAACTGGTGCTGTCCATGAACTCCTTTCAATTTATGGGTCAGCACTACAAACAGAAAAAAGGAGTCGTCATGGGCACTAAAATGGGGCCCTCCTATGCCTGTCTGTTTGTGGGCTACGTGGAGGAGAAGATTTTCACTCAATACACTGGACCTCTGCCAGATCTTTTCAAGCGCTACATCGACGACTGCTTGGGCATCACCTCAAGAAGCATGACTGACACACTTCAATTCATCAATTTCATCTCATCGTTTCATCCGTCACTCCGATTCACGCATGAGATTTCCGAGGAGTCTGTGCTCTTCCTCGACATCCGAATATCCACCAAAGCCGACTCTGACAAACTCCATACTACCGTCCATTACAAGCCCACCGACGCACACACTTACCTGCAGTTTTCATCAAGCCATCCTGCCGCCACCAAAAACGGTATCCCATTCTCCCAATTTCTGCGACTCCGTCGGATCTGCAGCAGCGACGACGACTTCACCAACCAGACCCAAACCATGGCCACTTTCTTCTCACACCAGGGATACCCCCAAGACATCGTCAACACCGCTCGTTCTAAGGCTGAGGCCACAAGCAGAAGTGAGGCTTTGAGGGAGAAAACTCACAGTGCTGCAGAGGACCGGCCGGTCCTGTGTATCACGTATCATCCTCACAACATCCCCATCAAAAACATTCTCCTCAGGAACTTCCACATCATTCAGAATGACACAGTATTGAAAGACATATTTCCTGAGCCTCCGCTGGTCGCTTACAAACGTGACACTAACCTACGCGATCATCTTGTTCACAGTTCACTTCGCGCATCTAACACCTTACCACCTGGCACACACCCTTGTCAGCAACCACACTGCAAAGCATGTCCGTACATCAACACATCCCCCGTCATCACCGGACCCCTGTCATCTTTTCATGTCCACCGATCATTCACATGCCAGTCATCGGATATTGTCTATGTCATCTCATGTTCTCACTGCCCAAAGATGTTGTATGTGGGGGAGACATACCGTACACTCCCTGAACGCTGCGAGGAACATGTTCGTTCGATCCGCCTCGGATACAACAACCAGGTTGGACGTCATTTCAACGAACCTCCTCATAGCCTCACACATTTCAGCATACGCATCCTTTGGCAAAATACATCCCACTTCATCCGCCGCAAAATGACAGAATCCTTTTTCGCGGACAGGCTTGGCACTTACCATCCGCGCGGCTTGAACATTCGCCCCTAGGGATGTATGCTCGGCCTGATGGGTAGTTGGTGCCAGACTTGACCTCACTGTTGATACTGCTGGATACTACCTTTGAGTGTGTGTGTCTGTGTGTGTGTGTGTGTGTGTGTGTGTGTGTTGTGCGTGTGTGTGTGTGTGTGTGTGTGTGTGTGTGTGCATGTGCGCGAGCTGCAGCAGGCACGAGTGAATGCGAATGTATGCAGTGACGTGTATGTATATAGACGTAAGTTTTGTGCTACGTGTTTTGTGCATGTGTATTTGCGTCATTATTTGTACGTGTGTGTGTTTTTTTTTTTTTTTTTTTACGTCATTCTAAATTCTCTCTATACAGGATGACGTCTATTCTTTCTGTCGTGTTCTTTTCTGTTCTACGTTTGTTTCCATGTCACCTGAGGAAGGATCTTTGATCCGAAACGTCGTTATTTGTTTCTATTTTAAAGGGTTTTCTACCACTATCTTCTGTTTTTCTTTCACGTGAAACCCTAGCGGCAACAGTTTTACTAACTTTTACCTTCTCCCAAAATTCACAAACTCAACAATCCCGGCCGCCCCATAGTGTCAGCTTGCAGCTGTCCCACAGAACACATCTCCGAATACCTGGACATCATCTTCCAACCCTTTGTCCAGTCTCTACCTACATACATTAAAGACACCAACCATGCTCTAGAGATCATAGACCAAGTCAACCAGAAACAACTTTTCAAACCTGAACTGTTGTTTTCCCTTGATGTTACTTCACTATATACTGTCATACGCACAATGACGGCCTCAATGCACTTGCATACTTCATCAACCAAAGAAGTCATAAACAACCTCCTACTCATACTCTTCAACGTCTGGCTTGGTTCTCTCTCTTAACAGTTTCACCTTTGATGGCGTCACCTTTGCTCATTGCAGTGGCGTAGCGATGGGCACAAAAATGGGACCCAGCTATGCTTGCCTCTTCATGGGCTTCCTTGAGCAAAAATCACTTCAGATATACACTGGGCCTGCCCCCGAGATGTATTATCGCTACATCGATGACTGTATAGGAGCTACACACATGACCCAAGCTGCACTTTTAGACTTCATTCACTTCGTGCAGGACTTCCACCCATCCATCAAGTTCACATACACTATATCAGCTACTTCAGTCGAATTGTTCTGGACATGAACATCAGTATTGACTGCGGAATGTTGAAAACTTCAATACATTACAAACCTACCGACTCACATTCCTAGCTCGACTACCGCTCTTCGCACAACCCCAAAACTGAGAACAGCATCCCATATTCCCAGTTTCTTCGGGTGAAAAGAATCTGTTCCGAAGAATCAGATTTCGATGTTCAATACAAAGAAATGGCTGGATTTTTCATCGACAGACATTACCCACATACTGTTGTTCAAGGATCTCTCCAAACGGTACAAAAACTTAGTCGCGCTTAGTATACTGCAGACTAAACCTACCGCTGAGAGTGACAGGCCTATCGTAACCATGATCTACCACCCCCAACCAATCCGGTTCGTAAAATACTTCTTTCTAACTGGGGTCTTTTGTCATCCATTAAAGAGTCCGGTGCTATATTTTCTGAACCCCCGTTGGTAGCTTTCAAGAGGAATATTAATTTACGGGACATGCATGTTCGCTCTACTCTCAAGCCTCGTCATACCACCAGACCCTCCGGCTCCACACCGTGCAATGTTCCTAATTGCAAGACGTGTCCTTTTATTTGCCCTTCCACCATGGTGAATGGTCCACGTTACAAATCCAACATAAACAGATACTTCACGTGTCAAACCACCAACGTGATTTATGTTATCTCCTGTGTGAAATGCGGCCAACACTATGTTGGAGAGAAGGAAAGAACCATCAACGACCGTTTCAAAGAACAGCTTCAGTCTGTCAAGTACAAATACAACAGACTGGTCGGACGACATTTCAATCAGGCCGACCACTCCGTCGCGGACATTCGGGTTAAAGGCCTCTGGGTTATACAAGCCAGTAATGTCTGGGCCAGGAAAGACCGAGAAAAATTTCTGATTAATAAACTGGGCACTGTGGCGCCACTCGGGATGAATATGAAAGATTAACATTTTTTATCTTGCTTGTGTTATTTTTATCTGCTAACTGTACCTTTAACTTACTGTGTCGCTTCTGCTTGACTATTCACTAACCAGATAGGTGAGGCTGGCGCTGGCTGATATGTACACATCCCATGGGATCTTTTTCAGCGCTGGCCGTACGAACGGTTGGATTCCTTGCCCTTCCCTGTCAGGCGCCAGGTCGCCGGCCCGCGGAGTGATGCGCGGTTGTGGGGCGGGGCGATCGTGTGCATCCCTTAGGGATGTATGTGGTCGTCTTGTTGCGTGCCTGTGTGTTTTTTCTGTAGGGCTGGTGGGTGCCTGTTGGGTGGGGCTGGTGGCTCTGGCTGGTTGTCTTCCCCCCCCCCCCCCCCGCCCCCCGCCCTCCCCCCCCCCCCAAATTTTTCTTCTCTCTCTCTGTAATGCACGCAGACTTGTCCACAGTCGCACGTACAGACTCTCACACAACAGACGCATACACCACCACTGACTCAGTCGGGCGTATTCATGCGGTAAAACTCAACACACGGGCTCTATTTCTAAAGTAACTTTATACACGATAAAGAGTAAAAGCTCCCAAAAACTATCAACTATTTACGCCAACTCTTCCCCACTACTAGCATCCAAACATCACATGTACACACAGTATCACCGCCAGGCTAGTTAACAGTTTCTCACGATCTAACCTGTTTGATGTTATTGCCTGGTTACGTTGGTCCTTCTCACGTCTAGGCGTGCAAGTCCTTCGTTGTCTGCTCTTCCGAGTCGTCGTGGCTCATGTCTCCCGGACGTCCTCGTTTCTCGTACCTTAGCGCAGTTCTCGCTGTGATCTGGGTATCTCGGTCCCGATCGCTTCACTTCCTGAGTGAAAGGCTGGAGATGTGACCTCACGTTAGGTCCTGGTGACTCGACGTCTCGGCGTCTGTCTCTCCACTCTTTACAAGCACTCTAAACACAACAACAAGGATCCAAAACGTAACTCTTGCTAAACACCCAACATATTCGATCAATGAGAAACATTACGTAACCTGGCCGATACAAACAACTCACACGTTCATTCACACACACACACACGTGCTTCATAAACGAACTACTTTCATAACACCCCCATCTCTCTGTCACTATCTTGAAATAGACTGTAGGCTAATGCTCTCGCTATACATTATTCTATGTACTGGAAAAGACTATGCTTAACCAACCACTTACTACCTTCATAACGACTTATACGAACACCCCTCACACTCCTTTAGTTATCCATCTCGGTCAATAACTATGTACGAAAAGACCGGTTGCTTCACTGAATGCCAAAACAACATAACTGAACCAAAATAGTCTATACACAACCGCATTAACTCCTATTAACACATGCTATCTTAACTAAACAACCATCAATAATACATATATAGAAATATACCTGAATCCTAGGTCTCAAAGTCTTCGAATGTGGGCTAGGTATCTCAAACACATCTGTCCAAGCAGACAGTTTAGCCCCGCACTAACGTAACTAGACCTCTGACAGACACAGCTTTTGCCTAGAACTCACTAAACAGAACTCACTAAAACTCCGTGCTAACCATGTCTTTAAGACTTCACGTGGGCCCACGGGACTTACGGACTATGGCACAACACAAACTCTTGACAAAAACCCGTACCGTACTTATCCTACTGTGTGAGCACTATGCATGAGCATAGAGCTTCATCACAATTCCCCCTTCCTCGGGGGAAAAAAAGAAACGACCGAGTTTCTTTTTAAGACTAATCGACGTAATACACTATCCTATCACAAAACAAGAAGGGACTAACTTTGATTATCTAGACTACAAAAAAACAAAAAATAGAGAGAGAGACACAGAGAGAGAGAGAGAGAGAGAGAGAGAGAGAGAGAGAGAGAGAGAGAGAGAGAGAGTGAGTGAGTATAGATTGCTTTACGTCCCGCAAGCGACAAAGGCCTTCTCAGGACGTGCCTGCGCTAATGAAGAAAAGAACTGCAAGAAGCGCAGACAGGAGGGAGAATTTCAAAAGAAAAATACAGATGAATGGACCAGAAAGACAACAGCCTTAAACCTCAACGCACACCCTCGGATCGCACAGCGAACACAAAACAGAACTAACGGGCTAACACCTCCAGAAATCAAAACGATCCAACGACTGCCCACACACAATCGCGAGATCCCAGTCTCGGACCTATCTACCTATTGGGTGGTGAGCCGCATTTCTGTCCGCAACAGAACTATGCCGTCTCAGACCAACCCGACTGTTGGGCCAAGCCTGCTGACCGATCCCCTGATTCTGGACGGAAAAAAACACGATCTCTCTGCTCACGAGCACGCTTGCTCTGAGCCCTTGTCGCGCTTGATGCGACGCCACTGCGAGGAACGTGAGCTCGCTTAATCGCTCCGACTCTAGCGATGACTGGCTGCACACCCTGCATGTTACCCAGAACTAAATCTACCACTGGCTCGTCGATGACACACGAAATCAGATCACATGTGAAAAACTCTGTATCAATCTCTATCTTAGCTAGCTATCTTTCCTCCGAACGAAACTACTTTCTGCGTCTCGCCCGTGAACTGATCTCCCTCACTAAGCTACGTCTGACCCCCGCTGTTGTTGTACCTGAGTCACGGAGAAGTGAAACTAGACATCCGTTTACTACACCGTCCACCAGCGGCAGGCAACCACCTCCGTCAGCTGAACACACTGTGCCCAGCTGTGGTACCTCTCCGACTGCGACTGCAAAACTAGCTATGTGAGTGGGCTGCACCGCACTCTCCACCATACCAGGACTATTAGGACCTTGATGAGCCAGATGGCCGTGCTCCTGATAACTAGCATACTGCGCGCCTGCACTGTAGTACGGACAGTTCCGACTGAAATGCCGTACCCACGACAAGAAAAACACTGAGTGTCCGCACTCGCAATACGACCACGACCATACCCACGCAAAGATGTCCCTCCACGTCCGTACGGATCGCTACCGCCATTGCTGTTACCTCGATCACCGCCTCGAGAATGCAAAATACCTCTACCGTTAACAAGCTGGGCTTCACGTAAGGTATTCACACCCCGGTAACCCCCAGACGTGTTAGCAGCGACCAACCCGACTGGCGGTGTCTCGGTCCTACGCGCCAGGTTTTTCGTTGGATGCGCCAGCCGAAAAGCCTCCGCGTTCTGAACTAACTCGTCTGTAGTCTTGAGGTCACGTTCCCTCAGGAATACAGCTAGATCCATGGAAACGCTACCAAAGAACTGTTCCGCCAACATGAGATCGAACAATGCCTCGTACGTGTGGTCGATCAAAATCGGCCAGATGGCAGGAAGGCCAACTCAACGCCTGCGCGTGAGCCTCGAAACGACACAAAAAGCGTCAATAGAGTCCACGGACTCTTTAAACATCGGCAGTCTAGGAAAATTGCGTATGCCCCGGCCTACCGAATCACTATCTGCTACTGCTCTAGACCCCGCATCTCGAGCTAACTGAAGTTGTACCTCCCTATCTTTCTCTTCTTTCTCTCTCTGGTACCCTTTCTCTCAAGGCTTGCTCCTTTTCTCTAAGGGCATGTTCCCTCTCGTCCTTCTTTCTCTGAAACGCTAATTCTTCTTTCTTAAGGACTCTGTCTTCCTCTTCTCTCTCTCTCTGTACTTTTAACTAACTAAGTAACTAACCTAAACTAACCTAAACTAACCTAAGCTAACCTACGTTAACGCTCGCTCGCTCGCCCGCCCTCCCTCTCCCTCCTCCTCTTCCCCCCTCCCCCCTCCTCTCCCTCCCTCCTCTCCCTCCCTCCCCCTCCTCCCCCTTCCCCTCCACTCCCTCCCCCTCCCCCCCTCCCCCTCCTCTCCCCCTCCCTTCCCCCTCCTCTCCCCCTCCCTCCCCTCTCTCTCCCCCTCCCTTCCACACCCCCCCCTCCCCCCCATCCCCTCCCCCACTCTCCTCCCCCTCCCCCTCTCCCTCCCTCCCTTCTCCCCTCTCCCCCATCCTCCCCCCTCTCTTCCTCTCCTGTCCCTCACCCCCTTCTCTTCCTCCCCTCCCTCCTCCCTCCCCCTCCTCTCCCCCCCTTCTCTCCTCCTCCCTCCCCCCTCATCTCCCTCCTCCCCCTCCTCTCCTTCCCTCTCTCCCCCTCACCCCCCTCCATACCCGCTCCCCCCCATCATCCCCATCCTTCCCACCTCCCCTCATCTCCCTCCCTCACCTTCCCCTCCTCTCCCTACCCCCTCCTCTCCCCCCTCCCCTCCTCTCCCCCCCTCCTCTCCTTCCCCCTCCTCTTCCTCCCTCTCTCTCCCCCGCCCCCCCCGCCCCCCCACCCCTCCTCTCTCTCCCTCCCCCCTGCCCCCTCCCCTACCTCCCTCTCCGCCCCCTCCCCCTCCCCCTCTCCTCTCCCCCTCCCTCCCCTCCCCCTCCCCTCCCCCTCCCCCGGCTCCCCCCTCCCCCGGCTCCCCCCTCTCTCTCCCCCCTCTCTCTCCCCCTCTCTCTCTCCCCCTCTCTCTCCCCCCCTCTCCCTCTCTCCCTCTCTCCCTCTCTCTCTCTGTATCTGTATTTCCAGCTCTTTTTCCTCTTTAAGTTTCCGAAACTCTAACTCTTTCTCGTCTTTCACCCTCTGAACTTCTAATTCTTTCTGTTTTAGCTCTAGTTCCTCCTTCTTAAGTACTCTCTCCCTCTGAGCTTCTCTTTCTCTCGCCCTATCTTCCCTATCCCTACACTTCTCAACATAATCAAAAAGTTTCTCATCTCTAAGCCCTAACCTCTCACCTTGTTTAATACACGCTTCTACAGGGTCCGAATCCATATTTTCTACATCACTTCCCAAAATCTTTAAACGTAAAAATACAAATCACGGCAAAAATACGAACAACCTACGGAGAAGAACAGTTACCTACTTTGACGTCCAGAAGGAACGAAAAATAAGAAAGATAGAAAGAAGAGCAAGGAAAAAAAAAAGAATACTACCTATACAAAAGCAAGAAAGAAAAACTAGCTCTTCGTAAGACCCAGAAAACTACAGAAACAACGGATCTTACCCCCTAGAATCGGAGAGGGGAATCTAACTCAAACAACCAAACATGAACCTAGCAATAAAAGATTATTCTAAAATAGCTTCTCGCTAGCACCCGCAGCTACTTTAACCTACCGCTAAATCAGGGTCACCACTGTAACGCACGCAGATTTGTCCACAGTCGCACGTACAGACTCTCACACATCAGACGCATACACCACCACTGACTCAGACGGGCGCATTCATGCGGTAAAACTCAACACACGGGCTCCCTGTCTAAAGTAACTTTATACACGATAAAGAGTAAAAGCTCCCAAAAACTATCAACTATTTACACCAACTCTTCCCAACTACTAGCACCCAACCATCACATATACACACAGTATCACCGCCAGGCTAGTTAACAGTTTCTCACGATCCAACCTGTTTGATGTCATTGCCTGGTTTCGTTGGTCCTTCTCACGTCTAGGCGTGCAAGTCCTTCGTTGTCCGCTCTTCCGAGTCGTCGTGGCTCTTGTCTCCCGGACGTCCTCGTTTCTCGTGCTTCATAAACGAACTACTTTCATAACACCCCAATCTCTCTGTCACTATCTTGAAATAGACTGTAGCCTAACACTGTCGCTATACATTATTCTATATACTGGAAAAGACTATGCTTAACCAACCACGTACTACCTTCATAGCGACTTATACATACACCCCTCACATTCCTTTAGTTATCCATCTCGGTCAATAACTATGTACGAAAAGACCGGTTACTTCACTGAATGCCAAACCAACATAACTGAACCAAACTAGTCTATACACAAACGTATTAACTCCTATTAACGCATGCTAACGTAACTAGACCTCTGACAGACACAGCTTTTGCCTAGAACTCACTAAACAGAACTCACTAAAACTCCGTGCTAACCATGTCTTTAAAACTTCACGTGGGCCCACGGGACTTACGGACTATGGCACAACACAAACCGTTGACAAAACCCGTCCCGTACTTATCCTACTGTATGAGCACTATGCATGAGCATAGAGCTTCATCTCTCTCTCTCTCTCTCTCTCTCTCTCTCTCTCTCTCTCTCTCTCTTTCTCTCTCTCTTCCTCCCACCCCCTACCCCCCTTAACACTTCTCTATTTCCCTCTTTCTTTCTTTACGTTTTTTCCCTTACCCTTCTTCCACTTTCTCCTCCCCTCCCCCCCCCCCCAATCCCACTTTCTCTCTCTCTCTCTCTCTCTCTCTCTCTCTCTCTCTCTCTCTCTCTCTCTCTCTCTCTCTCTCTCTCTTTCTCTCTCTCTATCTATCTACCTATCTCTCTCCCCCCCCCCCCCCCCCCCCGTTTTTTTTTTTTTTAAGTTACCCTTTAACGCTTTCACAACTACCTACTCTCCACTTACACCAATATTCTCTTACTGAATTTGATTATTTGCTTTGTTTTCATGACTTATTACTTTTTGTGTACCGTGCTAAATGCTGGGTTTTTTCCCGGGGTCCTCCCGTTTTTCCCCCGAGGTAGTCCTCAACTTGAAGGTGATATAAAGTTTGCCTTCCTGTTGGTGTTTAGCAGGCTTTGTGTATTAGACACTCAGCCTACTTCGTGCCCAATGGTACTCCCTGTTCGTTCTCTCTCTCTCTTTCTCTCTCTCCATCTCTCTCTCTCTCTCTCTCTCTCTCTCTCTCTCTCTCTCTCTCTCTCTCTCTCTCTCTCTCTCTCTCTCTCTCTCTCCTCTCTCTCTCTCTCTCTCTCTCTCTCTCTCTCTCTCTGAATTCACACACACACATTTACTTTTGCTCGCTCCTGCGCGCGCTTACACACACTCTTGTCTCTCGTGTTCAGTTTCTCTCCGTGTCTCTCTCTTATGATTTTTTCGTTGACGTCATTTTTACTTTTTCCGCACTTTTGTTCTTCCTTTTATTTTATTTACGTCACTTCCTTCAGCTGTCACATTCCTTCTGCGAATGAAGAAAAGTAGAGGCTAGTCTCTCTGTTTGTTTGTCTATTTTGACAAAGGGTATTTACCCGAAATATTAATAAATTGTGTTGTACCCGTCTTTTCTAAGCGTGTTTCTTTCTCCGTTGGGTACTTCTTTGCATTTTACACGCTCGGCAGTCACCTTTTTGGTCTGGATTGCTTATTTCTCATGTTAAAGATTTGCTCAGTTGTGCTGCTCCCTGGTCTGAAGCACGTCTGTTCCTCGGCTATGATTTCCTCTGCCTGTGGCTTCAGCCTGTTCAGTAGGATCTTTAACATGACTTTGCTTGGGTGGGATATAAGACTGATCGTGGGATAATTCTGGCATTGGTGTAAGTTGCCTTTTTTCGGGAAGTTATTATAAGTGATTAGGGCCATGGTGTGGGCCAATCCCCTGACTGCCAGATCTTATTGCAGATTGTTAGTAAGGCTTTTATCATTTCTTCTCCCCCTTCCTGGACTAGTTCTGCAAGGATGTTGTCTGCTCCTGCTGCCTTCCCTTTTTTGAGCGACTTTACTGCAGCCTTTACTTCTTTTCGGAGTCATTGCTGGTCACTGGTTGGTTGACAGGTATGCCTGTAGCTCCGTGGTTGTACAAATCTGTGCAGTACTCTGTCCATCTCTTCAGTATGTCTTGGCCTTGCGTAAGACACTTCCCTTCTCTTTCTTGAATGATCGAGGAGCGTCATTGTTTTACACTGGTTAGGTCTTTCACCAGCTGATATGCTTTTTTTTTTTTTTGCTATTATTTTTGTCCAGATTTTCTTCTACGTGTTTACACTGATCTTCACTCCGCTTACTCTTTGCCTTTTTCATGCTTTTCTTTACATCGTGGTTAATTTCCCTGTATTGTTTAGCTCCTTCTACCTCTGATTTCATTTTCTTTAATTCTCGACGCTTGTCACATAGAACAAAGATGTCAGCTGTAACCTAAGGTTTCTTTGCTTATCGGTGTTTGCCAAGGATCTCACTGGCTGTTTGAGTTACAGCAGTGTTAAATGTGTCGATCAGTGTGTCCACATCCGTGTCTTCTGCACCTTGAAATAACAGTGGCGCAAATTTTTCTCCTATCTTTGACTGGAAGGCTTCCGCCACCTCTGGGTCTTTCAGCTTCTCGAGATCGAACTTGATTCTGGTGGGACCCTGCTTGTTGACGTTCTTTAGGAGGAGTCACTAAGTCATGGTCGCTTCCAATGTCTGCTCCCGGAAAACGTCTTGTCTTGGCAATGTTCACGCTGGTTAGGCAGCGTCTCTCCACCATGATGTAGTCAATTTGTTTATGGTGCTCTCCGTTCGGGCTGTGCCATGTGCATCTTCGGGATGCTTTCTGTGGACCAAACGTGTTCATCAGCTTTAGATCATTTGAGCTGGCAAATTCCAGGAGCCTTAAGCCTCTGACGTTGGTCTTTGCGTTGCAGTAGCGTCCGCATGTGCCTTTCCAGATCCTATCAGCATCCTCACCTATTTTGGCATTCCAGTCTCCCTGTACCACAAGAATGTCTTTCTTGCAGTGATTCATAGAAGTCTTCTATTTCCTCATCGCCATAGTCTGTTGTTGGAGCGTAAACTTGTACAATGGTGATACTGAATGGGGTTGCCCTCAAGCGTATGGTTATAAGCATACTGGAGACTGGCTGACAACTCATGACAGTGTTCACGATGTCTGTTCATGGTATCTGTTCATTTCGTGTGTCAGTTCCTCTACCTTTCCAGTCGTTCTTAATGTTCTGATGTTCCAAGTGCCAATGCTGATGTTGTTTCTGGCACAGAGTTTTGGTGGTGCACAAGTAGCACATTTATCACCTCTGCCCTGGCGCAAGAGAGAAGGCGCGGTCCTTGTTCAGGGCGACGACCGATCCGGTATGGATTGAGGTGAAGTTGTCATTGCATGTGGTGTGTCTTGGGCAAATGAACCTGGCGGAGCAAATCTCTCTCCAGGCTGTTAACCACAACCGAAACTCCACATAACTTGTGGCTCGCCTTGGTCCGGGACACGTGGCCGATGAGACTCTCATGGGACTCTTTCGCCCTGGGTGGTGACTTCATCAAGGAAGTTCATACACCTAATCAGGTACCGTGTCAGCACTCTAGCCTTTGGTTATCCAAAACCTGACCTGCAAGGCAGCATGGGAATCGTGGAGGGCGGGTTAGTCTATATCCCGTACAGATGTGAACATGCCCACTGCCTACTTATCTCATAAATGTATTTCGTTTTGCCCGTAGGTCCAGCCGAACACAAGGACACAACAGTCTAGTACCAATGCCTCGAATGGATATTTTACACGTCATCATTGTCCTATTCTGGGGTCACATACTGTTAACACATTCGAGACGTACCGCCTACGGATACGCGCCGAACCGCCGCGTATCCGTATTCCGCACGTCTCCAATGATTTAAGCGTAAATCACGTGACTATGGCTTTCGTTTCTGAAGTTCGAGTAGCAAGTCTTCAATATTTTAGCGCCCCCCTCTCTTTCCTATCTCTTTTTTTTTGTGTGTGCTTTGGCCACAGTAGATCTATGATCACTGGTCGATCATGCACACTTCTCTCCCCTGACAGTGCTATTATCTACTTTACTTTGTAACCGTCCCAAAATATTAGCACTGGCAGTCTCCCCTTTTCTTTTCATTTACTACTACAATATCGACTGCAACCCCTTCTCCCCCCCCCCCCCTTTTGGTAGGTTCTCTTTTAGGGTGCATGGAAATTTGGCTCTAGGTGGTGGCATGGAATGTATGCCCCTGCAGACACCTCAGTAACATGTGGCTGTCATTGCAGGTAGGCAGAAATTCCTGCCTCCTCCAGTATCGCCGATGGTGTGCTGAAGAGGTCGCCAAGACCGAAACAGCTGTCCACACCGGCTAAACATCTGGACCCCCCGCCCCCCCCCCCCCCCCTTGGGGGGACCTAGATTTAAATTTCCATGCACTGAGTGGCTGGAACAGTGGGATATGTGATACGCCCCCCTTCGAGGGGGCTTCCATATGCATTGCTTTCAGTCACTTTTTTAGCTCCCCCTCTCTTTCCTATCTCCTTGTTTTGTGTGTGCTTTGGCCACAGTAGATCTATGATCACTGGTCGATCATGCACACTTCTCTCCCCTGACAGTGCTATTATCTACTTTACTTTGTAACCTTCCCAGATCTGGTATTTGATCACCACCCTCTAGACACCTTCGTTGACCTAAATTGTGCAATGCTGATATATAATTGATCTGACACACGTAGGCATTGTTATCCTGTAATACGATAATTATTGACAGTCATGGTTCAAAGTCAATCCCACTAACAAGTTAAAGGCCGAGAAACGCTTGAGGAACACGGATGTTGATAAGACAAGCAAGTAGTACAAATCTCCTCATGCCCCTATAACCGACTGCAGGAGCCCATGAAGGTCTATGATTGTGCGGCTGTGTGTTGTTGCTCTTTTCTAAAGTCATCACAAAATAAAGTGTTAGTCAAAAGTTAAGCAACTTTTTTTCCAACTGACCGGACATCGTAAAATCCATGAAACTTATAGTCATCTTATAGTTTGATTCCGATATATTCCTGAATATTCCTCACCTGCCCCTCAATCCATGACACAGTCTTGGGTTCACACTAATTAACCCCTTCATCGCCAATGGATAGACAGTATTTCTGAAATGTGTGATATTTTAACACAAGAAACTGCCAGCCGTCCAAAGATCGATAAAAATTGGTTTCAGGAAGAGGAATAGATCCTCATGAGTTCCCGCGAATACGTGGGCTCATGAGGATCTATGCCTCTTGAAGTTGAATTGTGTTCAGCTTTTCTCGACAGAGAAGAATTCAATCTGGGTACAACACTGCAGACTCGTATGCATTTGTACGGTTTACCTTCTATCTATTCGCTTTGAAATCAATGGAAAGTTAATATTTCACTGATAGATACAACAATCTTCGAAACTCTTATTTCGACAGGAGTGCATGATTGTTTGTTTGTCTGTTTGTTTGTTTGTTTGTTTGTTGTCGGTTATTTGTTTGTTTGTTGTCGGATTTTTTAGCACAGACAGGCAGATTAGGGCGTTCGTGTTAATTAATTAAAAGAGGACAAAACTTTGTCTTTCAGGTTTTTAATCCGACCTTAATAGCATACATTTCAGAGTTATTGTTGTAAAGAAAGCAGGTTCTTTTGTTATTCTAATACTTTTTTACATTTTTTTTAATGAGAACTCTTTTCATTGTTAACAACTTGCTCATGAGATAATATGTGAATTTGTAGAGTGTACTGACTGTCGTGAAATCAAATTTTACAAATAACTCCTACATGAAGAATAGTTTTCATAAAAAATGACAATTATTTTCTTTTCTGTTTGTTTGTTGTTGTTGTTGTTTTGTTTTGTTTTTTGTTTTTCCGCCTAAATTTTGCATACAAATGTAGATATCATTTTGTTTTAATTTTACAATGAAAATAAGAGCTATACAAAAGCACTGATCAACCGACGAATGTTAATACATGGTAAATACGTTGCCGAACATTTTATCGTGAGTATACCTGTTTGGAAATGTATATACGTTTACTGTGTTAGGGTTGAGATTAGTTACGGGGTGTTATCAATATGTTTGTGGCATATGTGTGTGACGAAATATATGCTACAGGTATAACATGCCCGGACCACCCCGCACACAGTCCTTTACACTGCGACTTTCCAACACTGCTGATCAAAAGTTCGGATTCCGACGGAACAATTAACAAACTGTGGCACATTTGTTGGAATATTTGTGTTCTTGTGTTTATTTGTGACTGGGGAATGGACCGTCAAGTGTTTAAAGTTCGTGTAAAAATAAAAAACTAGTGCTAGTGAGTCACACGAAACCAGTCAGATGTCACTGGCTAAAGATACAACTAAATATTTAATGGCAGGTCGGCATCCGCCACCACTTGATATCGTTGTTTGGAACTTGAGCGGCGATGATGATGTGACAGCAGCAGAGCGCCACGACAGTATGGAGTACGTACTCAGCCAAATACTGCGGGAAAAGAAAGACAACCTGTTTATTTTGTGTCAGGATAAAATAGACGGCCCGAAACAGAAAATCATGTCTGCCGTGCTTGATGGTGTAACTCAAAATGATGCCAACACGGCAATTTATTACTACAGTAATGATTATAGAGTTGAGTCTATGAAAAGCCCCAATGAATGCCTGACCGTATTTTGTTTGGAAGCAAAGAATGTATCCAAAAAGATTATGTTGGCCTCGTATCACGGAAAACATAATGCACTTGATACATCAGCTAAAATTTCTGAGTTTATACAGTGTCTGAAGATTTTGGAAGATTGCAAGTCGAGTAATGGATATAATGGTGTCATTGTTGGTGGAGACTTTAACCTGGATGCTGAAGATGCTAAAAAAAACATGTCGAAATGGAAGGACCAAGCAGGACGCTTTATTCACCGTGTAAATAGGGTTCTCCTAAGTGAGTATCAAATGCCTCAGGACAGGGAGAATCGTGTCGACTACATCATCTACTGGCCCAAAGACATCTTTAATACATGTGGACCTATCAAGACACCATTCAACCACTACAAGCGTACGAGAGGCCACCGTCCGTTTGACCACCCTATACTGATGTGTCGTTTCATGATGAATGTCCCCGCACACGAAGTCCGTGAAGACGTTTTGGCGGCACGGTTCAGTGACCTTGATTCCTATGAAAGACGTTCAAAGTTTGGTGACGGGAAGTTTCGGGCTGATCTCTGCACATGGACAGAACGTCACAAGTCGTTGTTTTTCCAAAAAATACAGAAAGCCAAACAGAGACTCCATGACGACGGCGCCTCCATCGTATTCAGCTTCTGGGATTCTCCTGCATGGTGTCTGCCTCAAAAAACAGTAGGAATGTTCGAAGATTCCGAGCAAGTCATCCTGAACTGTCTGCCAAAGCACGAGATATTCAGAGCAAGGAAGATTCTGGTAATCAAGACTAATGCAGGCGTGTGTCTTCAACAGACGGACCGAAATGACCTGTTTGTCTCTCGCGGTTGCAAAGCCCAGAGTCTTCAACAGTATCACAACTCATTATGGACAAATTTCACTCCTGATGCGGCGTGCGTGTCTGTATACGGACTGTTCCCCCTCGAAGGCTACGCACCGTTGTACGCACCTGGAAGAGGTAAAATATGTCCTATTTGTCTTTAACCCCTTACATACCAGGCAAGGCGAACGCTATCAAGCTGCAAGAGACATACACACTCATGGGCCCCCGCAGTCGCGGGAGCTCATGAGGGTTTATGTTTATTGTTGGTCCTGTGTTGTGTATGACTGTTTAGGCCTCATTTACATTGTCTCTATTACCGATGGCGTCTCGTGGCTTCAGGCGCAGTTCGTGTTCACTGGTAGCGAAGGGGTTAAATCTGTATGTAACTGAAGTTGTGTTCGCTCTGACCAATGGCATGTGATCAAATACCTCCAACCTGAATACAAATCCTGAATAATGTTACGAAAAGTAGTATATTAGGGGACGGGGGGGGGGGGGGGGGGGATTGAAAGCGGGGGGTCGGGGGGGGGGGGGGGGGGGGGAGTCTGACACACGTTCATTTAGGTTACAACTATTTGTAAATTTCAGTTCTTCATATTTTCTTTCAATTTTGATATTCATTCAATCTAACACCTGCCACCAGAAGTGGTATTTCTTAAGAGAAACCGGTGCTTCACAGCCTGGTACCACCTTTTTTCTTCTAGTAAGTGTACTCAAAACAGACAAGGTTACAGGAAATACCCGTTAATATGAACACTGGCAATTTTAAACCTGTCGTTTGTTAAATAGGTTTCTTTTTAACATACAAACAATAAAAGTCACTGTTCTAAATGCAAAACTTTGTTGAGAAAGTTTACGGGAAAAGAAATTAATTCAGTTTTAATATTGTCATGGTCCTCCTCCTCCTTCTCCTCCTTCTCCTCCTCCTCATCATCCTCATCATCATCATCATTCCGTCATGTCGTTACCGTAGTTGTCATTATCATAGCCACACATTGAAAATATTGCTGCATAGTTTGTAAACATTCTCTGTCTTTTGTTTTTATCATCAGCCGGTCAGGAGGCAGTTAGTACAAGTGAACAAGGTGCCCCGGATGTCCAGCCACAGGCAACTGCATGAGAGATCAGTGTGTGTGCAGAAAGAACCCCATTTTTGCAAAGGATGTTCTGTTGGAATAAACACAGACACAAAGACAGGTTGCAAAAACAGGCGGGGGAAAAAAAAGGGGGAAGGGGGGGGGGGGAGGGGACAAAGAAGGAGACAGGGAGCACATGTGAACAAGGTGTGAACAATTAACCCCAGTAACAAAACATCTTCGGGCCCACGACAGCCGCATTGGGCCCCGGCGTACAGCCGTGCGCGGGCCCACTGCGTCCGTCACAGTCGTGGGCCCGAGGACTTTGCTTACTGGGAACTACAACACATTTCAAAGATGTGCTGAAAAAGTTCACAGTCACTTTAAGTGCAAGCAACGTAACAACATGACGAAGTATAGAATTAGTTACCGTACTGCTGTATTACCGCACTGCAGTATTATCGTATCGCTGTATTAAGGTATCGCAGTATTACCGTAACGCTATATTACCATATTGCTAAGCCTGATGTCGACGCGGTTTCAGAAACATTGGTAAATGAGCTTAGCGGTTATGTCATGAGGTGTATATATTAAAGTAAGAGAAAATAGTGAACAAGTAATATGATGGGATAGTTCCAGTGACTGCAACGTTTATTTTGGGCGACTGCAGTGCAAGGCACAACATAACACAACCATTGCTGTACCAGTCATCTTTGATATTGAGGCGAGGGACTGGAGGAGTGTCCGGGTGCTCTTAACTGATGAGGTTTAGCCACAAGTATGTAATGTCATCTTGTAGAGCAAGTTTTTTTAAGACACTCAGCCTTCAAACTCTGTGGCCCACGCTCCAGTAGCCGTGAGGTCAGGCAGGGTGAAAACAGCCCTCGTCAACGCATGGTGGACAGAAAACAGGCGATGCACCTCGCATATCATTTTCAAAAAAGCCATCAGACATGGAACGATGAGCTTGGTAAATATGAAAAACAGTCTGGATGCTGACATCAGCCACAAATCACGTCATAGGGGTGTACTCTAGAAGTGTCATGGAGAAGTAGGGTGCTTTGGTTTCACGCTGGGCTAAAGCCACCGACTTTTACTTTCAACATAAACTCCCTGACCAGACTCTCGATAGGACAAGAACCCTTGGAAAAACATCACCAGTAATACTCCTAATATTATTATGTTTTAGACTACATATTTTTTAGATTGTGCTGCTGTTGTTATTGCTGATGTATCACACGTGCCTCGATTAACTGTCTGTCCGTAGCAATGGTTAGATTTGCTGTGTACGTGTCCTGCACGTTACTCTCCTGTATTACTCCTTAGAACAGAACAGTGACAGATGCATCAAGAAAGCACGCCTAGAGGGTTAACTCATTCAGCCCCTACACACCACGGCAAGACATGGGTCGAGCATGATAGTTCAAGGGTGGTGCCAGAATAGTTTGGCGCCCATAGGCGCCAAGCTATTCTGGCTCCACCCTTGAACTATCGTGCTCGATCTGTCTCTATAATTTAATTGAATCCTTCAGAGGGCAACTTAAAAATTTGAGGGATTTTGGTCCTGCGGTTGAATGTGTTAATGCATGTATGTGTGCTGGTCTGTGATTTGGACCTTAGATCTCTATGCTGATGATGTCAAAGGTGTGATGATTTCTGATTCTCCACCTTATGGCTTTAATTCGGTAAGTCCAAAAAGCAGAGGCCACCACACGAAAACGACGTACACTTCTGACGTAACAAATCCCCGGGGGACATCATTTTTTCTTGTAATAGCCGATATTAGTTGTAATCGGAGTGATTTACATAGCAGTAGTGCTGTTGTGAAAAGCGTTGTTATATCCGACTTGTGTTTTATTCGACCTCGTAATAATCAGAGTAGAATGCGTCCTGTAAAATATCTTATTGTTCACAATAGGCAAATATGAAGAAACAAATCACAGTAATTTGCAGACATGCGCACGTGCGTGCCATCGCGTAACCATAACAACTACGAAGCAATTGGAGATCCGCCGTGACAGCTGCCCGGTAGGGGTTAATTATGTTTAACGTCCACACCACAAGAGTGACTGCACACGGCCTTAACCCCTTCACTGCCAGTGGCCGCAGACAGTGTTATAGAACTCGGTGTAAATCTAACGTCCCAAGCCTTCACAGGAACGGGACATACAGTGGTTTCAACAAGAGGCATAGATCCTCATGAGCCCCCGCGAATGCGGGGGCTCATGAGGATCTCTACCTATTGCAGTTAGGTGGTGTTCAGTTTTATCAATCAAAGGGTTAACTCATTCTACCCCAGACACACCACAGCAAGATAATGATCGACCATGTTAGTTCAAGGGTGATGCCAGAATAGCTTGGCGCCTACGGGCGCCAAGCTATTTTGGCATCACCCTTGAACTATCAAGGACGATCTGTGTCCTGCACTGCAATGCAGTCTTCAGAGGCCAACGACAAAATTTGCGGATTTCGGTGTTGGGGTAGAATGAGTTAAGGGGTTTCTCATGGGATAGAGGCAGCTCTATGCCTACTAACAACCACCCGAAATATGATCAGTTCAGGCGCACTCTGGGGTCCAAGATCCAGCGGACGCCTTCGCTGACAAGGCAAAAATCACACAGGCCCTACGCATAGGCAGATCAGACTGTGGTGAGAAAGCTGAGAAAGCATTTCATGACACAGAGCCCAGGGCAACACGCAATCGATCGCGTCAGTATCAGAGGTGTGGAGAAAGACAGCGGGCTGTGGGCAGACGTGCAGGTTTGTTTGTTTTTGTTTATTTGTGTGTGTTTGGGTTTTTCTTGGGTTGTTGTTTTTCCAGTGTGATCTAGAGCGAACCAGAATAGTGTTGGCTCGATATAGAAAGGAACTCTGGGATGGCTTCTGCTGAGTGAGGCGGAGCACGTATGGGCATTTCCGAGCGCCCAGATCCCATCTTTTGAGGACCTAACTGAACCGTGCCACTTTGATTTACCAGGACTTTCAGCAGACGTTATGTAGAACGGACAAGTCTTTCTCCCCATATCACACCGAGTGAGTGACGCATGGCAGACTGCAGCAGTTGTTCCCAGAATTTTTAGATTGGCGCTTTTATACAACCTGTTCCCAATACCGAAGTACCCTCCCAACCCTAACCCCCCCCCCCTTCCCCTCCTTCCCCCCCCCCCCTCCGCAAAAAAAAAAAGCTTCTCCCCCCCCCCCTCACCCACCAATCCCGCCCTACCCACCTCGCCTCTGAAATCAGGTCACAGTCTGTCAATCAATACGAACAGCAAATCTGAAGCTAGCTCAACTCTGGATATCGAAATTTATGTTAATATGCCATCTCTTTCAAGTCTATCGCCATCCAATGGACTTCGACCGCTATAGCCTGAGGCTAGTGCGGTAATTCAGGGACTACCATTGTGCTGTTACAGTCGAGCTAAGAATGTGTGTGTCATTATGTATCAGAGAATATGCATCCGGCGTGTAATCAATATGTATCCTCCATACTCCAGTAGGGGATAAAGTAAAAGCAGTCTTTGATCAGTATGACTATTGTCGTCATTACTCAACCCCCATAACTGCCCGGGGTGGGGGGTGGGGGGGGGGGGGGGCGGGAGAGGGGGGGGGGTGCAAGGCGAACGCTACTCAGCTGCAAGAGACATAAACCTCATGAGCCCCAGCAGTCGCACTAACTTGCAGCAGTCGCGGGGGCTCATGAGGATCTGTTGTCTCTTGTTAGCCCTACGTTCTTCACGCCTGTTCGTGGTCCTAGTCACGCCTGTCGCTGCACGTTAATGTCTGTCAGTGTGTGGTGGTTGTAGACGCGAAATTCGTGATCACTGGCAGCTAAGAGGTTAACCACAGTGTGCGTGAGCAGCCGGTATTGTAAGCAGTGTGTAATCAATAATGACCGGTGGCTACGTGTACAAGAGAGTTAAAGCAGATACTTGTATATATGTAAGTCGTTTTATTGCTGTCGTGTTTTATACAGAACATATTGGTATTGAGATTGTTGTGAGCTTACTGTTTGAATTTACTGTTTACATTTACTGATGATGAGGAAGTCGTTTTAACTCATTCAACCCCGACACACCACAACGAGACATGGGTCGAGCATGATAGTTTAAGGGTGGTGCCAGAATAGCTTGGCGCCCGAAGGCGTCATTCTATTCTGGCACCACCCTTAAACTATCATGCTCGATCTGTTTCTAGGATTGAAATACAGTTTTTTAGAGGACAACTTCAAATTTTCCTGGATTTCGGTCCTGGGTCAGAATGTGTTAACGAAATGTTATTTTCTTTGTTGGTTTGTTTGTGTGTTTGTTGTTGTCGTTGTTGTTGTTATTGTTTTCTAACTATCTTGTATCGAACATATCGAAAATATTACAATGAAGTTTTAAATGATTGGCTGTACATATTTTAGGTGTGCGTGTTCTTCAAGTTACTTTTCTAAGTTAGTGAATTCTATGCAACAAATTTGCAACAAGAAACACGCCTTGAAAGGTTCGAAGGATGCATGTGTAGTGGTCTGTTATTTAGCACCTTACGGCTCTCAGCCGTAAGTCCAAAATCACAGACCAGCACACATGTAATGAAGAAGGTATTAAACCATATAACCCCAAGGCCGTATTTCCCACATTGTGCAGGTGTCACGTAACAGAAACGTACCAGTTGCAGGAGATGGATCGAGCATGATAATTTAAGGATAGTGCCAGATTAGCTTGGCGCCAGCAGGCTCCAAGCTAATCTTGCACTACCCTTGAATTATCATGGTCGAACCGTCTTGTGCTATGCTACGTTGGGGCGAAAGGGGTTAGTTGAAGATCTTTCTGTACTGTGTAAATAGCAGTTAGAGTATAAGACATTGTTCTGGAGGTGAAGTGCAATAACAAATATTTATTATTATTATTTTAAATTTATTAATTATTATTATTATTATTATTATTATTATTATTATTATTATTATTATTATTATTATTATTATTATTATATCAGAGTTAATTTAAACATGTCCTTACAAGCGACTATACTAGTAAAGCGATATGTACGTATATGAATGTGCTCGGACACACACACAACAGTGTGAAACATATAAAAACTATTAAAAGAAGTACCCAACGGAGAAAGAAACACGCTTAGAAAAGACGGGTACAACACAATTTATTAATATTTCGGGTAAATACCCTTTGTCAAAATAGACAAACAAACAAACAGAGAGATTAGCCGCTACTTATCTTCATATGAAGGAAGGAATGTGGCAACTGAAGGAGGTGACGTAAAATAAAAGAAAAGAAAATTAAAAAAAAGAAAAGGAAAGGAAGAACAAAAGTGCGTAAAAAGTAAAAATGACGTCAACGAAAAAATCATAAGAGAGAGACTCAGAGAGAAACTGAACACGAGAGACAAGAGTGTGTGTAAGCACGCGCAGGAGCGAACAAAAGTAAATGCGTGTATGTGAGGCCAGAGAAAGAGAGAGAGAGAGAGAGAGAGAGAGAGAGAGAGATGATGATGATGATGATGAAACGTTTTTATTCAGGATAAAAAGTTTTAGGCATAGCAATGCCTATCTTCCAAACTGTCCTGCTACTCTACACATATAAAAATACATCAGACGATACATCAAAAAATAAAACATATGTAAGTAAAAAGACCCATCCCCCCTCTACCCCCCCCCCCACCACCACCACTCAGAGGGAAAAAAAATAGAAATTAAAAGAATATATATATATATATATATATATATATATATATATATATATATATTCTTTTAATTTCTATATATATATATATATATATATATATATATATACATAATTATATACACAGGTATGAACCTGACATGTTAATGCAGACAGTCGAGCTATTACATAATCTGTAGCAACAGTAGAAGAGTATTAGGTAATAGGAAACTTGTCACTAACTATACGAATAGTAGCATAAGGGAGCCGAACATACTATTACTTATGAAGTAAATATTTATGGAGGCGATCTTTGAAGACGCTAATCTTACAAATTGATTTTAGGTGTGGAGGTAACATATTCCACGCTTTAGCGCCTGAAAAAGACAGACTGGTTTTACAGATGTCTAATCTAATTTTTGGAAGGTGGATCGAACTATTTCTCGTATTTTTCCTATTATTGTCGGAAAATAGAGTTTTTAGATAGGGTGGGGCTTTTCCATGCATGATCTTGTGCAGTAGAACACAGCGATTAAATTCAAACTGTTTCTTCAATGTTAGTAACTTGAGAGATTTTAATTTTTCATCAGTCGAAGTAGGACTGGGAAGTATTAATTTAATGCCCCGACGATACAAGGAATTAACTTTTTTCATGTGAACTTCGCTGCATCCATCCCAGACGGTAGAACTGTAGTCACAATGCGTTTTGATATGCGCATGGAAAAAGAGTTTACGGATATCAGTATTAACTATATGGCGTAGTTTAGATAACAGGAACAAATTTTTGGATATTGTTTTGCATATTGAGTCAGTATGCGGCTCCCAGCTTAATTGGTTGTCCACTATAACGCCTAATAAGCGATGCCTAGTTACTTGTTCAACAAGCTGCCTATCTAAGGAAAGTGTTAAAGGTGGTAGGCCATGCTGGTGTTTCTGACGTGTAGTAACTAACATACTCTTTGTCTTTGGAATACTAATAATCATGTGATTATCACTGCACCAGCCTGCTACTTCATCAAGACTTTGTTGGAGTACCTTATTAATGGTTGTGATATCTTTATCAGATGTGTGTATGGTCGTGTCATCTGCGAACAGATCACAGTTTGCGTCTAAATGAGATATGCACAGTGGCAGATCATTAATAAAAAGATTAAATAACAAGGGCCCTAGAATAGACCCCTGTGGAACACCGCAAGTTACTAAACCCTCAGAGGAATACTTGCCATTTAGCAGTACTTTCTGTGTTCTGTCCCTGAGATAGGAAGATATAAAGGAGACAGTATTTGAGTCAATGTGATAGAATGGTAGTTTTTTTAGTAGGATAGAATGGTTGACAAGATCAAAAGCTTTTTTCAGGTCAAGAAAGATTGTACCTGATACTTTATTGTCATTTATGGCAGAGAGCCATTTATCAATTAAATGATTGAGGGCAGTTTGGCACGAATGTAGAGGTCGAAATCCTGATTGTGCTGCAGTTATCAGATGGTTTTGCACCAAAAAGTTTAGAAGATGAGTATGGATATGTCTCTCGAGCGGTTTTGAAATACAGGATAATATGGAAATGGGCCTGTACTCGTTTAGGTTGCATAAATCTTTGCTTTTGGGAAGCGGGATTACCTTCGCTTTTTTCAGCTCGTCGGGAAAAAACGTTATGTGTGATCGATAAATTATAAATAAAGGTCAGGGATTCGACGACGTAGGGCAGAGATAGTTTTAAAATCTGACTACTAATGCCATCTGGACCGCAAGACGATTTGTTCTTTAAACTGGAAATAGATTTGCCTACATCTAGGACAGTCATAAGCGGTACTAAAAATGGGCCGCAGGCTCTCTGTTGACTATGGTGACGTAGTTGATGAGAGCAAGTGTAGTTTACAGGGTTAGGTGTATTTGACTTGGCCAGAGTTTGAGCAACAGTTATGAAGTGAGCGTTGAATGCTTCAGCAGTAAGATCGGGCGGAATATTAGGCGATCGTTTACTGTTACCTTTGGTGAAATTGTTTATTACTTGCCAGACTGAACGGATGTCTTTGCCGTCGGCAATAATTTGTTCTGCATTTTGCCTCTGTGCTTTACGAACTAGAGATTTGACATGGTTTCGCTGCTTCTTGTATTCAGTAAATTTCTTGTCTCGTTTTAATTCATCTCTTACTTCCATTGCTTGTTTTATCTCACCAGAGAGCCATTTTGGCATAACAGGATATTTGACGCGTTTGATGCGCTTAGGCGCGTGTCTATCCAGAACGGCGAGAAACAGCTCGTACCAGCGTGACAGGGCATCATTAGGGTTTTTGCAGTTTTTTATATCATAAAATGGTACTAAAGATAGTTCATATAAAAAAGCAGTTTGGTCGAATTTTTTAAAACATCTATACATTATGGTAGTGTGTCCTTTGATTGACTGTTTAGCTAACCTATCAGACAACGTAAAACAAACAGGAAAGTGATCACTAATGGAAATATTAGGTACGCTAACTTTTTTTACAACGCTGACATTTGTGCTATATACATGGTCTATCAGCGTTGAAGATGAGGAAGTCACTCTAGTAGGTGACTGGACAAGCTGTTTCAACCCTAAAAAATTCAACATAGATCTCCACGAAGTGTGTCCTTGCTTTTGCAAGTCTATGTTGAAGTCTCCCAAAATATGTACATCACCTTTGGACTCCTGAACCACATCCATCATTAACACAAACTCGTCCTGCCAGGAGGCTGAGGCCGCTGGGTTTCTATATACAAAACCTATAAGAACAGGCGAGGACTTGGTCGTTTTAACTTCTAACCACATGCACTCTATATTAGGGGATTCTAAATCACAACGCCTCTTTACATAGTTGTTGATGGAATTGTGTACGTACACAGCTAGGCCAGTATGTCCGGGGGCAGATGCATCTCGCCTGAGAATGGAGTAATTGTATATAGCTATGGCATGGTCACTAATGTTAGCTGTTAGACGAGATTCCGTAAATCCAAAAATGTGAAATGGTGAGGACTGGTTTAGGAGAATAGTTATATCTGGTATTTTGTGACAAAGGTGATACACATTAAGATGACCGATATTTAAAGAATGAATGCTGTTGCCACCTGTTGACATATTAAAGGCGAACGTATAGATAATCAAGCAGAACAGAGCAAAAACAATAATAACAGCAAATACAAAAATAAACAAAAACAAAACAAAAAACAAACAAAACAAACAACAAAAAAACAATGTGTGGGCTGAAGAAAAAAAAAATCGTATAGACACCTAGCGTGTAATTACACAACACAAAGTGTCTAAGTATCCAATTGGTACTAGAGGATTAAAGAGAGAGAGAGAGAGAGAGAGAGAGAGAGAGAGAGAGAGAGAGAGAGAGAGAGAGAGAGAGAGAGAGAGAGAGAGAGAGAGAGAGAGAGAGAACGAACGGGGAGTACCCTTGGGCACGAAATAGGCTGAGTGTCTAATACACAAAGTTTGCTAAACACCAACCCAAAGGCAAACTTTATATCTCCTTCAAGTTGAGGACTACCTCGGGGAAAAACGGGAGGACCCCGGGAAAAAAAAAAACCAGCATTTAGCACGGTACACAACAAGTAAAAAGTCATTGAAACAAAGCAACTAATCAAATTCAGTAAGAGAATATTGGTATAAGTGGAGAGTAGGTAGTTGTGAAAGCGTCTTCAAGGGTAACTCAAAAACAAAAACAAACAACAACAACAACAACAAATATATATATATATATATATATATATATATATATATATATATATATATATATATATATGGAGGGGGGTGGGGGAGAGAGAGAGGAAGATGGGGGCGGGGGGCGGGAGGGGGGGGGGTCGAAGGAGGAAGGAGAAGAAGGGTAAAGGAAAAAGCGTAAAGAGAGAAAGAGGGCTAGTGATAAGGGGGGTAGGGGGGGGGAGGAAGAGAGAGAAAGACGGAGAGAGATAGAGGGAAAAAAAGGGGGGGGGGGGAAGACAACCAGCCAGAGCCACCAGCCCTACCCAACAGGCACCCACCAGCCCACAGAAAAACGCACAGGCACGCAACAAGACGACCACATACATCCCCAAGGGATGCACATGATCGCCCCGCCCCACAACCGCGCATCACTCCGTGAGCCGGAGACCGGGCACCCGACAGGGAAGGGCAAGGGATCCAACTAAACGTACGGCCAGCGCTGAGAAAGTCCCCAAGGGATGTGTACATATCAACCAGTGCCCGCCTCAGCTATCTGGTTAGTGAGTAGTAAAACAGAAGCGACACAGTGAGGTAAAGGTACAGTTAGCAGACACAAGCAAGGTACAAAATGTTAATCTTTCATATTCATCCCGAGTGGCGACACAGTGCCCAGTTTATTAATCAGAAATTTTTCACGGTCTTTCCGGGCCCAGACAGTACTGGCTTGCATAAGCCAGAGGCCTTTATCCCGAATGTCCGAGACGGAGTGCTCGGCCTGATTAAAATGTCGTCCGACCGGTCTGTTGTATTGGTACTTGACAGACTGAAGATGTTCTTTGAAACGGTCGTTGATGGTTCTTTCCGTCTCTCCAACATAGAGTTGGCCGCATTTCACACAGGAGATGACATAAATCACGTTGGTGTTTTGACACGTGAAGTATCTGTCTATGTTGAATTTGTAACGTGGACCATTCACCACGGTGGAAGGGCAAATAAAAGGACACGTCTTGTAATTAGGAACAGCAATTAGAACCCCTCCCATCCCCGCCCCCCCCCCCCACCCCCGGACGAAATCAGCGAGAGCTGGAAGTCCCTCTCCATTTAAAATAGCATAGCAGCATTAGGAACATTGCACGGAGTGGAGCCGGAGGGTCTAATGGTATGGCGAGGCTTGAGAGTAGAGCGAACAAGCATGTCCCGTAAATTAATATCCCTCTTGAAAGCTACCAACAGAGGTTCAGAAAAGATAGCAGCAGACTCTTTACTGGATGACAAAAGACCCCAGTTAGAAAGAAAGATTTTACGAACAGGATTGGTGTGGGGATGGCAGATCATATTTACGATAGGCCTGTCACTATCAGCGGTAGGTTTAGTCTGCAGTATACTCGCGCGACTAAGTTTTTGTACCGTTTGGAGAGATCCTTGAACAACAGTTTGTGGGTAATATCTGTCGATAAAAAATCCAGCCATTTC
>BTPG01000002.1:9372859-9410359 GCA_036245525.1 Semisulcospira habei | reverse complement strand
AATTCTGCAGCATTTTTTTAAATGGTGAACTGGTGTAAGAAGATTCAATGCCTCAAACTATGGTGGGAATATATTGTATTTACGTATGAATGAAAAAGTAAGATTTGTCCGTAACATGACTGACATTTTGTAACACGACTGACAGCCTCGTAACACGACTGAAAGTCATCGTTTTATTCGGGTTGCGATTTACAGACGGTTCAATACCTCACAATAAAGATACAGAAAATCCTGTAGTTTTACAGCTTGCACGCTGTTCAGCTTAATTTACATCGTTTTTAGGTGAAGCTTGCAACTTGACCATTAGAAAACACAGAATGAACATACCCACAGCCCTTCGTTGTCTTTCGTAACATGATTAACATCAACTGTTGTCGTATTACCATAGTTACTTATGGCTAACAAAACAAGCAAGGTTTGTAAATCCAACCGTATTTTATCTTCTTCTTTTTTTCTGGGAATATTCTGCCGGGATTGCATTGGTCCACACATGCACTTCTTCGCTCACGTGCGACAGAAAAAGTAAGCCTATGTAATGGCCCAGCGATCGTGTTTCCGTCGTCCGTCGTAAACTTTAATGATTGTATTTTCCATCCAAGCCACAGACTTAAGACCTTTCTAAACATGACAATTTCAGGGACCTCTCTCTCTCTAATGTCACGGTCGCAATGGATCAATATACGTCAATGGCAATAGTTTTATTTTCTCAAATACTATTCACAACCTCAAGCTCAAACTTAACACAAAATGCCTGATGGTAAGACGTTCCTATGCATACTAATTTGGAAGACCCGTTGTAAAGGTGCAGGTAAAAGAGGTCGAAAAATATGTCGTTTTTTACTTCCCCCTCCCCCCCCCCTCCCCCAAAGAAAAAAAAAACATTTTCTCAAAACACTTTTTTCAACTTCCATCGCAAACCTGGTACAGACATACCTGATGGTAGAGTCTGTGTATGCCTGCTAATTTGCATGACCCCTTGGAAAAGTCATGTTTTACAAGAATATTGCAAATGATGTGAACAATGTCTATTTTTTTACAATTACTTTTTTGCCGTTATAATCATTTTTGCAAACATTTTTAAACCATATTTGGAAAAAATGATAGCTTATCATAAGTTCTGTCTATACTTACTAATTTGTATAACTGTTTTAAAGGTCAAGGTTAATGGGAGGCTGTCAAGAGTGTGAACAAATGGTGTTGTATTTTTCGCAGGTTCTAAAACAAACCATTTACTTAACACTTGAACACTTGCTTATTTCAGTAACCTGTCCGAAAGGTCAATGTCACAAGGCCAAAATAATTATGTGGATCGGCCGTGCACGTGCATCTTAAGGACTTTTATGTTTAATTCTTTAAGACCCTCCTTGTCTGATTACCCAAATGCAGGACCCAGAGTAAACTGACTTGAGGAGCCAGGCTTCATTACCGGCAGTGAGATCAGTGCAAGAATTTTCTCGTGTTCATACCGACATATGTCTCTGAACGTTGTTGTTGTTTTTTTTTTTTTTTAAAGAAGGTTCGTTTCTTTTCCCACTGCTTTCACTTCACGTTGGATGCCCGCTGCGGTATTTCAGGCACACAATTATTGGGAATCTAGATTGTATCTGTCATTTTGCTTCTTGTCGACGTCCACATAATGACCAATGAATCTTGACCGCAGACAGGATCCGACAAGGCTGTACCATTCACCCTTAGCAGAAGCAGTCTGTGAAGATCCTTGCGTACACATGGATTCCCAAGTTTGGGCAGGCAGACATTCTAACTTATAAAACATTTGATAAAGCAGAGGGCTGCCAGATGCCCATATTATTATTATTATTATTATTATTATTATTATTATTGTTGTTATTATATGCCCATATAGGTACTTTCCCGCCGTACCTTTCTGCCAAGCTGTCTGTTTATCAGCCATTACGCACCCTCCGTTCCTCTGGTGTAAAACTTTTAAAAATCCCGAAGTTTAACATGAAAACTGTCGGGGAGGGTCCTTTCATCTTTTTAGCCCCAAGTGTGTGGAACTCTCTACAACTGAAATGCGGAATCTGCCCACATTGTCACAGTTCAAAGCTCACTTAAAGACCTTTCCTTTCTTTCGGGCATTTAACACTTAGCTCATCTTTAGCTAACTGTTGACTGCCTTTTATTCTGATCCTAGAGGAAGTGAATGTAAGGTGTTTGGAAGAGATGGGGTGGTTTAACTTAGTGTATAATCGTGCGTTTGTCTGAGAGAGAGGGTGTGCTGTTGTGCATGCGCAGTGAGTCCAATGTTTTCCTGGAGAACAGCGCTATACAAGAACTATGTATTATTATTATTATTATTATTATTATTATTATTATTATTATTATTATTATTATTATTATTATTATTATTACTAATTTCTGTTATTGTCATTACTTCACTCTCGTATAATATGCCAATTATGCATTTGTTCAAAGGCGTCAGAATACGTGGCGAAGCTATAAATGACAGATCCTGGCTTGCCCTGTTTGTTGGCATGGAAACCTTTTATCAAATGTTCTTCATTCAGACAGTCATCAGAGTGAAGAGCGAGTTCACGTATGATCCGTGCTCTTATTTCTGCTGGCCCCTTGTCGTAGCCGAACGCATAGACACTGCCACATGCAGGCAGGCAGTTTCCATATGCTTCTACTGACATAGGGTATGTCACATCTGTAACTGGAATGTCTAACGGGTATATTGTTAAACTTTTATACTCAACAGACAGTTTGTCCTGTTCAATGTATCCAGGGACACTAGTAATGCCACCTCCAAGATCAATGTTCCTACACATGGGCAGTCTGCAAAACATGTCAACGGTAAAACAAACTGCTGTTCCGTTGTAAAGTGTACTTCTGCCAAACGTTCAGTCTCTTTTTTAATGTTTAATCTCTAATGGTTGGTTACTGTTTTCTCTCTCGCGTCATCTTTCATCTTCCGCTTGCATCCTTCGTGTGACCCCCAGGCTACTAATGACAAATCACGCAGGCCATGGTCATGGAATCCGTTTTGAGCACACGTGCGGTGAATACCTAGTGTAACCGCAAGTAGTTTGGTAAAGTTTCATAGTGTAAAGAACTAATTAAATGTTTTTGTCTGCAACTGCTATTCATGTTCCCTGCTAGCACGAGTTCTAACGTAACAAGATGGGACCCAGCCCAAAGTTGTTCCTATTTTCAAGCTTATCCTTCTGACCCATCTCCTTCTACTCTAACCCACACTCTGGTGTACACAGAGTGGCGCACAAAAATAAAGACTGACACACGGCGATTCCGCCATTCGTAAGCTCTGTTGTCTGGTGTAGCGATGGCTATTCTGAAGAAGAATAATAACACGAGCAGCGAAATGACGTCACTTCAAGCTTCACGTCAAGGCATCACTAGAACCACGACGCCGTGTTCATAGTTACGACTCGATGTTATACGTCATTCATAGCAGTACTAACATTTTACGTATTAGAGTTTCAAACTTTGCAAATTTCTTGCTGATTTTCACGACTAGGGCTTAGAGGTCATAATTTCACCTAAACATACGCCAGAGCTGGGACAAACAGCATTCTTATGCAAACACAGTTTATGAAAAATCATGCGGAAATTGATGATAAGATAGGGTGAATTTTCTTAAGTATACGAAAGCTCAAAGTTATATTAGCTATTTTTAAAATAACTCCGAAAAAGTGGTGCAGAAAATTATCTTATTTTCACAACTAGTACAATTGACCTAATTGTACCCGACCTCCGAGACAAACTGTAGGTTTATGTAAATACCGTATCTGAAAAATCAGACGATTATTAATAAGAAGATATTTTTCCTTAAAAAAAAAAGATTCAATAGTTTTAAGATTAATAGCAAATACTTTCACAAAATATTGAATTATCACTCCCAAAAATCTAGAGGTATAATGGTGGTTACTGAACTCATTAAATATCTTCGTTTTATCAATCTATATGCAACATATCTGGTAAAAAGAAAAACAATTACGGACTCCAGTGTGAATCAGCCGGTTTTTGTGAAACGGCCATTTTCTCGCCAATGAGCATCTTAATAACAAAAAAATATGTCTCGGGATTATTCTTTCAGGGACATTATCCTAAAACGTCTAGCATGTCCGTCCTAAAACGCGGGCTCTAGTCTTTGTTACACACACACACACACACACACACACACACACACACACACACACACACACACACACACACACACACACACACACACACACACACACGCGCGCGCGCGCGCGCGCGCGCGCAGCGTCAAAAGAGCGTCCTCCAGCACAAATTTGCGTAGCTATACGTAACGTCATTTTCATCTTGTTACTTCTTTGCCAGAATTTCTGCCCCCGCACACCAAACACGTCTTGTGCATGCTCCGGAATGCGCTCCGACGAACCCCGTTTCAAAGTTGTTCCTATTTTTTAAGTAGGTATAAGAAGAAGAGTTATGACGTCATTGGAAATAGTTTGGGATCTATGAAACACTAAAGTTGTGGAAATGGTCGCTAGTTGCATTGTATCAACAGAAAATAAACTTCATCAAACAGGCCAAAATGGGTCACACGCCTTTTCTGTCAGTCGTATTACGGTCATATCAGTCGTGTTATAAAATTCACCGCAGCATGACTGACAGTAACACGATTGACAAAAAGCAATTCAGAAACGAATGATTACTCTCTACATTGAGAGCAAAATGAAAGTCTTGATCCATTTAACGCTGAACCCCCAAACAGTTGCTGTCAAACTAATATTTGAAATGTTTAGGCCATTTACAACAGAAATACAACGTAGCATGACTGACACGCTAAAAATGCACACCCTCCCTTGAAACATTGCAGCAGTCAAAATAAACAGATCATAAAATACATCTGGGATTTTGGCTGCGCAAGTCAATGCAGAGGGAGGATAGGTAACTCCTGGCAGAATTTCTTTTAGAAATTAAAAAGTGCAATCATTATTTATATCTGTTTAACTGTCGTCGTAACACGACTGACAAAATGTATAGTGTTCCATAGGCCGTAGGGTCAGAAAATCCCGGAAGGTACAGCATGGTCACGGAACACGATAAATAACTGTTGACGTTATCTAACACATAGGTTACACAAACTGTACAAAGGCGGTTACCATGCGGAAAAGACACGTGAAAAAACAAAGAAAACCTCGCCGACAGTGGGATCATTTACTTTGTTTTCATTCCTACGTCACACGACAATCCCTTCAACCCAAACCCTACCAGGTGACCTTACCACGTTACTATTCATTCATTTATACATTCATTCATTCATTCATTCATTTAGTTGTTTATTTATTTATTTATTTATTTATTTATTTATTCATACATTGTGATTGACATGCCGATAGGTATTCCACCAACGATTTTTTTTTTTTTTTTTAACGGAGAAGTAGGAAACGCGTTTTGCGATCTGCTGCCTTAATTTCTGTATATATTATAATGGCCCCAGGACCGAAATCCCCAAATTCTGAAGTTGCCTTCTGAAGGACTGTGTTACAATTCTAGAGATAGATCGAGCATAATAGTTCAAGGGTGGTGTCAGAACAGCTTGGCGCCCATGGGCGCCAAGCTATTCTAACACCACCCTTGGATGATCCTTGTCTTACTGTGGTGTGTCGGTGTTAAATGAGTTAATACAAGCCTCTTTGCTTCAAACACGTCTCCATGAGTCATTCTGCAGGAGCTGGGGCGTGCTTACGTCGTTGCTACGGAGTAATTGCAATAGTTGCAATAGGCTTCGTTCACACAATCAATCGACCAGGTACAGACAGATCTGGTATTTGATCGACACCCTCTACACACCTTCTTTGGCCTAAATTGTGCCGAGCTGATATCTGACATACGTAGACAATGTTATCCTGTAATACGATAATTATTGCCAGTCATAGTTCAAAGTCAATCCCAATCACAAGTGAAGGCCGAGAAACGCTTGAGGAACACGGATGTTGATGGACAAGCAAGTTGTACAGATCTCAATACGGATCTATGTCCGACGACTTGTTTGAACGGAAAATAGAGAAACGTCTTTTGCAATCTGCTGCCTTAAGTTCTGTAGACCTTATATAACGTATTTATCCTAACGGTTTTAATACATTCTACCCCAGGACCGAAATCACCAAATTCTGAAGTTTTCCCCTGAAGGACCGTATTATATTTTTAGAGACAGATCGAACATGATAGCTCAAGGGTATTGTCAGAACAGATTGGCGCCCATGGGCGCCAAGCTATTCTGGCGCCACCCTTGAACTATCGATCCATTTCTTGCTGTGGTGTGTCGGGGCTGAATGAGTTAATACCAGCGTCTTTGTTTCAAATGCGTCTCCAGGAGTCATTTGCAGAAACTGGGCCGTGTTGACGTCGTTGGTACGGAGTAAGTGCAATAGGCTTTGTTACACTATCGATCGACCAGTTACAGACAGATCTGATATTTGATCGCCACCCTCTACACACCTTCGTTGACCTAAATGTATTATTGTGCAATGCTGATAATAACTGATATCTGACACACGTAGGCAATGTTATCCTGTAATACGATATTTATCGACAGTCATGATTCAAAGTCAATCCCTCTCACAAGTTATGGCCGAGAAACGCTTAAGGAACACAGATGATGATAGGACAAGCAAGTGTAGATCTCCATATGCCCCTATCACCGACTGCGGGAGCCACTGAGGGCCTATAAATTTGCAGCTGCGTGTTGTCGCTCTTTTCTAAAGTCACCGCAAAATACAGCGTTCGTCAAAAGTTAAGCAACTTTTTTTCCAACTGATCGGACATGGTAAAATCCATGAAACTTATAGTCATCAGTTTGATTTCGATATATTCCTGAATATTCCTCATCTGCCCCTCAATCCATGACACAGTCTTTGGTTCACACTAATTAACCCCCTCGAGCCGATTCCTCAGGAATAGGTTTTTCAAAAAGAAAACACTCACACCTACCCCATTTCTCCTCGCGTGTCTTGTTGACTTAAAACACCCTTAAAACAGAGCGGATGTATACTGACTTTAAAACAGGTCTCTCACTAGGGGGGGGGGGGGGTAGAGTAATGGGATTTGTCTTTCAATTTTAAATGCATCACAAGTTGATCTACCCCTATTAAATAGCAATTTACATGTGTGGAGTTCACCATTTCCAGGTGGTGCATATTTTAGTGCCCTTAAGCGCTTCACTGCGAGGCACTGACGGTTTGTGAAATTTTGTGAATATCGTTGGTATCTGTGCAAAATGTTAATGAGACTAGAAGTCTGCATGACTTGTTTGCTCGTGCATATTTGACATCCTAAGGTCAAATTCTTTCACGTTCGGGTCACGTCGCCTATGCGCCAAAATAGAATTAGATGCGTTGACTAAGCCTTGGCAGGTTTTGTTTGAGTGAAGGGGGTTCGTAATTATAAACCATGTGTTTTTAGGTGACGGCTCGGACATTGTTTGATAGGATTCTCAGGAGCCCAACATTCTCTATATCTTTTCGTGTGTTATTTTGGTGTGGGTGTGTGTCTGGTGTGTGTGGGGGTGGGGGAGGTGGGTGGGGGAGGGGAGGGGTTGTGGAGGAGGGGGGGGGAGGGGGGGTGGATGGGGGGGGAGGGGGAGGCAGGTTTAGTCCTAAAAAAAAAGGAAAGAGTATTACCTGTGCTGAAACCTGACCACCCTCCAGTGTGTTACCTAACCTGTTTTAAGTCAATAGTGCAGTTAACAGTGAAGCTTTTAGCGCACTTAGCTGACGTATACTATTACCTGGAGTGAATCAGGTACCCTGTTTGCACTGAAAATTGACTCGTCACGATTTCTGAGGAACACCAACTCTACTGAAAGGCGATTGGAAATTGTGGACCATATACGTAATCACGTACGTAATTTATCCTGTTTTAGAACGATCGATACGGCATTATCGATTTAGGTGTCGGTGTATTCTCTTACCTTTTATCTCTCGGGTTGACAGTAGTTACGGCTTGTGATCAATGTGTCTGAGCATGAACTATGTATGTGACGAAATATATGATACAGTTATAAACATGACCGGACCCCCTTGCACACTGTCTTTTACACTGCGACTTTCCAAAACTGCTCATCTACGGTTCGGATTCCGAATGAACAATTAACAAACTGTGGCACAGTTGCTTGGAATATTTGTGTTGTTTTTTTTTATCTGTGACGAAGCAATGATTCGTCAAGTGTTTAAAGCTCGTGTAGAAATAAGAGACTAACGCTAGCGAGTCACACGGAATCAGTCAAGATGTCTCTGGCTACAGATACAACTAGATACGCCATGGCAGTGCGGTATCCGCCGCCACTTGATATCGTTGTGTGGAACGTGCACAGTAGCGATGCTCGTGTGACAGCAGCAGAGCGCCACGATAGTATGGAGTACGTACTCAGAAACATACTGTTGGAAGACAAAGACAACCTGTTTATTTTGTGTCAGGATAAAATAGACGGCCCGAAACAGAAAATCATGTCTGCCATCCTTGATGGTGTAACTCAAAATGATAACAACACGGCATTTTTTTTATTTTATAGCGTGGAGCCTGTGCCAATTCACAGTGAATGCCTGACGGTATGTTGTTTGACAGCAAAGAATGGATCCGAAAGGATTCTGTTGGCCTTGTGTCACGGAAAACATAATGGACTTGTTAAAATTAAAACAATAAATTGTTGAGTTGATTAATTGTCTGAACATTTTGGAAAATCACATGCAGACTGGTAAATATTATGGTGTCATTTTTGGTGGAGACTTTAACGTGGAGGCTGCAGATGCTAACGAAATCTTTTGTTTTCATAACCCAAACAAGTATTGGGTAACTAGTTTTCGCCTGAGTAAGTATCAAATGCCTCAGGACAGGGAGAATCGTGTCGACTACATCATCTACTGGCCCACATATATCTTTAATGAATGCGGACCTATCAAGACACCATTCAACGACTACAAGCGGACGAAAGGCCAGCGTCCGTTTGACCACCCCATACTGACGTGTCGTTTCATGACCGTTGACCCCGTTAAGCAAGTCCATGAAGACGTTTTGGCGGCACGGTTCACTGACCTTGATTCCGACGCAAGACGTTCAAAGTTTGGTGACGGAAAGTTTCGGGCTAACCTCTGCACATGGACAGAACGTCACAAAGCGTTGTTTTTCCACAAAATAAAGAAAGCCAAACATACACTCCGTGACGACGGCGCCTCCATCGTGTTCAGCTTCTGGGATTCTCTTGCATGGAGTCCGCAACCAGAAGAATCAGAAGAACCAGTAAGTGTACGAATGTGCGACGCTTTCGCGCAAGAAATCCTGACGTGTCTGCCAAAGCACGAGATATTCAGAGCAAGGAGGATGCTGGTAATCAAACATGAGTCAGGCGTGTGTCTTCAACAGACGGACCGAAACGACCTGTTTGTCTCACGCGGTTGCAAAGCCCAGAGTCTTTGATGTTATCACAACTCGTTATTGCCAAACCACTCAAGGCCTGGCGTGCGTGTCTGTGTACGGACTGTTCCCCTTGGAAGGCTACGCACCGTTGTACGCGCCGGGACAGGTAAAATATGTCTTCTTTGTCTTTAACCCCTTAAATAGCGGGCAAGATGAACGCTACCAAACTGCAAGAAACATAATCCCCCATGAGTCCCCGCAGTCGCGGGGGCTCATAAGGGATTATGCTTCTTGTTAATCTTGTGTTGTGTATGACTGTTTAGGTCTCAGTTACATTTGTCTCTATTACTGGTGGTGTGCAGTGGCTTCACTGAGGCGCAGTTCGTGATCACTGACAGCGAAAGGGTTAACTGTGTATGTAAGTGAAACTGTGTTCGCTTTGTCCACTGCCATGTGATCAAAATACCCTCTAGCTCGAAAACAAATCCGCAATACATGTTACGAGAAGTATTATATTAGGGGAGATGGGGTGGGGGGGGGGGGGATTGGAAGCGGGGGAGGGGGGGGGGGGGGGGGGGGGGGTCTGACACACGTTCATTTAGGTTAAAACTATTTGTACATTTCAGTTCTTTATACTTTCTTTCCATCTAACAGCTGCCACCAGAAGTGGTATTTCGTAATAAGATAAACCGATGGCGGGGAAGTGGCGCAGTCTGCCTCCAATGCCAAAAGTGCGAGGTTCGATACCGGGTTCCGGCGTTGGATTTTTCTCCTCTGGTGTCACCGTCTGGGCAGTGGGCAGATGTTCACATCTGCACGGGACATAGACGACCCCGGCCCCCACGAGTCCCCTGCTGCCTTGCAGGCCTGGCCGCTTGGCTGCGGAAAGGCTAAGGGAGGAAACCCCTGACATCAAACCCCCGTGTCTCCGGGGAAGGCTTTTGAGCCAAAGACTAAGACAAGGACAGTCTGATATAAAACCTACGACCCGAGGACCTCGATGCCACCGTCCCAGCTTGCTAGGCCATGGCAAACGAACCAAGGGTTTAAAGGGTGGGGCCAGTACTGCGCACACTGCACTCCACCAAAAAGCTCCACCGCGCAGGCTTTAGGAAACGCCCACGGACTATGACACTGAACTTTCCAAGTCTTGTAGCGATGGGCAAGGGGCAAAACGGCAGGTGAAAGATGTCACTGGAAGCCGCAGTCTCAAACCTGCATGCAGGCGGTTCAGGATATTGGTCGCCTGATGTTGACCTGGGGATGACAACGTCACTCGGCACACCCTGAACGACCAAGCAGCCTTCTCTATGGACAGCACTGCTTGCTCCACACGGAGAGGGGCCTAGAAAAGGTGGCCTAACCAAAGCTCATCCCCTCGTAACCCCAGTTGGCTAGCCGCGGTCAACGGGCATCTTCTCATGCGGTCAGAAAACAAGAAAAAACAATGGATCCACTCTCATGACGACCACGACCGGACTCAACGTAGCATGCTGGAACATCCGAACCAAGCTCGACACAGCAGACAGCGGACGCCCTAAACGTCCCTCCGCTCTCATTGCCCATGAATTGCGGAGGTTAAACATCGACATCGCCGCGCTCAGCGAAGTACGCCTTCCGGAGGAAGGCAGCCTCCATGAACTTGGCGCTGGCTACACCCTCTACTGGTCAGGCAGGCCTGCATCAGAAAGACGGCTCTCAGGCGTGAGCTTCATGGTGAAGACCCCCATTGCGACTAAGTTGGAAAACCTACCAACGGGTCACTCCGACCGCATCATGTCCATGCGCCTCCCACTGAGACATCAGCAACACGTCACCCTTCTCAGTGTGTACTCCCCAACCCTCCTGGCAGAGCCTGCAGAAAAAGACAAGTTCTACTCTGACCTGCGCAGCCTGCTGCAGAGCACCCTTGCAGACGACAAAGTCATCATCCTTGGTGACTTCAACGCCAGAGTGGGCAAAGACTCTGAAGCCTGGAAAGGAGTCCTCGGCAAGCATGGCGTTGAGAACTGCAATGACAATGGTCGCCTACTGTTGGAGCTCTGTGCAGAGCAGCAACTTGTCATCACCAACACTACTTTCCAGCAAAAGGACAGACGAAAGACCACCTGGATGCATCCTCGCTCCAAGCACTGGCACCTTATCGACTATGTCCTAGTGCGTCAGAAGGACCGCAGTGACGTCCTCCTCACCAGAGTGATGCCTAGCGCAGAGTGCCACACTGACCACCGCCTTGTTCGCTGCAAACTCAGGCTCCGCCTCAAGCTGAAACCTAAGAAAGGGGGTCCCCCCAAGAAAAAGCTTGATGTTGCCAGCCTTCAGCGTGACGACAAGAAAGCTGCCCTTTAGGCCGATTTACAGCGCATGCTCAAAGACACAGTTGATCCAGCAGACTCCTCCCCTGAAACACTCTGGGAACAACTGAAAACTGCTATTGTAAAATCCTCTGTGGAAGTCTTGGGCTTTGCTAGAAAGAGGAACAAAGACTGGTTTGACGAAAACGACGTAGAGATCCAGGAACTTCTAGCAGTAAAAAGAGCCGCCCACCAGGCCCACCTAGCCCAGCCTTCCTGCCCTGTGAAGAAGTCTGCCTTCCGCCTCATCTGCAGCAGTCTCCAGCTCAAGCTTAGAGAGCTCCAGAACGAGTGGTGGTCCAGACTCGCACTGAGGACCCAGCTCTGCGTTAATAACGGTGACTACAGGGGCTTCTACGAAGCACTGAAAGCAGTGTATGGCCCTAGGCACCTGGTACAAAGTCCCCTGCGAAGCGCTGATGGACAGGCACTCCTCACAGATAATACCTCCATCTTGAACCGCTGGTCGGAATACTTTCAGGACCTCTTCGGCGCTGAACGCACTGTTCAAGAAACAGTGCTGTCCCTAGAGAAGGCTGCTTGGTCGTTCAGGGTGTGCCGAGTGATGTTGTCATCCCCAGGTCAACATCAGGCGACCAATATCCTGAACCGCCTGCATGCAGGTTTGAGACTGCGGCTTCCAGTGACATCTTTCACCTGCCGTTTCGCCCCTCGCCCGTCGCTACAGGACTTGGAATGGTCAGTGTCATGGTCCGTGGACGTTTCCTAAAGCCTGCGCGGTGGAGCTTTTTGGTGGAGTGCAGTGTGCGCAGTACTGGCCCCACCCTTTAAACCCTTGGTTCATCTGCCATGGCCTAGCAAGCTGGGACGATGGCATCGAGGTCCTCGGGTCGTAGGTTTTATATCAGACTGTCCTTGTCCTAGTCTCTGGCTCAAAAGCCTTCCCCGGAGACACGGGGGCTTTGATGTCAGGGGTTTCCTCCCTTAGCCTTTCCGCAGCCAAGCGGCCAAGAAACAGTCATCCTCCAAATCCCACACCTTCCACTAAAGGTTCAATTGGACGAACCGCCCACCGCCGAAGAGACCCTCACAGCCATCCACCAGCTCAAGAGTGGCAAAGCAGCAGGCATTGACGGAATCCCGCCAGAGATTTGAAACATGGAGGCCCAGCACTGCACAACAAGCTCCACGACCTCTTTCTCTGCTTCTGGGAAAAAGGAACACTACCAAATGATCTCCGTGATGCAGTCATCATCACCCTGTACAAGAACAAAGGAGAGAAGTCTGCCTGCTCTAATTATCGTGGAATTACCCTGCTGTCCATTGCCGGGAAAATTCTCGCAAGGTTGCTTCTGAATCGGCTGGTACCTGCCATCGCTGAAGACCACCTCCCAGAGGGCCAGTGTGGCTTCAGAGCCAACAGAAGTACCACCGACATGGTCTTTGTGCTGAGACAGCTTCAGGAGAAGTGCCGCGAGCAGAACAAAGGGTTGTACGTAACGTTTGTCGACCTAACAAAAGCGTTTGACACTGTGAGCAGGCAAGGTATGTGGCAGATCCTGGAGCGACTAGGTTGTCCCACAAAGTTCCTCAACATGATCGTCCAGCTCCACGAGGACCAGCAAGGCCAGGTCAGACTAAACAGTGACCTCTCAGAACCATTCCCCATTCGCAACGTCGTGAAGCAAGGCTGCGTGCTGGCACCGACCCTCTTCACCATCTTTTTCAGCATGATGTTGAAGCAGGCCACAGTGGACCTCGACGATGACGACACAGTGTACATCAGGTATCGTCTCGATGGCAGCCTGTTCAACCTCAGACGACTGCAGGCCCACACCAAAACCCTAGACCAACTGATTCGTGAGCTGCTCTTCGCTGATGACGCTGCCCTCGTTGCACACACAGAGAGAGCCTTGCAGCGCATTACGTCCTGCTTCGCAGATGCTGCCCAGCTCTTTGGACTTGAGGTCAGTCTGAAAAAGACAGAGGTCCTTCATCAGCCGGCACCCAAGGAAGAGCATCGCCCTCCCCACATCACCATCGGCGAGTCCGAACTGAAGTCTGTACACCAGTTTACCTACCTTGGCTGCATCATCACGTCAGACGCCAAGCTGGACATGGAGCTGGACAACAGGCTGGCAAAAGCGAACAGTGCTTTCGGGCGACTATTCAAGCGGGTGTGGCACAATCAACAGCTGAAAAAAGGCACCAAGATCAGCGTGTACAGAGCTGTCGTCCTCACCACCCTGCTGTACGATTCCGAGTCCTGGGCCCTCTACCGCAGCCAACTATGACTCATCGAACGCTTTCACCAGCGCTGCCTGCGTACCATCCTCAGCATTCACTGGAGTGACTATGTCACCAACGTCGAGGTCCTTGAACAGGCGGAAACTGTGAGCATCGAGGCTTTGCTGCTGCGGACACAGCTTCGCTGGGCGGGGCACGTCTCCAGGATGGAGGATCATCGCCTACCCAAGATCACTCTGTTCGGCGAGCTCGCCACTGGACACCGAGACAGAGGGGCACCAAAGAAGAGATACAAAGACGGTCTCAAGAAGTCACTTAGTGCCTGCCAAATCGACCACCGCCAGTGGTCTTCGCTTGCTGCGGACCGTGACACCTGGCGCTCCACCATTCACAAGGCAGCCGTCTCCTTTGAGGACTCTCGCAGAGCTAACCTTAAGGACAAGCGGCTCAGAAGAAAAAACAGAGTTGTCGTAACTCAGAACCCTGACCAGACCTTCCCCTGCAGCCACTGCGGTCGAACCTGCCTGTCCCGGATTGGCCTCCGCAGCCACGAAAATGCCTGCAGACGACGTGGGCAAGCCCTATAGAATCTTCGTTCGCGAAGTCAAGCCAAGAGAGAGAGAGAGAGAAACCGATGCTTTACAGCCTGCTGCCACCTTTTTTTCTGTTTAGTATTTGAACTAAAAACAGTCAAAGTTACAAGAAATACCCCTCATGTGAACACTGGCACTTAAAAAAAAAAAAAACAACTGTCGTTAGTTGAGTTGGTTTTTTTTAACATACCAATAATAAAAGTCACTGTTCTATAAGGAGAAATTGTTATGACATTTTACGAGAACAGAAATTAATTCAGTTTTAAAATTGTCATGGTCATCCTCCTCACCATCATCATCATCATCATCACCTTCATCATCATCATGATCATCATCATCATCATCATTCCGTCGTCATAGTTGCTGTAGTTGTCATTATCATAGCCACACATGTACATATTGCTGCATAACGTGTAAGCATTCTCAGTCCCTTGTTTTTATCATCAGCTGGTCTGCTGCCCTAAATGTCCAGCCACAGGCGATTGCACGACGGACTAGTGTGTGTGTGTGTGTGTGTGTGTGTGTGTGTGTGTGTGTGTGTGTGTGTGTGTGTGTGTGTGTGTGTGTGTGTGTGTGTGTGTGTAGACAGAACAAGAATGTTTGTGGCAAAGGATGTCCTGCTGGAAGGCACACATAAACAAAGCCAGGTCGCAAAAACAAGTAGCAGCCAGAAAGAAGCCAGTGAGTGGGAGAACAAGGTGCCCCGAATGTCCAACAACAGGCAAATTCATGGCAGACTAGTGTGTGTGTGTGTGGGGGGGGGGGGGGGAAGACCAATTGCTGGAAGGCACACGGACACAAAGACAGGTTGCAAAAACCAGCGGCAAAAATAAAGGGGGGAGGGGGGCAGCAAAAAACAAGGCAGGGAGTACAAGTGAACAAGGTATGAACAATTAACCCCAGTATCCAAACAGCTTCGGGCCCACGACGGCCGCATTGGCCCACTGCGGCTGTCGTGGGCTCGAGGACCATTGCTTACTGAGAACTACAACACATTTCAAAGATGTGCTGAAAAAGTTCACATTCACTTCATGTGCAAGCAACGTAGTGGTAGTAGTTTTGGCATCCTGTCTCGGAAGACAATGGAGTATATGCGCTTGCTGGGTCGGTCACTGGAGTGACCTCTCCAGGGCGCAAGCCTGGGCGAAGTGTATGGAGATCCTGGGGTGCCCAGTCGTCAAGATCCCCCTCTCGGCCTCGCTGATGTATCCAAAGGAATGCAAAGCAGTACGTTCGGCACCAGTTTGGCTGCAGGAGCTGCCAGAACAGTGCGTGAATACAGGCAGCTGTCTGCCTTCGGGGCTCCACTCCTGATTTGAAGGGTTTACTCCCCCACATTTGGCCGTTGGATCCAACCTGATATCCTCCGTCCTCTAGCCGTTGGCTGTCATAAACAGCTCATCCGCCTACTGGGTGCAATGTGAACACCACCCCCTCACGTGGTTTAGCCCACCAGCTGAGGTGGTTTGCCAGGGTGTGGCGCTTGGAGCCAGCACGTGAGAGATTAAGGAGATGGATGAGGACCAGTGATGCCCGTCCGTCCTATGCAAGCAACGTAACAAAGTGACAAAGTACACAGTTAGTTACCGTACTGCTCTATTACCGTACTGCTCTATTATCGTACTGCTGTATTACCGTACTGCTATATTACCGTATTGCTATACCTGAAGTCGACACGGTCTCAGAAACATTGGTGAATGAGCTTCGCTATTAAGTCATAAGGTGTATCTATTCAAGTAAGAGAAAGTGGTGTACGAGTAATATGATGCGATGGTTGATACACCAGTGACAGCAACATTCATGTTGGGCGACTGTAGTACAAGGCACACCATGACACAACCATTGTTGTACCAGTCATCTTTCATAATCAGGCGAGGGACTGGAGATGTGTCTGGGTGCTCTTAACTGGTGAAGTTTAACCACAAGTATGTAATGTCATCTTGTAGAGCAATCTCTTTTGAGGCACACTCAGCCTTCCCACACTCTGCGGTCCACGCTCCAGTGGTCGTGACGTCAGGCAGGGTGAAAACAGCCCTCGTCAACACTCGGTGGACAGAAAACATGCGATGCACCTCGCATATCATTTTCAGAAAACCATCAGACATGGATAGATGAGCTTGGTAAATATAACAACCAGTTTGGATGCAGACGTCAGCCACAAATAACGTCATAGGGGTGTACTCTAGAAGTAAATAATAATAATAAAGAGCATTTATATCGCGCTGAATCCCCAGGAGCAGTGGGCTCTAAGCGCGTTACAAAAATATTGTATATATGCACTACCTTTAAAAATGTTTAATCTACGCACACACATACAACTAAAACACACATAACAAAACCATTCACAATCACAAGTTAAACTCATTTTGATCATGCTGATGCGCCACCACGAAGGTGCTACACGGTCAAAAAAGGGAAGACCTAAGATCAAGGGCACCACGATGGTGCTAAACGGTCAGCAAAAGGAGGACCTAAGGTCAAAGCCACCATGTTGGTGCTACAAAGTCAACAGAAGGAAGACACAAGATCAGCACAACCGCGATGGCGCTACATGGTCAACAAATAGATGACCTGTGATCGTCCGAGCTACCAAAATGGTCAATAAACTAAGGATGTAAAGTGAAGCCACAAAGATGGTCCTAAACGGTCAACAAAAGAAAGACCGAGGTAATAAATGCCATCATGATGGTGCTAAGTGAGGCATCATAAGCCACAGAAATATGTATGCTGACCAGACCATTATCACACACACGCACTCACAATCTGTCGATTAATGGTACGCAAGCTGAAAGAAGTAGGTTTTAAGTTGGGTCTTAAGTGCCATGGAGAAGTAAGTATGGGCGTTTTGGTTTCACGCTGGGCTGAAGAAACCGACCTTTACTTTTGACATCAACTCCCTGATCAGACTCTCGATACAACAAAAACCACTGGAAAATCATCGCCAGTAATATTATTATTATTTATTATTACATGGTATTTATATGGCGCATTTCTCATATTTATAATATAACTCAATGCGCAGAATGTAGCCGCGAACTGAACCCAACAAGCACGCTCACGTGAATCACACTGTACGTAAACACAGAACATTCACGTGGTGCTAAGGGTAAGCTCAAGCGAGCTACTCACGGTATTTGGAAATCGTTTTGTATTTGAAATTTTATTAAGTTGGCTGAAACTGATACCAGATATTAATACGGCTAATATTCTTATGTTTTAGACAAAATGATTTTTAGATTATCGTCATATTATTGTTTTTATTCTATTTTTACCTTGCTGCTGTTATTTTAAATTATTGATTTTACATTCTTGTCCTATAGATGATGTATCACACGTGTCACGATTAACTGTTTGTCTCTAGCAATGAGATGATTTGCTGTGTAGATCTACGTGTCCTGCAAGTTTCTCTCCTATATTACTGCTTAAAACAGAACAATGACAGTGGCAGGGAAAAAAAGGTACACCTAGAAGCAAGGCACCACAGCAAGACATGGATCGAGCATGATAGTCCAACCGTGGTGCCAGAATAGCTTGGCGCCTGTAGGCGCCAAGCTATTCCGGCACCACCCTTGAACTATCATGTTCGACCCATCTCTAGAATTGTAAAGCAGTCCTTCAGAGGGCAACTTCAACATTTGGGGGATTTCTGTCCTGGGGTTGAATGTGTTAATGCATGCATGTGTGCTGGTCTGTGATTTTGAACCTTACGGCTCTAAGCTGATGTGTAGAAAGGTGTGATGATTTCTGATTCAGCCTTACGACTAATTCGGTAAGGCCAAAAATCACAGACCACCACACGAAAACCACGTAAACTTCTGACGTAACAAATCGCCAGGGGACATATTATTTTCTAGCAATATCCGATGTTTGTTGTAAGCGAAGTGATTTAGACAGAAGTAGTGCTGTCGCAAAAAGTGGTGTTATATCCGACTTGTGTTATATTCGATCTCGTAATAAGCGGAGTAGAATGCGTCTTGTAAAATATCTTATTGTTCACAACAGGCAAATAATTATGAAGAAACAAATCACAGCAATTTGAAGACACGCGCACGTGCGTGCCATCGCGTAACCATAACAACTGCGAAGCAACTTGATATCCGGCGTGACAGCTGACTGGTTGGTTAATAATGTTTAGCGTCCACACCACAAGAGTGACTGCAGACAGCCTTAACCCCTTCACTGCCAGTGGCCGCAGACAGAGTTATAGAACTCGGTGTAAATCTAACGTCCCAAGCCGCCACTGGAACGGGGACACGGAGTGGTTTCAGCAAGAGGCATAGATCCTCATGAGCCCCTGCGAATGCGGGGGCGAATGAGGATCTATACCTCTTGCAGTTGGGTAGTGTTCGGTTTTATCAGTCAAAAGGTTAGGGCCTCATGGGACAGAGACTGCTCTGTGCCTACTAACAACAACCTGAACACTGATCATTTCAGGTGCACTCTGGGGTCAACGATCCGGCGGACGCCCTCGCTGACAAGGCAAAAATCACACAGGTCCTACGCATTATCAGATCAGACTTGGTGAGAAAGCTAAAAAAGCATTTCCATAAACAGAACCAAGGGCAACACGCAGTCGATCGCTTCAGTATCAGAGGTGTAGAGAAAGACAGTGAGCTTTGGCAAGACGTGCAAGTGTGTGTGTGTGTGTGTGTGTGTGTGTGTGTGTGTGTGTGTGTGTGTGTGTGTGTGCGTGTGTGCGTGCGTGCATGTGTGTGTGTCTGTGTGTGTGTGTGTTGTGTGTGTGTGTGTGTGTGTGTGTGTGTGTGTGTGTGTGTGTGTGTGTGTGTGTGTGTGTGTGTGTGTGTGTGTTCTCAGAGAGATCTAGAGCGAACCAGATGTGTAATGTCACAATACAGAAAGGAACTCTGTGATGGATTCTGATGAGTGATTCGGAGCACGTATGGGCCTTTCCAAGCGCACAGATCCCATCTTTTCAGGAATGAACTAAACCGTGCCACTTTGATTTACCTGGAATTTAAGGGAATATGTTATGTTGAACCGGCAAGTCCCCCCCCCCCCACACCCCCCGTATCACACCGAGTGAGTAACTCATGGCATATTGCAGCAGTAGTTCCTAGTATTTAGATAGGCGCTTATATACGACCTGTCCCCAATACCGATGTACCCTACCCACCCTAACATTTTTTGTTTCTTTGTATTATTTGTACTAATGACAAAGTTACAAGAAACACCCGTTAATGTGGACACTGGCAATTTTAAACCTGTCGTTTGTTGAGTGACATTGACAATTTTAAACCTGTCGTGTGTTGAGTGACACTGGCAATTTTAAAACTGTCGTTTGTTGAGTGACACTGGCAATTTTAAACCTGTCGTTTGTTGAGTGACACTGGCAATTTTAAAACTGTCGTTTGTTGAGTAGGTTTCATTTTAACATATGAATAATAAAAGTCACTGTTCTATTTGCAGAAGTGGTTATGACAGTTTACGGGAACAGCAATTAATTCAGTTTTAAAATTGTCATGGTCATCTCCTCCTCCTCATCATCAGCATTATCATCATCATCATAATCACCATCATCATCATTCCGTCGTCATCGTTGCTGTAGTTGTCATTACCATAGCCACACATGTAAATAATGCTGCATAATTTGTAATCATTCTCCGTCTCTTGTTTTTATCATCAGCCGTTCTGCTGCCCTAAATGTCCAGCCAAAGGCGACTGTATAAGGAACCCGTGTGTGTGCAAACAGAAGAACACGTTTTGCAAAAAATGTCCTGCTGGAAATAAATCCAAAAACAAGGATGGTTGCAGAAACAAGAAAGGAAAGCAGGCAGTGAGTACAAGTAAAGAAGGTACCTCGTATGTCGAGCCACAGGCAACTGGTGGTGATGATGATGATGATGATGATGATGATTATGATTATGATTATGATGATGATGATAATGATTATGATGATGATGATGATGAGGATGAGGATGATGTAAATTGAGAAGATCAGGGAGTATGATGAGGATGATGCATGAAAAACCAGTGTGTGTGCAAAAGGAACAACATTTTTTGCAAAGGATGTCCTGCTGGAAGGCACACAATAACAAAGACAGGTTGCAAAAACAAGTAGCAGCCACAAAGAAGGCAGTAAGTAATTGAACAAGGTTCCCGGAATGTCCAACCAAAGGCAAATAAATGCATGGCAGACCAGTGCGTGTGCAAAAAGAATAACGTTGTTTGCAAAGGATGTCCTGCTGGAAGGCACACAATAACGACAGGTTGCAAAAAGCAAGCGAGGGTGGGTGGGTGGTTGGGGGGGGGGGGGCTCAGATGCGTTTATCTTTTATGAACATTCAGAGTTGTTCATATTGTTAGGCCTATTATGCTGATCCATTTCCCTCCTCTCTAAGCCAACCTCTGGTCAACACACACATCGGCGCCCACAAAAAAGGGACACACGGCGTTTCCCGCCATTAGTACTCTCTGAGGGCTCGTGTAGCGACATGTATCCAACTATTTCTACTCTAACCCATCCTCTGATCCACAAACACTGTCACACATAATAAAGACTTCCACACGACAATTACCGCCATTCGTAAGCTCTGTGGTTTGGCCAAGAATAATAGCAAGAGCAGCGAAATGACGTCACTTCACGTCATGGCATCATTGGTCCAACGACGCAGTGTGCATAGTGACGACTCGATGTTATAAGTCACTAACATTTGACGTATCAGAGGATCAACTTTGCAATTTTCTTGCTGATCTTCACGCCTAGGACTTACAGGTCACAATTTTGACCTAATCCTACCCTAGGGCCGGGACAAGTTAGTTATTTTGGGTTTAACGCCGAGCAGGCGACTGAAGGCCATCTCACGGCGGGCCAAGGCCGGGACAAACAGCAAGCTTATGCCAACACTGTTTATGAAAAGTCATGGGGGTATTTTTGGTCAACCGACTTCCCATAAACAGTTGTTTATGTCTTAAATGAGACATTAAATTACAATATGCTGGGAGGTGAAAGTATTTCGCCAAGTTTCAAGCTTTTGTGTACAGAAATATCGGAGATTCTATTGTTTACATACATACGCACATACATACATACATACATACTTACATACATACGCACATACGGTGCTTCGCGACAACTATACGTTCAGCAGCGAGATTAGTGTAACTAAACGTAACGTAATTTTTATCTTGTTACTTCAATAGTGAGAGTATTAGGCCTGCCCGCTTTTGACATCATGGACATGCTATTAAATTCGCCCCACCGCGACCCGTCCTAAAATGCCCCTTCTATAAATAGAAGGGACTTAATGAAGCATGTTCTGCACCTTGTCAAGCCTGGCTTGCTGTTTTTGGATGCAGCGTTTCGTGTTGTCGAAGTATCTTGCTACCGCAGTACTGGTGTGACCGAGCTGGTATTTACTGGCGCCAAGATGCAAGTGCTTACTTGTAACTGGAAGCATTGGCATGTTTAAGATATTTGCCACTGTGACATACGAGTGTATATTTTACGCACACACATCTTCCTCAGTCGTTAGTAGTTTTCGACATTGCTTTTTCTGCACATGCGTAGTGATGGCTAAAGAAAGCCGTTGTGTCAGTTATTTGTGCACCTACGGGAACATGAGTTCGATACACACACTCACAGTCCCGGAGCATTAGAGGGAAAACACACACACACACACACACACACACACACACACACACACACACACACACCACACGCACGCACGCACGCACGCACGCACGCACGCACACACACACACACACACACACACACACACACACACACACACACACACACCGCAAACACAATTCACTCAGCCTCTCATAAAAATCGGAAGTCGATAATCACGGTGATAAACAGAGCATGGGATGCATTCTACATAAGAGAACAAACAACAGAGGTACATGAAGTCAACAGGAGACATCGATTCTCATGAGCCCCGGGCGCGTGAAAGTCTATACCTCTTGCAGATGTGCGTTTTGCGACGCTGGTCTTCTATTCCCCCAGTTAACTCATTGTACCCCAAGACCGAAATCCCCAAATTTTGCCCTTGTCCTCTGAAGACTGCAGTGCAGTGCAGGACACAGATCCTTATCTTGCTGTGGTGTGTCTGAGGTAGAACAAGTTAATTGTCAGTCCCATTGATAATGTTAATTAATTTCACGAGGCATCTCACCCAGCGTGAAACAGATGGCGCGCGCCCGTCATTGTGCAACGACACGGCGCTTGGCTTTGTCAAGGTGTGTTGCAGCTGGTGTTGATTGAGCAATCATTGACCCGTCGCGCGTGGCGGGTCTACCACGCCAGTCTGGCCGTGGCCGTAAATTCCAGGTATTGTTTTGCGCTTTAGGCTCTGACACCCTGACCGTTGGCTGCGTTCAGCAGGTGACCGTATAATCCAGGTACTTTATATAGTAAACATCGTCTGTACATGTTCTTTTCTCGTCAACGAAAAATACACCATTCGTCAAAAGTTAAGTAACATTTTCCATTTAATCGGACAACGTCATATCCATAAACTTATAGTCATAACTTTGATTCCGATATATTCCTGAATATTCCTCATCTGCCCCTCAATCCATGACACATTGGGTTCACACTATTTAACTCCACCATCGAAAATGGACAGACTGTATTTCTGAAATCTGTGATGATTCAACACCAGAGTGCGCCAGCCGTCCAAGGAACGATACAAAGTTGTGTCAACAAGGGGTCTATACCTCTTGAAGTTGAATTAGGTTCAGCTTTTCTCGAAAGAGAAGAATTCAAGCTCTATATGCCTTCGTACGGTTTACCAATAATCTTCTTCTATTCATTTTAAAGTCAACTGAAAAAAAAATGTCATTGATAGACACAACAATCTTCGAAACTCTTATTTCGAAAAGTTTGTTTGTTTGTTTGTTTGTTGTCGGTTGTTTGTTTTTTGTCAGGTTATTTCCCCCACAGTCATTCAGATTAGGGCTTTAATGTTAATTAATTACAATAGTGCAAAAACTTGTCTTTGATCATATATTTCACATTTATTTCTGTAAAGAAAGCAGGTTCATTTGCTATTCTATTTTTTTTTAAATTCTCAGTGAACTCACATTTATGTGTTATACAAATAACTCCTCGATGAAAACTACTTTTCACAAAATTGACAATTATTATCTTTACTGTTGTTGTTGTTGTGTGTTTTTCTTATTCAGCCTAAATTCTGCATACAAAGGTAGATATCATTTAAAAATATTTTTATTTTTACATTGGAAATAAGAGCTTCACATAAGTACTGATCAACACACGAATGTTAACTCATTCTGCCCAGGACCGAAATCCACAAAATTTTGATTGTGCCCTCTGAACGACTGTAATGCAATTTTAGATACAGATCGTGCATGATAGTTCAAGGGTGGTGTCAGAATAGCCTGGCGCCTATGGCACCACCTTCTGGCACCACCCTTTAACTATCGTGCTCGATCCATGTTTTGCTGTGGTGTGTCGGGTCTGAATGAATTAATACATGGTAAATACGTTGCGTAACTTTTTACCGTGAGTATACTTGTTAGGAAATGTATGTGCGTTTACTGTGTCAGAGTTGCCAGTAGTTACGGGATGTGATCAATGTGTTTGTGGCCTGTGTGTCCGACGAATTATATGTTACAGGTACAAACATGACCAGACTACCCCGCACACAGTCGCTAACACTGAGACTTTCTAGCACTGCTGATATACGGTTCGGATTCCGACTGAGCAATTAACAAACTGTCGCACATTTCTTGGAATATTTGTGTTGTGTTTATTTGTGACGAAGCAATGAACCGTCAATTGTTTGTTCACGTAGAAATAAGAAACAAATGCTAGTGAGTCATACGGAACCAGTCAAGATGTCTCTAGCTAAAGATCAAACTAAATACATCATGGCAGAGCGGTATCCGCCGCCACTTGATATGTTTCTGTGAAACGTGCACAGTAGCGATGCTGGTGTGAAAGCAGCAGAGCGCCACAAAGTTATGGAGCGCGTACTCAGCAACATACTGCGGGAAGACAAAGACAAACTGTTCATTTTGTGTCAGGATACGATAGACAGCACGAAACAAAAAATCATGTCTGCCATGCTTGATGGTGTAACTCAAAATGAGGACGACACTGCGATTTATTACCATAGTAAAGATTATAACGTAGAGCCAATACCGCCTAAAAGTTAGTGTTTGAAAAAAAAAAGAAGATAATTTCATCCCAAAGTCTACCGTATTGTTTGGAGCTCAGATGCGGTTATCTTTTTGGAACATTCAGGGTTGTTCATATTTTTAGGCTGATAATGCTGATCTATTTCCCTCCTCTCTAAGCCAACCTATGATCAACACACACTTCGGCGCACACAAATAAAGACGGACGCAAGGCGCTTACCGCCAATAGTACGCTCTGTGGGCTCGAGAAGCGACAGGAATCCATCTCCTTTTCCTCTAACCACCCTTTGATCCACACACACTGGCACACAGAAATAAAGGCGGATACACGGCGATTCCAGACATTCGTAAGCTCTGTGGTCTGGCCTAGAATAGCTATTCCGAAGAAGAAGATTAGCACGAGCACCGAAATGACGTCACTTCAAGCATCACGTGATGGAATCATTAGTCCCACGACGCCGTGTTCATAGTTACGACTCCATGTTGTACGTCACTCATCGCAATACTAACATGTGACGTTTCAGAGGACCAATTTTGCAATTTTCTTGCTGATTTTCACGCCTACAGCTTACAGGTCACAATTTGACCTAATCCTTCTCCAGGACCGGGACAAATAGCAGGCTTGTGCAATCACAGTTTATGAATAAAAAAATCATGCGGGTATTAATGAGAAGATAGTTATTTTCGTAAAAGAAAAATTACAATTATGTTAACTGTTTTACAAATGACTCAGAAAAAGTTGTGCAGAAAAAAATGTCTGATTTTTTCACCTAGGGTATACAGTTCACAATTGACCTAATCGTACCCGACTGCCGATGCAAACTGCACGCTTATGTAAATACCGTTTATGAAAAATCATGCAATTATTAATGAGAAGATTGTTGTTGTTTATTTCGTTAAAAAAATTGTTTTAAGATCACCCCATATAATTCGTGAAATTAATCTTAACCACGCCCACTGCCCACCCCCCAACCGCAGATGACATCGCTTTGAACTCATGTTTCTGGGAGGCTAGGGTTCGTTAACGTTGGATCAATACAGATTTTAGTCTGCCTACCTCAACTGGTAGTGACATAATTTAGACTGAACATCACAGATGTATCCCAGGCGTAGATCCACATGAGAATCATTGTCACAGTCTTTTTCAGATGCTACATTTGAATAAATGGTTTGCGACGTGTTCTACTTTTAATATATCTGCGTTAGAATGTACCCTACGGCAATGGTAACTTGATCAGTGCTGGAACAGCTGGTCGGTAATAATTATGCAGAAAATGATGTGTAGCACGTCAACCCGTTATTTGTGTGCGCCTTTATTTGTGTGCGCCGACGTCTTCTGCATGTCCGTCGTTGCTATTAATTTTTCACATGAAAAATCGTTATTACCACGTGCTTGTTTAGCGCTGAAAATCCTTCAGGTAATGGAAGTCAAACCATGAGTGATGGTGATTTACGAGCCGAGGAGCCGGAACACTACGTGTCGTGAGCAAATCCGGGATCTTTACAATCACAGTCCACGGTTTAACTCACTGTGCCCGAGGTGCGAAATACCCACATTTTGGAGTTATCCTCTGAGGACTGCATTACAATTCAGGAGACAGATCGACCATGATAGTTCAAGGGTGGTGGCAGAATAGCTTGGCGCCTAAAGGCGCCAAGCTATTCTGCCACCACCCTTGAACTATCATGGTCGAGCCAAATCTTGCTGTGGTGTGTCGCGGGCAGAATGAGTTAACCCGTTCAGTGTCAGTAGAGGCAGACTGCGTTCTGTGCAATCTTCTGTAATTCAACGCCAAGAAGACCTAGGTGACTTAGGAATATGTATTGAAAGTGGTGTCTGCGAGGGGCATAGATACTCATGAGGTCACGCAACTGCGGGGGCTCCAGAAGATCTATATCGCTTGCAGCTGGGTGGTGTTTAAGTTTTCTGGACATTGAACGGGCTAACGTATTTATGCCACTGTCGTGTGATGTTCCCTCTTGCGTGTCACGCCGGTTGGACTTGGTTGTCGGGCTGAATCGACAGAGTCTACACACGCGTTTTGCTTACTTTGCTTCTTCTCATTATAACCTGTGAAAGAGCATCCATAAAACGGAGTTCCTCAGGTGTGACGTCAGCAATTCTTTACTGCGTAACGCTGCATGCTGTTTCAGAATTTACGTCCAATGCGGCTCTGGTCTGAGTGTTGTCTTCCATAGGCCGTAGGGTCAGAAAATCCTGGAACGCACAGCCTGGTCGCGGAACACGACAAAGAACTGATGACGATTCCCCAAAACATAGGTTACACAAACTGTACAAAGGCGATTACCACGCAGGAAAAGACACGTGAAAAAAACCAAAAAAAAAAAACAAAGAAAACCTCGATATAGTGGGATCGTTTACATTGTTTTCATTCCCACATCACACCACCAATCCTTTCAACGCAAACCCTACCACTGGACCTTACCACGTTGCTATTTATTTATATATTATATTTAAAAAAACAACAACAACAACAACAAAATATTGTAACTGCTGGATGACGATTAGTTTTTATAAAATTGAGAATCATTATTTTTCCGGGTGTTTTTTAGTTTAGCCTAAATTCCGACACGAAGATAGATATCATTTAAAGATTTGGTTTTATTTAACAATGAAAATANCAACAATACAATACAATACAATACAACACAATACAATAATACTTTATTAATCCCTCATGGGGAAATTCACATTTTTGCCATCACAGGTGCTGCTTACATTCACTCACTCGCTCATTCCACAACTGAATTACAATAACAGAGCTACACAATGGACAATGACTCGGGACGGGTGAAGCCCGTCGCCAAGGCATCCAATGGCCAGCGCCAGTGGCCTCATCCCGACCCGAACCTCCCTGACAAAAACAGAATGCTAAGACAACCCTATGTCTCCTGAACACACTATTATAATGTTCTTTATTAAGTTCCTACTTGGCTAAAACTAGTACATAAAACAAGTTAACAACAGAAACAAAATACCCGCGTCGATACGGAGATGATCTCCGATCTAGACAACATAAAACTGAACAACGGTCAAACAGCACCTGGGGGCCCGTCGCCGCCATCGTACAGCGCCGGTGTTTAGACAGTCGCTCCGGCATAAACAGTCACCACCTTAATTATACTGAACTTAACTAGTATATAACTTCATATTCATTTTAAAAACAAACGTAGCAGAACTACATCATTAACGTGAAAGCAGTCCGATGGTTTCTAAAAAAGTACACACGCGGCTGTTCAGTAAGAAACACAGTCACTGCGTCTGGGAGGTGTCTGTCATTACATCATTCGGCTGGAACTTGATGTGGGGCCTGAAGCTTGCTGGTACTGGCTTCTATTCGTTGAGTGCACTAGGCTAGCGCAGGCCGTGATGTCGAGCGTGGCGTGGCGGAAAGAGCCACTCCTGAGATGAAATCATTTGGGTGTCTTGCCACAGCATAGCGCGCGCTGTTCTTCTGATATCCGCTTGGTACAACAAGAATCAGCGTGTATCAACTCCCAGCATAGCGCCGGGCACAGCGGAGAAAAATATGAAATCCAATTAACAGTCACAGCACATCAAATTTACAAAAGTCATCAAAAAGAAATACCGGTCGTGATGCAGCATTGCAGGGCCTGACATCATATATCAAACGAAGGTAAAATGGCTAGAATTCTGTCGGTATCGACCATCATTTCTGCCGGAGCGGGCGGCCAGGAGGTGTTGCATGGCCGCCATCTTGTCATCCTATAGGAAAATAGGAGCTTTACAACGAAAGTACTGATCAACACATGAATGTTAACTCGTTCGAGACGTGCCGCCTACAGATACGCGGCGGTTCGCCGCGTATCTGTAGGCGGTCACGTCTCGAATGAGTTAGCACATGATAAATACGTTGCCTGACTTCTTACCGTGAGAGTGCTTATCTGGATGTGTGTGTACGTTTACTGTGTTAGGGCTGACAGTAGTTACGGGGTGTGATCAATATGGTTGGACATACCTTTAGACATACCTTATCTGTGTGACTAAATATATGCTACAGGTATAAATATTCCCGGACTACAGTCTTTAACACTGCGACTTTCCAACACTGCGGATCTAAGGTTTGGATTCCGATTAAACAAGTAACAAGCTGTGGCACATTTGCTTGGAATATTTGTGTTGTATTTTTCTGTGACGAAGCAGTGAACCGTCAAGTGTTTGTTTCTGTAGATATAAGAAACTAGTGCTAGCGAGTCACATGGAACCAGTCAAGAATGAAATGACAGGTTGGTATCCGCCACCACTTGATATCGTTGTATGGAACTTGAGCGGCGATGATGATGTGACAGCAGCAGAGCGCCACGATAGTATGGAGTACGTACTCAGCTATATACTGCAAGAAAAGAAAGACAACCTGTTTATTTTGTGTCAGGATAAAATAGACAGCATGAAACAGAAAATCATGTCTGCCATGCTGGATGGTGCAACTCAAAATGATGGCAACACGGCAATTTATTACTACAGTCAAGATTATAGAGTGCAGCCTATGCCAGTCTCCAGTCAATGCATGACGGTATTTTGTTTGACCGCAAAGAATGGACCCGAAAGGATCCTGTTGGCCTCGTGTCACGGAAAACATAATACATCAGATAGAATTAATGAGTTCAATGAGTTTTTTAATATTTTGGAAGATATCAATTCTACTCAAAGATGTAATGGCGTCATTGTTGGTGGAGACTTTAACCTGAAGGCTTCAATTGCTGGCAAACACATACCGTACTCTGACGTAAATAGGGTTCTGCTGAGTGAGTATCAAATGCCTCCGGACAGATCCAGCAGTAATTGTGTCGACTACTTCATCTACTGGCCCACAGACATTTTTAAAGAATGCGGACCTATCAAGACACCATTCAACAACTACAAGCGGGCGAAAGGCCAACGTCCGTTTAACCACCCTATACTGATGTGTCGTTTTATGACCAATGGCCCCGTTCAGCAAGTCCAAGAAGATGTTTTGGCGGCACGGTTCACTAACCTTGATTCCGACGCAGAGTTTGGTGACGAGAAGTTTCAGGCTGAGGTCCGCACATGGACAAAAGGCCACAAAGTGTCTTTTTTCCGCAGGATAAAGAAAGAAAAACGTAGGTTCAAGGACGACGGCGCCTCCATCGTATTCACATTCCGGGATTCTCCTGCATTGAGTCAGCCACCAATAACAGAAGGAATGTCCGAAGTTTCCGCGCAAGACATCCTGAACTGTCTGCCAAAGCACGAGATATTCAGAGCAAGGAGAATGCTGGTAATCAAAGATAAGTCGTTAGGAGTGTGTCTTCAACAGAGGGACCAAAAAGACCTATTCGTCTCTCGCGGCTGCAAAGCCTACAGTCTTCAGCGGTATCACAACTCGTTATACACGTACGTAAGTCCGGATGCGGCGTGCGTGTCTGTGTACGGACTGTTCCCACTCGAAGGCTACGCACCGTTGTACACACCTGGAGAGGTAAAATATGTCCTATTTGTCTTTAACCCCTTAAATACCGGGCAAGGGGAACGCTACACGAGACATAAACACTCATGAGCCCCCCAATTCGCTCGGGCTCATGAGGATGTATGTTTCTTGTTAATCGTATGACTGTTTAGGTCCCGTGTACATGTGTCTCTATTACCAGTCTGCAGTGGTTTCAGGCGGAGTTCGTGATCACTGACAGCTACGGGGTTAAATGTGTATGTAAGTGAAACTGTATTCGCTCTGTCCACTGCCAAGTGTCTGATCACAATATCCTCTGGCTCTAAGACAAATCCTAATTACTGGGAGAGGGGGAGGGGGAGAGGGAGGAGTGTGACACACTTTCATTTATGTTAAAACTATTTGTACATTTCAGTTCTTCATATTTTCTTTCCGCCAGAAGTGGTATTTCTTAAGACAAACCGGTGCTTCACAGCCAGCTGCCACCTTATGTTTCTTCTTTCTAGTATTTCTACTAAAAAAAACCAGCCAAAGTACCCCTAATGTGAACACTGACAATTTTAAACCTGGCGATTGTTGAGTAGTTGTTTTTTTTTTTAACATACGAATAATAAAAGTCGCTGGTCTATATGCAAAATGTGTTATTACAGTTTACGGGGACAGAAATTAATTCAGTTTTAATTTTATTGGCATGGCATCCTCCGCCTTTTCCTCCTCCTCGTCATCATCATTATCATAATCAACTTCACACCATCGTCATCGTTGCTGTAGTTGTCCTTATCATAGCCACGCATCGTAAATATTGCTGCATAATTTGTAATCATTCTCTGTCTTTGTTTTTATCATCAGCCGGTCTGCTGCCCTGAATGTCCAGCCACAGGCGACTGCATGACGGACCCGTGTGTGTGCAGACAGAACAACAATTTTTGCAAACGATGTCCTGTTGGAAAAAAATTCAAAAACAAGGAAGGCTGCAAAAACAAAAAGCGGCCAAATCAGGAGGCAGTACGTAAAAGTGAAGAAGATGCCCCGGATGTCAAGCCATATGTATTTGCATGACAGACCAGTGTGCGTACAAAAAGAACAACTTTTTTTGCAAAGGATGAGCTGCTGGAAAGAGCACAAGAACAAAGACAGGTTGCAAAAACACTAAGCGACAATAAATAAATAAATAAATAAATAAATAAATAAAAAAGGAGGGGGGTCGGGGGTGGGAGCGGTGGAATACACGTGAACACGGTGTGAACAAATAACCGCAGTAGCAAATCATCTTCGGGCCCACGACGGCCGCAGCTTACTGAGAACTACAACACATTTCAAAGATGTGCTAAAATGGTTCACATTCACTTTAAGTGCAAGCAACGCAACAACGTGACGAAGTATAGAGTTAGTTACCGTGCTGCTGTATTACCGTATCGCTGTATTACCGTACTGATGTATTACTGTATCGTTGTATTAGCGTATCGCTGTATTACCGTACTGATGTATTACCGTATCGTTGTATTACCGTATTGCTGTATTTCCGTATTGCTAAGCCTGAAGTCGACACGGTCTCAGAAACATTGGTGAATGAGCTTCGCGATTACGTCATAAGGTGTATATATTCAAGTAAGAGAAAGTGGTGTACGAGTAATATGATGGGATGGTTGATACACCAGTGAGTGCAACATTCATGTTCGGCAAGTGCGGTACAAGGCACAACATGACACGGCCATTGCTGTACCAGTCATCTTTTATAATCACGCGAGGGACTGGAGAAGTGTCTGGATGCTCTTAACTGGGGAGGTTTAGCCACAAGTGTGTAATGTCATCATGTAGAGCAAGTTCTTTTGAGACACACTAAGCCTTCCAAACTATGTGTTCCACGCTCCAGAGGCTGTAATGTCGGGCAGGGTGAAAACAGCCTCCGTCAGCGCTCGGAGGACAGAGAACAGTCGAAACACCTCGCAGATCACTTACAGAAAGCCACCAGACATGAAAAGATGAACTTGGAAAATGTGAAAAACACTTTGGATGCTGACGTCAGCCACAAATCACGTCACATGGATGTACTCTAGAAGTGTCATGGAAAAGTAAATACTGGGCGTTTTGGTTTCATCCTGGGCTAAAGCCACCGACTTTTACTTACGACATCAACTCCCTGATCGGATTCTCGATGCGACAAGAACCACTGGGAAAGCATCGCGAGTCATGCTACGTCGGGGCAAAAAGGGTTAGCTGAAGATCTTCCCGTACAGTTTAAACAGCATTTAGAGTATAAGACATTGTTCTGGAGGTGAAGTGCCATAACAAATATTTATTATATTATTTTAAATTATTATTAATATTATTATTATTATTATTTTTTATATTATTATTATTATTATTATATCAGAGTTAATTTAAACATCTCCTTACATTATGACTATACCAGTAAAACGATATGTACTTATATGAATGTGCTCGGACACACACACAACAGAGTGAAACATATGAATACAAAGAAAGATGTGGGCAACACAGGCAACTATTGCCTTCTGAGTACGACTTGAACACTGATCAATTCAGTCGCAATGCAACTGTGCCATTTTGAGTATCCCCCCCCCCCCTCTACTTCCCCAATACCCCCCTCCCTCGTCGCCTTTCCCTCCCCTCTCCACTCTTTGAGCTAAATCCGGGTCGACATTAACAGCTTGTGGGTAGGGCTCTCTCTCTCACTCTGAGTTAGTCGTAGTTGTAGCAACGGCAGGTGCGAAAAAGGACATAGTCACTGGCTGTGTTAATATCTTCACCGTTGTAAAATAAAGATTCATTGATTCTCTCTCTCTCTCTCTCTCTCTCTCTCTCTCTCTCTCTCTCTCTCTCTCTCTCTCTCTCTCTCTCTCTCTCTCTCTCTCTCTCTCTCTCTCTCTCTCTCTCCCTCTGCGCCACCGAGGATACACTGTCAAAACTACCTTTTCACATCTCCGCTTCAAATGTGTAGTTATTCTATTCATCTGGAACTAAAGTCCTGAAGTGGAGCGTGTGTAGGTGTGCAACAGTCACGGATTCTTTAATATGTGATAAATAATCCTGAAAGGTGATTGTGAACACCTCAAATGCTATTTTTGTTCCACGACTTTCGTTAGCCTAACCTTGGAGTAGATCTACAACACTGCACCAAGTGAGTTGATTTCTTGAATACTTTTTTGTGAATGTGTGCAATAGTGTGGGCTTGAAAAGAAACAATTGAGCGTGTACTTCTTATATGCTCTAATTAAAAATGACTTGTCAAACAGACTGAAAATTACGTTTATTGATAACATTGATTGCGTACATTTGCGCGTCTCGCGCCTTTTGGATCTAAAGCGGCTGACGCGTCACTTGGAACTTGAGCAGCTGACTCCGACAAATTATCTCCCTCTCGCGAGTGCCTTCCCCTAGAAATGTATCCCAATCACGCATTGGTATCATAGTCATGCTGTCAAACATCTAATTTCATGCACTATGATTGCCATTTCTGCAGCGCACAAACAACTCTCTGCCAATAAAATGTATATCCATCACCATGTCTGAAACATCAGCTACACCTACCGTAGCTACCCGTAATGTTTTCCAGCTACAGGATACTCGCGATGAACTACAAAAGGTTCTGCATTGTTCTCTCGAGGAATTATGCGTATGGCGACGTGTCCTTTTGAGACGCTACTGTAAACCCGCGTCACACCAGTCATGTCTACAGATTGAACACCGTGATGACGCTGAAGCCATTGTACAGGTCAACTGCACCGAGCCCCTTCTTGGCCCATCAATACCACCTGCTCACCTGTCCAAGACGATCATCAGACTAATCACAGATGATGATAAACTTATTACATACAGTCTTTACTTCAAGCACGTTGAAAACACCGGAACCCTGCTAGCCCAAGGTGTTCTCTGCCCCCTGGTTGGAGAGGATGAAATCGATAGTCTAGGACCGCTAGTAGCGTCAATCTTGGATGTGGACTGCCCAACCGCTGCCCTGGAGAAGGCGTATGCACGTCAGCTGGCCTCCATCCAGATGCCTGCGGTATTTTCAGACTTCGCTCCCACACCTGGAATTCTGAAAGAAACTTGCTTTGACACATCTACCAAAGCCGAGTGGTCTGACATCAACGAGGAGACACTGCTGAAATGCTGCCATTCTCCAGTCGCAAAGGGAAAGCATGACATGTCTGAACCTGAGTGGTCAGACATAGATGAAGAGGAACTCCTCAATTGCTGCTCCACGCTACCAAGTTCTAGTATCAAACGCATTTGCAGCTCCGCGCGCCGCTATCGTCGCCTACCCACCGTCTTCAACACGCCCCACTTGTTTACAAAGATTGCACAGGTAGGGGAGGAAATCAATGCATTGACACATACATTTGAAGCTGCCTCAAAAGCGCTCGAGGCCAGATTCACTGATCTTGGGAAGGAGGATGTTGCTGCAGTTAAAGCTGTAGAATCCCGAACTGTCATCCGGGATAACGAAAACAACGCCCTACTAGGTCAGCTTGACGCTGCAGTAAAAGCGTTCGAGTCCCGGGTGGCTGACCTGGAAAGGGAGAAGGTCGCGCTAGCCAGTCAGCTTGGCGCCACTCTAAAAGCTCTCGAGTCCCGGGTCGCTGATCTGGAAAAAGAGAACATCACCCTGGCTAGTCAGCTTGTCGCTGCTAATAAGGACATCACAGCACTGCAAGCACCGCAACAATCTGTGGCTTCATCGGGCGTCCAGGTCACTGATTTCAAGCCGTCAGGAGCCTGCAGGTCCTCGCTGTCCACTGAGAAGCCTACAACGTGTGAAGTGGCTGCCACTGTCTCCACAGGTAATAGCTTTTCTGTCCTAGCTGACAACAGTGAAGACTCAAACCCTATTGTTCCCAAGAGCGGGGACTGCACTGGCAGGATGAAATCGGCTATACCGGGAAAAGGTGCAGTCCCCGTCAGCAATGATCGGCCAGCTACGTCCTCTACACATAATGACTTCCTCTCATAATGCGAACAGCTTCTCCAGCAGCCCATCATGGGCGAAGTTACCTTCCTCTTTGTTGGAGACTCCGTGCTCCGTCCAGTTGATGTCTACAGGATGGTGCCGGCAGGCAGTAGAGTCCAAAAATGTGCAGTCCCTGGTCTACAAATTGCCGACATTGAGAAGTGGGTAACTACCCAGCCAGGCCCACATCACCACGTGCAGCATCTCACCATCCATGTTGGGGTTAATGACTGCACTGACAAGTCAGCTGTGGAGGAACGCAGGTGGTCCCATCTCCTTCAGACATGTAAAAAAGCCTTTCCCGCTGCCAGACTACACATGTCTTCCATTGTACCTGCGAAAGGTGCACACCCAAAAAAACCAGCAACCATGACGTCAAATGTGAACTTGAGTACAGCTTGCAAGAAACTTGGCGTTGAGTTCATAGACCATAGCAGCATCTTTCTCACTGCTAATCAAGCACCGCGTCAAGCTCTCTACCGAGACTCACTACACCACAGCCCCCGTGGCACAAGGTATTTGGCACTCAACGTAGCTACTGTATTCGCGTCTCCATCCAGTGACAACCCCCACACCGGAAATCGCTCACACAGGGTTACAGCGGGCAGAGAATCAGAGCACACGCCCGCTCGAAACAATTACCGTCGACAACACAGCTTTAACTCCTGGGGGCACACTCCACGCTCTCAGCAGTCTCTGCAGTCAGAGACTCTTCAGCGGTCTGAAGAGCTCTGCCAGACACGTCTATACAGTGCAGTGGTTGCTGGAGCGCCCTCTCCCCAGCATACGTCTACTGGGGCTCAGAGTATAACAGATGCACACATGTTGACACCCCCACACTATGACCCTGCTACTAAATCACATTCTGCAGGTCTTCCATTCTACCTGCCTCGTACTCATCACATGGCGTCTCACCCCCTCTACAGCAACAACTCTGAGATGGGTATGTCTGCCCAGCATGTCTACCGGCCTACACCACCACAGATGGTACGACCCACACCCACACACGTTCAGCCCAGCGTCAACCCCTTGGAGATGGGGCAGCCTGTCTACTCACCTGGCTTCATGGCCCCTTCTGCTCCATCTGCACAACCCTTTGACCCCCTGCGGCTTGTTGCAGAACTCCTAAAACCCTACATTATGAGCTGAGTTTGCAGTACGATACCCGGTGGCATGCCCCACTATATGCTCATAACCTTCATACACCTCATGTCTCTGTGTGAGAAAGATGATGAGCATAGACTTGGGTATGGCCTTCTTGTTTTATTTTGGTAGTCTCAATCACAGTGTTGTCACTGGCTTACTCCATTTTATGCCCCACGCTTTAGCCCAACTGGAAATCTACATGTCTAGACACTCACCGTCCAATACATGTTGGAAGGCGCAGGGCATAGAATAGAGTATGACCCTGTAGTTATAACAATATATTCCGATGTGATGCCGATTCAAGATCTTCTTCGACCGTTGATTGTGAGCTGCGTCTGAGAGAGAAAATGAAATATTGCTTTACTAGCATATGTTGCCGCTTTACTAATGATGCATATCTGAGACTTTTCACTTGTCGAAGGTGTTAAGCATATAAACTGAATATGACCTCTGTCTGCGTTTGAAATGATATTCTCGGCAGGATCCTTTCAGCATTTCAGTAGCATACTTTATTTTATGCCCATCGCTTTTTTTCTCGTTACTGTATTGTCTTGACGTGCACTCATACACATTGTACGAGGAAGGCGGTGAGCATAGAATAGACTATGACTCTCTATTTATTTTAATTCTTTGGTGATATTCACTACATCATAATCACTAGAATTTTTCATTGTCCGCCTGTCGACTTATCTAATATGTCAGGCTATGCGAGGCACTCATACTCAATACAATAGAAATGTGACGGGCATAGAGTGTCTTATGATTCCTTCAGTATTATATGCCGATATATTACTAGATGAAAATAGTAATTCATGGATAGCATGTCTTACTGTATTTTGATTACTAATATCTATTTAATATCTTAATTAATGTGTGCTGCGATGGCATCATCTTGACATATCGTGCGAGTGTTGACACTTTCATCACTAGCATATTTGTATCTGCTTGTGCTTTTCTTGGGATTTGTCCGGACATAAGAAATTGCTAGACGCTTCTGCGATTTAAAAAATAATACTTTTAGGGTATCCTGTAAGGCAGCATTGAGTTATAGGAACATTGAACTCTCATTTGTGACACGTATCGTGTTTGGAAATCTTATTGCGTGTCATTACTTATTGCATAGATTAGATCGTTCGTGTTAAACCTGTTATCGGGTATTTAGCTTCGGTTATTTAACTTTACTTTCTCATTCTCTTGTTATTTCACAAGTGCAACCAGTTTCTTTTTTCTCCCATTATCCTGTAGTCAGAAAGACAGATGTCACCAAATACCAACAACCCAGA
>BTPG01000002.1:9257859-9367859 GCA_036245525.1 Semisulcospira habei | reverse complement strand
TCCTTGTCGGTGTATCTGTAAAATAACGCAGTTTAGAAAGAAGATATCAATTCCTGGACACTGTTCGACATACGCTGCTGACATGTGCGTGCCATGTGAGTTGGTCGTCGATAATGACGCCTAACAAGCGTTGCTCTCTAACTTGTCTAATCGGCTCAGAGTTGAGAGAAAGGCTAAGAGGGGGTGGATGTAGCTGCTGCTTTTGTCGTGTAGTTATTAGCATGCATTCTGTTTTAGACGGATTTGGTACCATATAGTTAGTGTGACACCATTTTGAAACATCAGTTAAGCCCTGTTGAAGTGAGGAATTGATTGTGGAGATATTCGCTGACGACACGTCGAGAGTAGCATCATCAGCAAACAGGCTACAGCGTACGTTTAGATCTGAAATATGCAATGGCATATCATTGATGTAAATGGAAAATAGGAGGGGCCCTAATATTGAGCCCTGAGGCACGCCATGCTTTAGTATGCCTTCAGCGGAACGTTTTCCGTTAACAAACACATACTGACGTCTTCCGTGCAGGTAGGATTTGAAGAAGTCCAAGGATGCTTTGTTTACGTGATACACTGATAGCTTTAGTATCAACATATCATGATTTACTAGATCAAAGGCTTTTGAGAAATCTAGAAATACAGCACCGGTCATTTCAGCTTTGTTCATGGACGTAAGCCAAGTATTGGTCAGGTGAGCTAGAGCTGTGTGGCATGAGTGGCGAGGTCTAAAACCTGACTGTAGTGGGTAAAGCAAGTTATGTTTTTCAAGAAAATAGCTCAGATGCCTGTGTACATGTTTTTCTAATGGTTTTGACAGAGCTGACAAGAGCGAGATTGGTCTAAACTTATTAGGATCTGAGAGGTTCTTACTTTTAGGCAGAGGAATAACTTTGGCTACTTTCCAGCTGTTTGGAAATGTACCATGTTGTAAAACGAGATTATAAATAAATGTCAAAGACTCGACCACAATCGGTGCAGCAAGTTTTAAAAAGTATGTATTTATCCCGTCGTGACCAAGCGAGCGCTTATTTTTGAGTTGGCTAATAGATTTGCCAACGACAAATACAGTAAGCGAAGGAATGCTAAAGGAAACGTTTGGCGCGAGTTTGTCCTCACAAAAATCTGTAAGCCTTTCGGATATAGCTGGTGTGTGAGTTGTCGTACTGCTTTAACAACGAATCAGCAGCAGACAAGAAATGGTTGTTAAATGTGTCTGCAGATATAGATGTACATGGTGCTGTTTGTCGTGATTTAGTGAACGCATTAAGGGCGCGCCAGCCAGATAAGGTGTCTGTTTTGTTGTCCATCAATCGCTTAAAGTGGGTTTTTTGGGCCTCTAATACCATGTATTTAACACGATTTCTCTGCTTGCGGAAAGCACCAAAATCTTTGTTGCGTTTTAGTTCATTTCTGACAGCCATGGCCTCTTTAATGTCATTGCTTAACCATTGGGGTAAATGCACATGTTTCACCCTCTTTTCACGCAACGGCGCATGCTTGTCAAGAACCCGACGGAACAATCTATACCAATCGGCCAACGCATCTTCAGGATTCGTATGATTGTAAACCGAAAAAAAAGAGGTTTCATTTAGTTCGGCTAAAAACATATCCCTATTAAACTTTTTAAACGATCTATAATAGATAGTGGTATGCTGGTTTTTCCGATTTTGTTTGTCCAACTTCAAAGCCCAGCTGCAGCACACAGGGTAGTGGTCACTGATCGCCACTTGAAGGGCACAAGAACTAAGAACCCTTGAATTGTTGGAGGTGTATATATGATCAATTAGAGTGGCAGACGACTCTGTAACTCTAGTTGCAGACGTGATAATCTGCTTGAGACCAACCATATTGATTGTGGATTCCCAAGAAGGGTTCGAAATAAACATATTAATGTTAAAATGGCCAAGTAATAACACTTCAGTGCTGCTTTTGTTAACCTTATCCGCCATATTTAAAAAGTCGTCATACCACTCAAATGACGCAGACGGGTTTCGGTATACAAATCCAACAAGCAAAGGGGCCGATCTGTTTGTCTTCACCTCAACCCACACACTTTCAACAGAGTCTGATTCCAGGTCTGTTCTTCTGCGTGTAAAGTGCGCAAGAGAGAGAGAGAGAGAGAGAGAGAGAGAGAGAGAGAGAGAGAGAGAGAGAGAGAGAGAGAGAGAGAGAGAGAGAGAGAGAGAGAGAGAGAGAGAGAGAGAGAGAGAGAGAGAGCGTCTCTTTTTATTTCAATATAACATACAGTGGACCATAATATCTGAGTGCCAAGAGTACATTGAATAGTGCATATACTATGTATAATGAATGTTTTTGCCTTCATATCTGTGTACGCGATATTTTTGGGCGCGCACTCACGTATCTGTGTGTGTGTGTGTGTGTGTGTGTGTGTGTGAGTGTGTGCGTGCATGCTGTGTACGTGTGTGTGTGTGTGTGTGTGTGTGTGTGTGTGTGTGTGTGTGTGTGTGTGTGTGTGTGTGTGTGTGTGTGTGTGTGTGTGTGAGATGATGAAACGTTTTTATTCAGGATAAAAAGTTTTAGGCATAGTAATGCCTATCTTCCGAACTGTCCTGCTACTCTACACATATAAAAATACATCAGACGATACATCAAAAGATAAAACATATGTAAGTAAAAAGACCCATCCTCCCCCCACCCCCCACCACCACTCAGAAAAAAAAAAAATAAAAAAAATAATAAATAAAAAAATAAAAAAATATATAATTATATACACAGGTATGAACCTGACATGTTAATGCAGACAGTCGAGCTATTACATAATCTGCAGCAACAGTAGAAGAGTATTAGGTAATAGGAAACTTGTCACTAACTATACGAATAGTAACATAAGGGAGCCGAACATACTATTACTTCTGAAGTAAATATTTATGGAGGCGATCTTTGAAGACGCTAATCTTACAAATTGATTTCAGGTGTGGAGGTAACATATTCCACTCTTTAGCGCCTGAAAAAGACAGACTGGTTTTACAGATGTCTAATCTAATTTTTGGAAGGTGGATCGAACTATTTCTCGTGTTTTTCCTATTATTGTCGGAAAATAGAGTTTTTAGATAGGGTGGGGCTTTTCCGTGCATGGTCTTGTGCAGAAGAACACAGCGATTAAATTCAAACTGTTTCTTCAATGTTAGTAACTTGAGAGATTTTAATTTTTCATCAGTCGAAGTAGGACCGGGAAGTATTAATTTAATGCCCCGACGATACAAGGAATTACCGTTTTTTCATGTGAACTTCGCTGCATCCATCCCAGACGGTAGAACTGTAGTCACAATGCGTTTTGATATGCGCATGGAAAAAGAGTTTACGGATATTAGTATTAACTATATGGCGTAGTTTTGATAACAGGAACAGATTTTTGGAGATTGTTTTGCATATTGAGTCAGTATGCGGCTCCCAGCTTAATTGGTTGTCCACTATAATGCCTAATAGGCGATGCCTAGTTACTTGTTCAACAAGCTGTCTATCTAAGGAGAGTGTTAAAGGTGGTAGGCCATGCTGGTGTTTCTGACGTGTAGTAACTAACATGCTCTTTGTCTTTGGAATACTAATAATCATGTGATTATCAATGCACCAGCCTGCTACTTCATCAAGACTTTGTTGGAGTACCTTATTAATGGTTGCGATATCTTTATCAGATGTGTGTATGGTCGTGTCATCTGCGAACAGATCGCAGTTTGCGTCTAAATGAGATATGCACAGTGGCAGATCATTAATAAATAGATTAAATAATAAGGGCCCTAGAATAGACCCCTAACACCGCAAGTTACTAAACCATCAGAGGAATATTTGCCATTTAGCATTGCTTTCTGTGTTCTGTCCCTGAGATAGAAAGATATAAAGGAGACAGTATTTGAGTCAATGTGATAGAATGGTATTTTTTTTAGTAGGATAGAGTGGTTGACAAGATCAAAAGCTTTTTTCAGGTCAAGAAAGATTGTACCTGATACTTTACTGTCATTTATGGCAGAGAGCCGTTTATCAATTAAACGATTGAGGGCAGTTTGGCACGAATGTAGAGGTCGAAATCCTGATTGTGCTGCAGTTATCAGATGGTTTTGCTCCAGAAAGTTTAGAAGATGAGTATGGATATGTTTCTCGAGCGGTTTTGAAATACAGGATAATATGGAAATGGGCCTGTACTCGTTTAGGTTGCATAAATCTTTGCTTTTGGGAAGCGGGATTACCTTCGCTTTTTTTTTAGCTCGTCGGGAAAAACGTTATGTCTGATCGATAAATTATAAATAAAGGTCAGGGATTCGACGACGTAGGGCAGAGATAGTTTTAAAATTTGACTAATAATACCATCTGGACCGCAAGACGATTTGTTCTTTAACTCATTCTACCCCAGACGCACCACAGGAAGATAAGGATCGAGCATGATAGTTCAAGGGTGATGCCAGAATAGCTTGGCGCCTATGGGCGCCAAGCTATTCTGGCATCACCCTTGAACTATCATGGTCGATCTGTGTTCTGCACTGCAATGCAGTCTTCAGAGGACAACGACAAAATTTAAGGATTTCGGTGTTGGGGTAAAATGAGTTAAACTGGAAAGAGATTTGCCTACATCTAGGACAGTCATAAGCGGTACTAAAAATGGGCCGCAGGCTCTCTGTTGACTATGGTGACGTAGTTGATGAGAGCAAGTGTAGTTTACAGGGTTAGGTGTATTTGACTTCGCCAGAGTTTGAGCAACAGTTATGAAGTGAGCGTTGAACGCATCAGCAGTAAGATCGGGCGGAATATTAGGCGATCGTTTACTGTTACCTTTGGTGAAATTGTTTATTACTTGCCAGACTGAACGGGTGTCTTTGCCGTCGGCAATAATTTGTTCTACATTTTGCCTCTGTGCTTTACGAACTAGAGATTTGACATGGTTTCGCTGCTTCTTGTATTCAGTAAATTTCTTGTCTCGTTTTAATTCATCTCTTACTTCCATTGCTTGTTTTATCGCACCAGAGAGCCATTTTGGCATAACAGGATATTTGACGCGTTTGATGCGCTTAGGCGCGTGTCTATCCAGAACGGCGAGAAACAGCTCGTACCAGCGTGACAGGGCATCGTTAGGGTTTTTGCAGTTTTGTATATCATAAAATGGTACTAAAGATAGGTCATATAAAAAAGCAGTTTGGTCGAATTTTTTAAAACATCTATACATTATGGTAGTGTGTCCTTTGATTGACTTGACAGTGCCTTTTCCTACTCACTTGGTAGTTTTTTCTAAATTACCGGCACTGGCAGTCAACCCTTTCGGTCTGCTTTTTTAACACAATTTCGACTGCAAATCCTTCCCCTTTTTTAGTAGGTTCTCTCTTAGGGTGCATGGAGATTTGGCTCTAGGTGGAGGCATGGAATGTATGCCCCTGCAGAAACCACAGTAAAATGTGGTCTTCTTTGCAGGTAAGCAGACGTTCCTTCTTCCTCCAGTATTGCCGATGGTGTGCTGAAGAGGTCGCCAAGACCGAAACAGCTGTCCACACCGGCTAAATATCTGGACCCCCCTTGGGGGGGACCTAGATTTAAATTTCCATGCACTGAGTGGCTGGAACAGTGGATATGTGATACGCCCCCCTTCGGGGGGGGGGGGGGGGGGGGCTTCCATATGCATTGCTTTCAGTCACTTTCTTAGCGCCCCCTCTCTTTCCTATCTCTTTTTTTTTGTGTGTGCTTTGGCCACAGTAGATCTATGATCACTGGTCGATCATGCACACTTCTCTCCCTTGACAGTGCCTTTTCCTACTCACTTGGTATTTTTTTCTTTGATTGACTGTTTAGCTAACCTAACAGACAACGTAAAACAAACAGGAAAGTGATCACTAATAAAAATATTAGGTACGCTAACATTGTTTACAACGCTGACATTTGTGCTATATACATGGTCTATTAGCGTTGAAGATGATGAAGTCACTCTAGTAGGTGACTGGACAAGCTGTTTCAACCCTAAAAAATTCAACATGCATCTCCACGAAGTGTGTCCTTGCTTTTGCAAGTCTATGTTGAAGTCTCCCAAAATATGTACATCACCTTTGGACTCCTGAACCACATCCATCATTAACACAAACTCGTCCTGCCAGGAGGCTGAGGCCGCTGGGTTTCTATATACAAACCTATAAGAACAGGCGAGGACTTAGTCGTTTTAACTTATAACCACAGGCACTCTATATTAGGGGATTCTAAATCACAACGCCTCTTTACATAGTTGTTGATGGAATTGTGTACGTACAATATGTCCGGGGGCAGATGCATCTCGCCTGAGAATGGAATAATTGTATATAGCTATGGCATGGTCACTAATGTTAGCTGTTAGACGAGATTCCGTAAATCCAAAAATGTGAAATGGTGAGGACTGGTTTAGGAGAATATTTATATCTGGTATTTTGTGACAAAGGTGATACACATTAAGATGACCGATATTTAAAAAATGAATGCTATTGCCACATGTTGACATATTAAAAGGGAACGTATAGATAGTCAAGCAGAACAAAGCAAAAACAATAATAACAACAAATACAAAATTAACAAAAACAAGAAAAACAATGTGTGGGCTGAAGAAAAAAATCGTGTAAACACCTAGCATGTAATTACACAACATAAAGTGTCTAAGTTAGTAAGTATCCAATTGGTACTAGAGGATTCAATAGTCAAGAGCTGTAGGCGGTTCAAACAAACTATCACACGCTCAAACAATCTTCACACATGGCTGCTGGCGGTGACTAGCGCAATCACAGCAGACAACACGCGGTCAATACAATCCGTCACTCCTTTGTTTGGATTAGCTGTGTCGCCAACTGAGAAACCACTCGAGTATTGAATTGTTTCAGCCTGCACAGACGCAATGGCTAGCTTTTCTCCGGAAAGCAGGGATAAGCAAGGTTGTCAAGCAACGCAATAAACGTCCACCGTGCTCTATGTTATAGTCCAGTCACAGGTTTGAAGATAGGTCCTTTTGGGTCCATGCAACACTATACGTAGTTGTAATAGTTACCGTTGTCGAAGAAAAAGTCACATTCGTGGTATAAATGAAACGTCATGCAACAGTCTGTGATAATAAGTTTATGCAAAAGCAAACGGCACCTTGTCAATCTAAAACGTCATAAAAGTCTGTATGTCTGAAAGTCTATGTTTACTATTAAAAATAAAGCAATGGATGACATCATCCTCCGCTCCAAATATCAGATCAGTGCTGACATTGTGTCGAAAAGACTCTCACAACAGTTAATAGAAAACGTTATGAAGAGTCTCTGTCTCACAATCTTGTATCGGCATGGTTTCATTCGCTAAATCATTGTTTATTATTGTGTCGCAGTGACTCACATAAAATCAAGCTTAGATGATGTTATGAAGAGTCTCTGTGACACAATTCTGTATCAATATAGTTTCATAAACTAAATCATGGTTTCCATTGTGTCGCAGCGACTCACACAACACCAAGATTCATTAGTGTTAGGAAGAGTCTCAGTGATACAATCTTGTATCAGCATACTTTGTATCAGCATAGTTTGATATGCTAAATCATCGCATATTAGTGTGTCGCAGTGACACAAATAACATTAAGTTTTGTTAATGTCATTAAGAGTCTCCGTGACACAATCTTGTGAACTGTACTGTACTGTTTAATAAATCGTTGCAGCATGCACTGTGTCGCAGCGACTCATATAACATTAAATATAGTTAATGTTATAAGGAGTCTTTGTGACACAATCTTGTATTGGCACTGTCTGACGAAATCGAGGCTTGAATTGTGTCGCACTGGCTGTACTTAACATGAGGTATTGGTGATGCCACGAGTATTCACTGCAGCACAATCACTTACAAACACAGGCAGATGTGCTTATGCACTGGGCCTGGATGAATAAATAATCTGTGCGATTTGTCTCAAGACGTGGTCCGGGAGGTGAAAACTGTCAACACAAACAGGGCCAGCACCACCCCAGGCGTTAGTAGAAGATGGCGGGGAGAGAGAGAGAGAGAGAGAGAGAGAGAGAGAGAGAGAGAGAGAGAGAGAGCGCATATATATATATATATATATATATATATATATATATATATATATATATATATATATATATTATATATATATATATATATATATATATATATATATATATATATATATATATATTTGCCTTTGCTGTATGAATTCTAATGTACTTAATTTGATTTTCTGTGTATTGCTTTATTTTGCATGTTTACTCATTTTATATTTTTCTGCGTACGCGTTATGCGCGTATGTATGTCTGGAGTGCGTGTCCGAGAGCGTGTGTGTGTATGTGTGCGTGTGTGTCCGGCTAAGTGCGTGCGTGTGCAAGTTTGTGTTTGTGAGTGTGTGTGCGTGCGTGCATGCGTAATTGCGGTGTGCATGTATGTGTGTGTATGTGTGTGAGCGTGCGTGTGCGTGCGTATGTGCGGGCGTGAGTGCGTGAGCGAGTGCATGCATGCGTCAGTGTGTGGTATATGTATGTTTACATGTCTATGTCATTTATGTAGTAGATGTAGCAACGGCAAGTTTGAAAACTGGTCCTGTTACCAATAACTTCTACCGTTTGAAAATAAAGGTTCATTGTTCATTGTTCATTGCTCTCTCTCTCTCTCTCTCTCTCTCTCTCTCTCTCTCTCTCTCTCTCTCTCTCTCTCTCTCTCTCTCTCTCTCTCTCTCTCTCTCTCTCTCTCTCTCTCTCTCTCTCTCTCTCTCTCTAACCGCCACCGGGTCTGCCCTAAGGGACCTTGGTGGGATTGTTTACTTTTTAGTTCCTAGGGTCACCTTGTCTAACCCCTGCAAGGTGGGTTCTACTCTTTTGGGGGTTTGTATTTCTGTCTCTCTGGTCCATTCATCTGTATTTTTCTTTTGAAATTCTCCCTTCTGTCTGCGCTTCTTGCAGTTCTTTTTTTCATTTAGCGCAGGCACGTCCTGAGAAGGCCTTTGACGCTTGCGGAACGTAAAGCAATCTATACTCACTCACTCACTCACTCTCTCTCTCTCTCTCTCTCTCTCTCTCTCTCTCTCTCTCTCTCTCTCTCTCTCTCTCTCTCTCTCTCTCTCTCTCACTCACCCGGGTCTCTGCCCTGGGGGACTTGGGTGGGGTTAGGTATTCTTTAGTTCGCAGGGTCACCCTGGTCATCCCCACAGGGTGGGTTTTCCTCTCTATTCTGGGGCATGTGTTTCTGTCTACCCTTTGTCCATTCACCTGTATTTGCCTTTTTAAAACTCTCTCTACTGTCTGCACTGCCTGTAGCTCTTGATATTGGATGTGTGTTGCTAAATGGTCTTAGCTTTATTTAGGCCCCTTGTGTTAGGTTTATTTAATGTATTTGACCGGCTGGCGACATACATTCAATGTTCTGTTTATTTTAAAAAAAGATTTTCACAAGCAGTGCAGGCACGTCCTGAGAAAGCCTTGTTGCTGTCGGGACGTTAAGCAATGTACAATCAATCAATCTCTCTCTCTCTCTCTCTCTCTCTCTCTCTCTCTCTCTCTCTCTCTCTCTCTCTCTCTCTCTCTCTCTCTCTCTCACTCTCTCTCGCTCTCTCTCTCTCTCGCTCTCTCTCTCTCACCCTTCTCCCCCCACACACACCACCGCACCCCTACGCTCATGCACCGCTAAACACTGAAGAAAAAAGTATATTCATAAATATGTAAAGTCTGTGAGTGCGCATGCGCGGTGGTACGACCATATCGCTCTGCAGAGCAATTTACGTTTTGGTTTTACCTTGACAAAACTAATTTGCCAGTCCATCTTCCTTCGGAGTACGTTTTTCTTGATTTGGACTTATTATTTGTGTACTTCAACTCCAGGTGTGCCTCCAAAGTTGTGTTATTTTGGACATTTCAACCGGTCGGGTTTGGCTGGCGGATTTCAAGATGGCGGTACGTTTGATAATGTCACGGTAGCATGCTACAATAACTCCGCAGAATGACTCAGATGCAAGTTAGTTGCCGCTCTACATGGTTTTGATAGGAGTTGCATAAGTTGCATAAGTTTTGAATGTCAACTATCTAATTATTCAGCTTTTGAACTATTGAATTATTGAATTATTCCAACACCATATTTTCATCATATTTGTGAGCTGGTTCAAACATTACACACGAACCCGTACATGATACACGTCAATCCTGCACGTGGAGCTTGGACTTTCTTCTATGTAGTATCCTTAGCCAGCGTGTTGCATGCTAATGGTTCCTTGACCTAGTGAGTTAACGATTTAGAGTTTAGTCACCTGGTCTGGTGCCCTGGTTTGCCGAGGGGTCAGTGATGTCAACAGTTAAACGCCTAGCCTCTTCTCCTGCGGATAACTAGAGCAGCCAAGATAAAAGGCCTCACGTGTCACAGGATACCAGCCTCGTGGCAGAGGATGTGAGCAGTTACTGTGCTCCACTTGACGATAGTGAGACCACTATAATAAACCCTGATTTCCTTTCGAGCACATTACTTGAAGGTGCGTGTTCTTCTGTAGCTGACGTTGAAGGAACAATGTTCCCCAGTGCACCTACTCTCAACTGAGGACGAGATAAAGGCCGTTTTTTTATGACCCGGAAGTGTTGGACCTAATTTCTAAAGCGGTGGCTGCTCAGGTGACTAACGCTTTGCGGTATGAGATGATAGAATTGAAAAAGAAGGTGTAGGCGAGAGACAGGGAGATAATGGAGCTGCGGGACCAGGTTGATGAGCTAGAGCAATATAGCCGACGCAATGCCATTCGTATCGCCTCCATACCTGAGAGAAGCGGTGAAAGCACGGACGAGATTGTGCTCAAGGTGGCCGAGTCTATGGGAGTGAAAATGAATTTGACTAACATCGACCGAAGCCATAGAGCTGGGAAGAAGCCTGCACCTGGCGACGCTTCAGCGCGACCCATTATTGTGAAGTTTGCATCGTACCGTTCTAAAAACGTACTTATGCGCTCGCGTAGATCGCTCAGCAAGGTGGATGGAACCAAGTTGTTTCCCGACGTTAATTGGCCCGGTCTCATGCCTACGCGGCGAGACCCCAGCAAGATTTTTGTCAACGACGACCTGACAAGGGTGCGTGCCAAGCTGGCAGCGGAGGCACGAGGCCTTAAAAGAGGGGGACACATCGACGACACGTGGGTTTACGATGATGTTGTCTTCGTTAAAAAGTCTGACAATATCTCTAGGCTTACTACTCTTCGTCAGTTGCACCCGTTCCAAGTTTAACTGATGTTAGCACATTCAGACTGACAAGCTCCATTGATCTACATTCATAACAAACATAATTTAACACGACAACCAACTCAACTTACGCAAAATATAACTATTATAACTATTATTAACTATTATATTGACTATTATTATTTATATTGACAAACCATTAGATTACAGACACAGAACACGGCCCTGATACTTTCATTATGTGTGCGGGCTGCCATTATGCTATACATGGGCACCGCTGGTTTTGTGCATGGTTTTGTGCATTACTAGCAGACTGTGGGAGACGGACCGGCTAAATGGAAGCCTGGGAGTTGGGGGGGGGGGGGGTTGACCCTAAGGCATCCACGTTTGATAGCATTCCCACCGGCTGCAGACGCACCGTTGTTTTGTGGTTGCCGTCTTGGACAGGCACTGCAGATAGGCTGAAGGGGATGGATCGACCGTGGAAGCTCAGGGGGTGTCCTCCGGAGCGCTTGCTTGTTTTTTTTTTTTTTTTTTTTTTTTTTTTTTTTTTTTTTTTTTTTTTTTAATCTGCCCTTCAGGCTGAATGCACACTGTGACCACGCAGTTACCACCGTTGTTTTGACCCGATTATGCATTCCAAGCAAGCTAAGGGAGATGGTTTGACCATTGGCTCTGGGGTGCGGCCTTGGGGCTTTTATGCTCGAATTCTCACCCACGGGCTGAATGCACACTGTACACGGTGGTCGCCGCTCTGTGTTCTAGTTTGAGCATACTCTAGTTTGAGCATGCTCTCCAAGCAGGCTGTGTGAGATAGATTGACCATGGAAAGCTCGGAGGTGCGGTCTCAGGGTTTTCATGTTTGATCTGTCTCCCATGGACTAAACTACACTAAATTACAGCGTGATTACAGTGGTATATGTTGGGTTTATCATTCTGTACTTGGTTTTGGTGATAATTGGCAATCTTGGGTTGTGTTTTGTGTTTTGTTTTGGTGTGTTTTGTGATAAAGCCCACTAGCAGGCTGTGGGAGACGGATCGACCGTGATGGCTCCAGGATGTTTGCTGTAGCCGCTACGGTCGGCCTGTCCTCCGTGATCAGACTAGGTGTTGTTTACGATGAGATGATTGACGTATTGTTTACCGTTCCTTTGTTTTGCTTAACCATTTGTTTTGCTTAACCATGACCTTGTACACGTATGCACCACGCAAAGACTAGGAGAGGCGAATCAGCCAAGGTAGCTTAGAAATATTCCTCCGGGGCTGGTCGTATTTTATTTGTCTCCCATGGACCTAGTGTACACTCTTGCATAGTGGCCGCTGCTTTGTACTTTGTTTTAGACAGGCAACACATGCAGTTGGTGGAAGGGTCAACCATACTGAAACGGGGCGCTCCCACGAGTTGAATGCACACCTTTGCACAATGGTTGCTGCTTTATGTTTTATTTTGTACATGTACCTTAATTGGCAGTGGGAGTTGGATCGACCATGGAAGCTCGGGAGTGTTTACTCCGGGGGGGACTCATGTTTGGCCTGTTTCCCACGGAGTTGACGGGGCTGATGTATATTGATGTATATTTATGCGCACTAGATTTAGCGTTATCCCCTTACGATTGTTTTTCGTTTTCGTTATGCGCCGCGTGTGGGCCCTCAGGGGCGGATCGATTGGGCCAGCTCGGGGTTGTGCTGACATGACCTACCTCCCGAGGGCCCACTGGGAAGTGGCGCACGTGCTGTTATTATTTTGTGTCCTGATCTGTCAAGGTTTTGGACTGGTGCAACGCACGGGCCGGGCGAGTCCGGTCGACCGCGACAGCTCGGGTTTGTGTCCCGGGTCGGTCGTGATTGATTCGTCTCGCGCGGGCTGGTGCATAGATTTTTAGACCTACTACACACAGACCATGGAGGTTGGTCTGATTGAGACAGCGTAGGGGTATTGTATTGTCCTTGGCGATCGTGCTTGATCTGCTTCCCATGGACTAGTCGCATACTGTCTCACGTGGAGGGGGGGGGGGGGGTCAACCATGTCGACACTGGGTTCTTTCTAGTGCCGTCATGGTTGACTTGTCTTCGGCGTTCGGATTCTGCCGTATTTTTATTTTGAGTAGCCACGGTAGCCACGGTCTTACAAATGAGCTACATTATGGCATTGGGAGATGGATCGACCATGATGGCTGAGGGGTTTTGCCCCAGGGCGGTCATGTTTGTTCCGTCTTCCAAGGCTCAGTGTGTACATCCTTTTTTTTTTTTTCTTTCTTCTCATTCTTGTGCACACACTATATATGGTTATACTGTTACACAGTAGTTGGCATCTGGTTATTTGGTTGACTTTATTCACCGATTTGTAAATAAATTTAATACTTCGTATCTCAGTAGTTTCTGCGGAGTAACACATTGTCATTATATCTATATGACATTTATGTTCCTTTTTCTCTTAATTGATCTCTTTTTGCCTCGTTCTTCCTCACTATTTTCTCTACTGGTCAAAATGCGTAGCAAAGTTAAGCTACATTATGACATGCCGCCCGTTCTGGTTCAATTAGAGTTTTGTTACCGTTGTGAAGAAGTAACCTAATGCCCGATAGTTTTCAAAACCATAGAACCAGAGCCGGCGGATTTTATACCAATGCAGTCAGATTATCCACACAAAAACTTTACTTTATTAACGTTAACAACGTCGAACCATTTCTTATTCTTATTATTTTCGGCAACGCAGGACTTGCGCTTGCCCTCATGATTGCCTTTCTTAAAGCAACTCGTTCAGTTAATGATATACGTCCCTCTTCCACCCCACGAATAAATTATCAGTTATTGAGTTGCAAGATGAAGCTCTTCAGTAAAGGAGAGTACGCCAAGGCTTCTTCCCTTTCACGTGTATCATCATGATTCTTCAGGTGATTAGATTACTTCTTATTATTTCTAATGACATACACCCCAACCCTGGCCCATCCCAGACTTTATCCACAAAAGACCTCTCAATTATCCACGTCAATGTGACAAGTCTTAGCCATAAACTTGACATTTTAAAATGTGAAATCAAAAACTATGATATTGTTACTATGTCAGAAACCTGGCTTTCGGATAATATAAATAGTGATAGTATAAGTATTGATGGATTCCATCCCCCTGTTCGAGGAGATAGACCAGATAAGTATGGTGGCGTTGCCATTTATGTTAAAGATAATCTTGTGTGTAAGCCTAGACCTGACCTTGCTGTACCATCGCTTGAGGCTGTGTGGGTCGAAACTAGACTGACCCAGCAAATTATCCTTGTAGGTTCCTTTTATCGCCCACCTAATTCCTCTGTCGACTACTGGCGTCTTGTTGACCAGTCAATTAAAAATGTAATCTCTACTCCGCATAAATTTATCATATTGGGAGATTTCAATTCTGACACACTTCGGAACCCCTCGCCATATCTTACTGATATCTTGGTTAAGAACAACCTTATGCAATTAGTTCACTCTCCTACCCGCATAACATCTACAACCGCAACGTGTATTGACCTTATTTTAGTTCCCAGCAGGGTATTAGTCTCATGTGTTGATGTTCTACCTCCCATGTGTAGTGACCATTCTGTTCCTATTATTAAGCTTAAGGTCATATGTGTCCAAATGTACGATTTAAACGAACAATATTTAATTATGCCAAGCTTGACAGGGAAACGTTTGCTCGAAAACTCGCTAGAATTGACTGGATAGCCATAGTAACTATTCCGTCTATTGAAACTGCTGCCAAGACATTTGGTGACACACTCCTAGATACTGCCAAGAAATGTATGCCAGTCAAAACTATAATAGTCCAACAACGAGATGCTCCATGGTACATCGAGCAGTTAGCTAAAATAAAAAAAAAGATAAGGAGAATTTCCATAGGAAGGCCAAAAATACTAACTCAGAAGCTGACTGGAAACTCTTTCGTCATGCTCGTAATACTTACACAGATGCAATACGCAAAAGACAGAAAGAGTACATGTTAGAGTTAGACAATCGTGTCTCTTGTAATAGAAACTTCGGAAGTAAGAACTGGTCGAAATTAGTCAAATCGTTTATGTCAAAAAAGGGATTCATGATAGAGGATATACCCACTATCGAGGAAAGCGGTAACATTTATTACTCTAATGAGGAGAAGGCAACGGCGTTTAATAATTACTTCACAAGCCAATCTACGGTAGAAGATAACAACGATCCAGTACCCGATATGCAATATGTACCCACATCAATCTCCCATATATATCTTAGTCCTGCAGAGGTATCTAATGTTATAAACGATCTAGAGCCAAATAAGGCCGTAGGACCTGATCTTATACATAATAAAATTTTGATAGCTAGTAGTACGCTTATTTCAGAAGCTCTTACCATTCTTTTTAACCGGTCGCTTGACGAATGTATATTTCCATCCGTGTGGAAAATTTCTCATGTAACTCCTGTCTCTAAAAAAGGTGACAAAAGCAGATGTAGCAATTATCGCCCTATATCCTTGCTCAGCTGCATTGGTAAAATTCTAGAAAAATGCATCCAACGCCATATATTCCAATATCTTTATTCGAACGATCTAATAACTGTTAGCCAATCAGGTTTTATACCTGGGGACTCAACAGTCTGTCAACTCCTTAGTATTTATAATGACTTTTGCAAGTCATTGGATAGAGGCATAAATTCCCAAGCTGTATTTTTTTATGTAGCCAAAGCCTTTGACAAAGTGTGGCATCATGGTCTGCTTAAAAAACTAGATGTAATAGGAATACGTGAGAAGCTTCTACAGTGGCTGGCTGACTACCTGCGCAATCGCAAGCAAGCTGTTGTTATCAAAGGATGTATATCTAATTATCTTCCCGTAGAGGCGGGCGTCCCGCAAGGGTCAGTGTTGGGCCCTATCCTTTTTCTTATTTATATTAACGACATTGTACTAGACATTGAATCTAAAATGAAACTGTTTGCAGATGAATAATGATAATATTAGAGCTGACATAATGAACTCGGATCTTGAGAAAATTAGTGTTTGGGCCCATAAGTGGAAAGTAAATTTTAATCACCTAAAGACTGAATTATTGAACATGTCACGTAACCAGAACTTCCAACCACTTCCCCTACTCTTTGATAACAGTCCACTTCAAAGTACTGCCATACACAAACACCTTGGCATCATTTTGCAAAATAACTGTAAATGGGATACCCATATCAAATCAGTTATAGCCAGATGTCGATTACTTATAGCTTGTCTAGATTCATATAAATATAGACTATCGAGACGATCTCTGGAGACTATGTTCAAATCTTTTATACTGCCACACTTTGACTATGCTGATGTGATCTGAGATAATTGTACAGGGGCACTTTCAGATGAATTGGAAAGTCTCCAGTTACACGCTTTAAGAACCATTACTGGCGCAGTCCGTGGCACTAGCCACCAATTACTTTATGAAGAAACCGGTTTCATTCCGTTGTGGCAAAGACGTCGTCGTCATAAACTCATCCTTTATTTTAAAATAGTCAATGGTATAACCCCCGCGTACTTAGGCCTAGACCTACCACAGCTAGTATCCGCATTAAATCCTTATCATAAACGACGTCCACTTGAACGCCAAGTCCCCCAGTGTAAAACTGAATTGTACAAAACTTCATTTTTTTCCATCCACAACGGCCTTTGGAACAGTTTGTCCGATTACATTCAGCGTAGCCAATCCTTAAGCGAATTTAAATCATTCCTGTCGCGAGACGATTGTGTGGTACCCCCATATTACTATTTAGGTTGTAGAAGTACACAGATAATCCACTGTATAATTAGACTCAAAATAAGCGACCTCAATTATGACCTGGTTAGTCGTCACCTCTCTAATTCCCCTGCCTGCTCTTGTGGAGCCAGCTCTGAAACCGCCGACCATTTTTTACTCCAGTGTAGTAATTACGATGCAATAAGACGTTTAACAATACTTACACTTCCACCAGAATACACCAATATACATTTACTCCTTAATGGAAGTAAAACCCTACCATCCACAGTGAATAACGACATATTTTCAGCTGTACACGAATTTATTACTGCCGCAAAAAGATTTCATAGACTTATAAAATAGGACTGCAAGAAATAAAGGAAATTAAGAAAATCTAAAGACCAGTTGAGACAATTCTCTCTCTCTCTCCCACCCTCTCTCTCTCTCTCTCTCTCTCTCTCTCAAGAAGGACAAGAATGAAAACAGGTCTGCGCACCTATTCTTTTATCCTTGGAAAATAAAGTTTCATTTCATTTCATTTCATTTCTCTCTCTCTCTCTCTCTCTCTCTGAGTCTTCAGCCACCATCACCACTCTCCACTCAGAGCTTCGCCAGTGCCGTGCTGAGCTGCAGGGAGTCAAGAATGAGTTTGCTGACCTCAAACAGGGTTACGACACCTTGACCTTACTTGTCATGGACAGCGAGGTGAAGGCCAAGAATGAGATCAAGGCTGTTGAAGCGAGTGTGAGGGAAAACATCGCTAAAACTGCAGAGGCGCTGAGAAAGAGTCAAACAACGCTCAGTGAGAAAATCAGCAAACTTGTTTCCTCTAGAGACTCTCACACTGGGAAATTAGAGGAAATCTGCAAGCGACTAGATACGTGGACCCCATCACAAACAAAGAGTGTGAGAGTCAGTACGACAGAACATTCACCCACCAATCTTTCTTCGCAAAATAAATCCCCTTCTCCGCCGCCAGCATCCGGTACTACGCCTCAACCACAAGGGTTCCAGTCTAACAATAGCAGCGAAGGGCCAACTATTCCTGTTACTAACAGGTACCAAGCATTAAACCCGGAGCAAGAACTTGACTCTCCTGGTTGTTCACCCATCCACAAGAACAATGATGGAAGACCTGCCAGTCGACGCGACAATGAAAACCTGACACCGCTGGAGAGACTACGCGCCATGAAAATTCGCCCTGGGGTCAACACTCTTCTCATCGGGGACTCAGTCACTAAATACATCGATGAGAAGAGAATGTCTACTCATGAGTCAATCATGCAAAACTTGTCGGTGTCTGATCTCAGGGTGGATCATCTGACGCAGTGGCTGAACACACAGCCCCACAACCCCAACATCTGTACCGTCACCGTTCACATCGGCATCAACAGCTGCTGGCATGGGCCTATTAGTCAGCAGACCTGGCTGAAGCTGTGCCGCATGCTGGTAGTGTGTTTCCCCAAAGCCAGACTGCAGATGTCCACCCTCCTCCCAACTCGCGGCCGCTACCACCCTCTCCACAAACCTGCCTACGAGTCAAATAAAGCCCTGCAGGCAGTCTGCAAACAGGAAAAGATCACGCTCATCGACCACACGTCATCTTTCCTGTCCACTAGAGGCGCTCCAAAGCAGGCTATGTACTTTGACAAACTGCACCCAAGCGAGCATGGCGTGCATGCGCTGGAGTGCAATATGAACCGTTTCGTCAGATCGCACTTGTCCTCAGGTGAGGAATATCAGGATACGAGGCTTTACGATCACCGGGCCGTAAATCGTCGTCGTCGCTCCGAGTCACCGTCAGCAGGAGGAGGCGAAGAGAATCACCCTCGCCACTCAGCCGCGCGCGGTCACGCCATCAGGCCACCACCTAACACCCGTAACGACTCGCAATTTCCTCCCCTGCAGCCGATCAGCTCTCCGACCATGTTGGCACCCAGAAACAGAGGGTGGGAGAAAAGCGGCTTAGCCGCCCCGGCCTCTCCTTTCGACAACATTCAAGCTCTGAGTGTCAGCATTGCACAAGCGATTGCGCAATTTTACTGTCAACAGTAACCCGTTTTGTCGAGCTCACAAAGGAGAAGTAGCCTCCGTCAGCCAGCCTGTCCAGTTAGCAGGAGGGATACATTATCATGAGTCCCTGCGGATGAAGGAGCTCGTGACAATGTATGTCTCTTGTTGGAAATGGATTATGGGACATAATTAGTTCGCGGACCGTCTTCAATCATTTCAACTTTTGTCACCGTCACCGTCATTATGTGACCCTTTATCGCATTTTCGTCCAGCTTTATTTTACCTATTTTGGACGGACCCATTGACTCCTGATAGTGCGAGGGCGGCGCCCAATAGCGTGGTGCCTAAAGTGCCAGGCTATTCTTAAGCTGTCACGGTTTATATGTTTCCTTTAATGTGATATGGTCCGTAGATCATAACTACTGTTCTTGGGTGTTTTAGCAATGAGTCAATCAACGTGGTGAAATACTATTCCTGATTTTGTGGTGAGATAATATTCTTGATGTGGTAGTTGCTACACATGTAGCCAGTTTAAGCTTGTGCATTACGTTATTTTGTTTGCAGACAACGGACTGTACTCTTTCTTATTATGAAGTTTGTGTCTTATTATTATAGTTTTGTGGATTTCTGCATCATCTCAGTGACAATCTAACGCCGGATAGCGGCTGTGCCTGAGTGTGTTGCGCAATGTTTTCTCTGACCAGCACTTTAGTGAAACCTGGACAGTTGTACTTTCACATTGATGCTTCATAATTAAGCCGCACGCTGTGTGGACCGCGATCGTGTGGACTGTGGGAGGGACTTGTACAGGCTAATCTATAAAAGTACTATACGAACAGCCTCAGCAACCACACGCAATATTCTCTTTCTGCGCATAAAAGGTGTTTACTCTCATTTTGAAAACGTTTTCGCCGACTGAATACTGGTTCTACTTCTTCTGCTACTGCAACATCATAATTTTTGTTCTTCCTAAAATTATAGTTCTTCTTCAGTACTTCTAAGCCTAATACTTGTTTGCTTTGATTCAATATTATTGTTGCTTTCATTGTTTGGTTTTATTATTATTTGTGTTTGTGTACTGATTATTATATTATCAATAGCTGTATTACGTTAAGTGTACTTATTGTTACCCTCATTTTCGCCACCTTCGTTTCTTTCTCGTCTGTCACGATGAATCAAGCAGACGTGAAAGTAAGAAATCTCCGCATTGGGCATTTAAATGTATACCATCTATATGCAAAACTTGCTGATATTTCCGTTTACCTGAATGACTCAAACCCATTTCATATTTTTGGATTTTCTGAGACACGTCTTGGTTCTAATGTATCTGATGAATAAATACAGGTTCCTGGCTTTTCTGTCCTGAGACGTGATCCAACGGCCCATGGAGAAACAGGATTAGCTGCTTATATTCACACGTCTGTTCAAGCTCTTACACGTAGACGACATGACTTAGAAACTGAGCAAGTTGAGTGTATGTGGCTTGAGCTGAAAGCCCCCCAATCACCATCATTTCTTATCGGTTTTCTGTACCGCAACCCTGCTGCAAACTTTGAGTGGTACGATAATTTTCTTAGTATGTTTGATAAAGCCTGTAAACCTAATTCTAATGTCATACTTATGGGAGATTTTAATATAGACATGTTAAGGTCTCATCATGCATGGGACTCTACGATGACGTTGCTGGGTCTTAAACAGTTAGTCACTTCGCCGACACGAATAACACCAACAACATCTACACTCATAGACCATATCTATGCCACAAAGCCCGAGTCTGTTCATAATGTGTCTGTCGGTAACCTTGGCATCAGTGATCACTTTCCCATCAGCTGTACGTGGTCCACTAAGTTCCCAAAAGCAAAGAAAGGATGTCATACGTATATCACCTATCGCTCTTTTAAAAAATTTAGTGAGAGCGACTTTTTATCTGACCTTAATAACGCACCTTTTGAGGAAGTGCTTAGTGAAACTGACCCTGACAGCGCTCTGTCTGTCTGGTATAGCATTTTTCTTACTATTTTAAATAAACACGCGCCTGTGCGGCGGAGGCGAGTCAAACACACTTCACTCCCGCCGTGGCTGACTCAAGACATCATTCAGGCCATGAGGGTGAGAGATGATCTGAGAAAACAGAAGTTTTTTGCTGAATTTAAACGTGAGCGCAATCGTGTCAAATGTTTAGTGCGGCAGGCTAAAAAATCTTTTATTGATCGTTTGATTAAACAAGACAAAGATATGTCCATGCTCTGGCGCGCTATGGCAGTAGTGACTGGAGTCAAGAGTAGGAAATCCGCTGTAATCCCGACTACTCTGACTGCCGATAATTTTAACGAGCCTTTCCTTTCAATTGCCGAGTCCCTGGTCCCCTCTAAAACAAATTCTCGGCCTTATACCTGTCCTGACACCCTGATTGATTTCTGTAGAACGCAAACTGCGAGATTTCATCCTTTTGCTATTCCACCCCTGGCAGTTCACGAGGTTGGTAAGACAATAAGTTCCATGAAGAATAAAAAATCTTCCGGGCCAGATGAAATAAGCCCCAAAATACTGAAACTATCACTTCCTTATGTTGTAGAAACAATAACTTATGTCTACAATTTATGCATACAGAAAAATGTTTTCCCAAAAGAACTAAAAAAAGCTAAAGTTATTCCCCTACCTAAAACAAAAGATTTGTCCGATGTTAACAATTATCGCCCCATTTCACTTTTGTCTGTCTTAAGTAAACCCCTTGAACGACACATTCATAAGCATCTGTTAGAATACCTGGGAAAACACAAATTAATCCACCCCCTCCAGTCAGGTTTTCGCCCGAAGTATAGTTGTCATACAGCCTTATCGCGACCTACTGACACGTGGCTAAGTTCAATGAACAAAGGCGAATTCACAGGTGCTGTTTTCATAGACCTTCGGAAAGCTTTCGACATGGTAGATCATGAAATTCTCCTTTCCAAGCTCAGCATATATCTGGATGGTTCATTTTCAAGTAACTGTTTTCATACATCAGACGGCAGTTCTCAGGCATCTATTCATTCCTTTAAAACAACCTCGTTTTTCGCTTCCTATCTTACAGACAGACAGCAGCGCGTGATAGCCAATGGATCTTACTCTTCAAGTGGTTTAGTAACAAGAGGAGTGCCCCAGGGCTCTGTCCTGGGACCTCTTCTCTTTTGCATATTTATCAATGACCTGCCACTACATTTTACGAATGACAGAATTGAATGTGACTTGTTTGCCGATGACGCAACAATCCACACCCCCGATAAGTGTCTCGAGTCTTTAAATGATCGTTTGCAACAGGGACTGAGTGAGATTTCCAAATGGTGTGAAAATAATGCAATGATCCTTAATCCCACCAAAACCGAATGTATGACGATAGCAACCCGTCAGAAGCATCAGCTCAAGCCACTTTCGCTTAGCCTGGAAATCCAAGACCACACCATTACACAAGTAACTGAACATCGCCTACTTGGAGTTATTGTTGATAACCAGATGAAATGGCAATCTCACATCAATGGTGTCTGTAAAACTGTGTCTAGAAATGTGTTTATGCTGTCTAAGCTAAAATATCTTATTGATGTCGACACTTGCAAACTATTTTACAATGCCCATGTCAAATCCCACATCGATTATGCCTCCACGACATGGGACGTCAGTGGTGACATACGCATGAAGAGGCTTAACTCCTTGCATCGCAGGGCAGTGAAGCAGATCCTGCCTGATCCAGCTCTTTCTACTGACCAAAAATTTGAAAAACTAAAAATGCTTCCTCTTGACAAGCACCATCTCTTTAACAAAGGGGTAGTCATGTATAAAATCTGGAATGAAATCCACCCAGAATACTTATGTAATCTCTTCACCAAGGTAGCTTCAGGCTATTCAACATCAAGGCGAAACTTCGTCACACCACGCCCGAGGATAGATTTATTTAAAACTACCCTTGCTTTCTCGGGCGCCTCGTTTTGGAATAAACTGCCAGCGCACATAACACACACTGGTTCACTCCCCTCTTTCAAGGAAAGCCTCTTCAAGTACCTGCTATCTAACAGCTCATTCACTGGTTCGGGTATCTCCATCGCCTAAAGCCTTGATATTAACCTCCGCGCGCACGTGCGTGTATATGGGTGGGTGTGTGTGTGTGTGTGTGTGTGTGTGTGTGTGTGCGTGCGTGCGTGCGTGCGTGCGTGCGTGCGTGCGTGCGTGCGTGCGTGCGTGCGTGCGTGCGTGCGTGCGTGCGTGCGTGCGTGTGTGTGTGTGTGTGTGTGTGTGTGAGCATGCGGCGCGAGCGTGCGCGCGTGTTTGATTTCAGTGAAAAAAGTAATTTTAAAGACTATATATTTTTTTTTTTTTCCTTCGTTCACATTGTTAGTAATCATAATCAAGATCTGGGAGCAAAAGAAATGGCCAGTAGAATGGACACAGTCTCTAGTGATCCCGCTCCCCAAGAAAGGAAACCTGAAACAGTGCCAGAACTACAGAACTATCAGTCTGATAAGTCACCCTAGCAAAGTAATGCTTAGAATCATTCTCAACCGCCTCAAAATTTTCGCCGAGGAACTGCTGGCAGAAGAACAGGCTGGCTTCAGAGTTGGAAGAAGCACTGTAGAGCAGATTTTCAACTGCCGCGTCCTGATCGAGAAACATCTGCAGCATCAGCGCGAACTCTACCACAACTTCATTGATTTCAGGAAAGCATTTGATCGCGTCTGGCACGACGGACTCTGGCAAGTCATGAGATCGTTTAACATAGAGGAGGGACTGATCCAAATGATAGAAGCGCTTTACAAGAACGCCTGCAGCGCGGTTCTAATTAACAATCAGTCAGGCGAGTTCTTCAGGACGACGATCGGTGTCCGTCAAGGATGCCTGCTCTCTCCTGTCCTTTTCAACATATTCCTGGAGAAGATCATGCAGGAAACCCTCCACGACCACCATACTTCAATCTCTATTGGTGGCAGATCCCTGTGCAATCTTCGATTCGCAGACGACATTGACCTCATGGCAGGCAGCAATAGTGAGCTCCAAAACCTGACAGACAAACTTTCAAGTAGCGCAGGGTCTTATGGCATGGAGATCAGTACGGATAAAAGCAAAGTGATGATCAACACCACAAGCGACAGCAGCAGCAATATTCACATGAATGGCCAGAAGCTAGAAGAGGTCAATAGCTTCATGTACTTGGGAGCCACCCTGTCCAAAGACGGTAATTGCATAGCAGAGATCCGTATCAGGATAGGTACAGCAACATCCGCAATGGCCAGGCTGGACAGGATATGGCGAAGTAACTCCATCAGCTTCACCATCAAGTACAGGCTTTACAAGTCCCTCGTAGTGTCTATTCTACTCTACGGCTGTGAGACTTGGACACTGCTTGCAGACTCAGAAAAGAAAATCCAGGCCTTTGAGAACAAGTGCCTGAGGAAGTTGCTCCGCATCTCGTACCGCGAGCACAAGACCAACGAATATGTACGGAGCATCGTCACTTCCCTGGTGGGCCCACATGAACCCCTTCTGGCAACCGTGAAACGGCGCAAGCTTGCTTGGTTTGGCCACGTGACCCGACACAACACCTTGTCCAAGACTATCCTCCAAGGCACTCTCGAAGGAAGTCGTCGGCGAGGTCGTCAGAGAAAGAGTTGGGTCGCAAACATAAAAGAATGGACCGAACTCGAGATGCCAGACTTGCTTGCCACCGCCCAAAATAGAACTCAGTGGAGAGCACTGTCTGTTGCTGCTGCCTCTCAGTCCCCCCAACGCCCAGTTCGGGCAAGGGACTGATGATGATGATGAATCATAATTGGTGCCCTCCATTTTGCCTTATCCATCTCTTTTTGAACGACTTGTTATATTATGTGCACTTTCATGTTAGTAGCTTTGTACTTTTGTATCTTAGTAGCTTTGTACCTTTAGCAGATTTGTACCTTTGTAGTTTAGAAACGGCAAGCGTGAAAAATGGCACATGTGCTAACTGCTTCTTTCGTTCAGAAATAAAGTTTCATTTCATAAATAAAGTTTCATTTCATTTCATTTCATTTCATTTTCTCTCTCCACTATAATGATTGAATGTTTTCCTCTATTTTCATTTCTTTTTATGTATTCATATATGTATTGACATATATTGATTTACTTACTTGTAGTGTATTTAAAATCTGCATTAATATGTGTATGTATATATATGTGTATGTGTGTGTATATATATTGATTCACTTACCTGTATTGTATTTAAAATCTGCATACCACCGTCATGCAAATTTTGCAAATAGTATAACTGTGTGTCCAGATCATCATATAAGGCTGTGGCTTGTTTTGATCTGATGACAAGTAATGTATATTCTTTTATGTATTTGGTAAAAAGTAATAAACTATTTAAATCAAATATGTAAAGTACTGATGACCTTTCGTTTGACTGGACTAAATTACGTTTGTCTGGCGCACAGAGAGCTGAGTGGCGTGTACTTAGCCTACAAAAAAAAAACACTTTCACACTAACATGTGAAATGGGCTTTTTTTTTTATCAGAACAAGTTTAGACATAATAGCGGAGATTATCAACTGTGCGCTGGTCTGTGATGTTGGACCTTACCGATTCAAGTCGTGAGGTCCAATATCACAAACCGGCACCGACATGTTTTGGACAATATTGTGTAAACGGACAAACTAATTCTTGACTGGTCGCTAAATAGAGTAATTACTACACGGGTGGGGCAAACTGCTTGACTGGGGTGTTTGCATTGACATAGGCGGGGAGGAGTGTGTGATGGGGCGTGAAGGGCGGCGGGGTTGGATAGTGAGTCTTACGGACGGCGGATGGGGGAGAAATGGGGGCTGGATAAGGTGTCAATGTGGTGATTGTATGTTTTTTATTATTATTATTATTATTATTATTTAAAATTTATTATTTATTTATTTGGTTGTAGTGGTGGGGGCTGGAGGGGGGGAGGGGTAGGTGTGTGTATGTGTGAGTGTGTGTGTGTGTGTGTGTGTGTGTGTGTGTGTGTGTGTGTGTGTGTGTGTGTGTGTTCAGAGGGTATGGGGGGCGGGGGGGGGGGGGGGTGGTAGCGGGATATGTAAGTGGTTGTGTTGTTTCCAACTTTTGGTACGGTGGGTGGACCATTGTGTGTTTACTAAAATAACGCATTTTACTTGGAAAACTGTGCTGATGCATGCTAATTTATTTTAATTAAATTTTTTAAACTTTATTTTCTTTAATTTATTTATTTATTTTTTCTTTTATTATATATATATTATATATATATGTAAGCCAAATGGGGTTCAGGTTCGGCGCAGGGCTCTAGTGTGTGAGAATGAAGGAAGAGGCTGAGGCAGTCCAATTTACACGACGACTTTTTTATTTGTACCCTGCTAGACATACTAGTGCCAAATACCAATGGAAAAAAACCACCGTCTGCCAACGCGGCCCATTTCCGAAATTGTTGATCAGTCAGAGAAACGTTCGCTCACGCCGGTTCACTTCGAAGGATGAACTGTGTTGACTGTCCGATTCCACGCCGGTTCACTTCAAAAGATGAACTGTGTTGACTGTCCGTTTCCACTCACTATTTCACCCGAATCTCACACCGCCGTTGAAAATACCACTGACCAGAGCTGAATTGCGTGTTGCCCCCCAGCAAGGTCGCCGTTTTTCTCCCTGACGCAATCTCTCTAAAAAATAATTGTGTCCTAAATTTACGTCACCTTGCATTTGCGTCATACTCCTAAGTCTATTCTACTGTGGTTGAATAATTATGACCAGCTCCCATATACTGTACTCTATATGAGGAAGAAAGCAAAACTGAAATAGAAAAGAGCAAATAACCTAATAACATCAACACTTCAACTATCAAAAATACGCAGCCTATGCCGTATTTTCCTAGTAAAACTTTAGGCACATACCTGCAACACACTGACGGTCTGACAGACGCAAATGCAAATCAACGCAGCCTATGCCGTACTTTCCTAGTAAAACTTTAGGCACATACCTGCACCATTACATTCTCCCCGCCAACAAAAAATGGCGTTCCGACATTTACATTAGAACGACAATCTATAAACAAATAAATAAATAAATAAAATGAACAAAACTAAATCTGTCAAACTAAACTCAAATACCTGGCGTGAAAATCAACAATGCTGCAAACACTTTTACGCTACAACTAGCATCCAAAAAATCTATCTCCCTTACCATCAATCAACAAAATTAACTAACTACAATATTTTAAACACTATTATATACAAATGGTTAACCAAATTCTTCACAGCTGTCAAAATTCTCTATTTGCAAAGTTCATGAATTTCTAATTGAAATTGTAAGTAATAGTGCACTGTTCTGAAAGATCCAGAAAACAGTTATCTTCCACTTGCATCGTCATCATCGTCATCCTGTAGGAACGACTTGAGAAACGAGACAGTGGCTCTGACTCGTGATACCACGCTATGCACCTGGTAGTCGGACATCCAAGGAGGACGTCTGCGGGATCGGTCCGATCTCCTCAGCGCACACGAATCCTCAGAATCGTCGACTACACTGTCAGGCTGATCACCACTTTGCACATCAGACCTGACCACATTGTATACATTTTTCTCTGCTTTTACGGACAATCACTGGATGCTACAGCGTCCGGTATATCACATGGATCACCCACAGCACTGGTCGATATGTCTACCCAATCCTGTTCGGACTTAGGTACCTGGTCAGGCACCTGCTGGACAGTTGGTGTAGGCTGCTGGGTCACCACGCCAGGTTGCTGTGACGTGGTCACGACACTAGGGGGTTGTGACATGGGTTGCACTTTGGTCTCTGCTGCAGGTGGAGGGGACTGTCCCTCCTCAGGGTCACTGCTGGCGATGGGAAGGAGGAGGTTACGATGGAGGGTTCTGGTGCGACCCTTCCCAGCCTCAGGTGCCAGTGCATACACAGGCATCTTCGGTGATGGCTGAGAGACGACGAGGTACACCTCCTCAGACCATCGGTCGTCAAGCTTGTCCTGGGGAGTCACGTTGCGGACTAACACACGATCTTCAGTCCGCACCGTGGATCCCCTGGCACGCCGATCGTACTGCAACTTTTGCGCCTTTTGAGCTGCTGCTGCATGGCGTCTCACTGTCTCAAAGGCTGCCTGAAGACGCTCACTCAGAGATCGGCCGTACTCTGAGTAGGATTTATGGTCGGTCGCATTGTGTGGCTGCGTCCCGAACTGTAGGTCCACCGGCAGGCGAGGATGGCGGCCAAACATGAGGAAGTAAGGCGAGTATCCCGTGGTGTCGTGCTTGGTGCAGTTGTAGGCGTGAGCAAGACCTGCAACATGGGCTTTCCAGTTGGCCTTTTGCACAGGCTCTAGAGTCCCAAGCATGCTGAGCAAAGTACGATTAAAACGTTCACAGCCACCATTACCCATAGGGTGATACGGGGTGGTTCTAGACTTGCTCACACCAGTGATCTCACACAGTTCTTTGATGATGCTACTTTCAAAGTTTCTACCCTGGTCACTATGCAGGCGGGCTGGAAAACCATACTGAGGAAAAAAAGTGTTCATACAGGGCTTTAGCAGTTGTCTTTGATGTCTGATTGGGGGTAGGAATGGCTTTGGCAAACTTCGTGAAATGATCAGTTATGACCAAAATGTTCTCAATGCCTCCTTTGGATGGTTCAAGTGATAAATAGTCTGTACAGACCAGTTCGAGAGGTTCTGTGGTGGAGATAGGCACAAGCTCAGCTTTGGCTGGGAGAGTCTTCCTGCGTATACATCTGCCACTCACCTTGATGTACTGCTGGAGACTGTTCGCCATACCTGGCCAGTAAAATCTGTCTCTCAGGAGCTCCACAGCACGGTCGAAGCCTAAATGCCCGACCTGACTGTGCACACCGTGCATCGCCTCTGTCCGACGGGATGCAGGCAGCACGAGTTGTTGGACCTCATCACCATTTACATGACGTCGACGGTAGAGGACACCATCCTGAAGACACAAATCTAACCGGAGGAATGACAGGCCAGCCTTACTGCGGACTCCTGACTGAGGGTCCTGGAGATGATGGATCACCTCCAGTAGTTCAGGATCAGCTCTCTGCTCTTTCACCCAGTCAGGACTGCCGGATGTAGCTGACCCATCGACGTCTGGCTCGGCTGCCAGCTGCCCCAAGTACACTGTCTCTGCAAGCGGTGGGCTCCAACGTTTGCCCTGTAGGAGAGCAGCCACCACATCCACAGGTGTAGTCGACGCAGTTGAGGTAGCACCCCAGTTTATGCGTGACAGGGCGTCAGCATCTTTGTTGAGACGTCCCGCACGGTACTCGAGCCTAAAGTTGTAGTTGGCCAGCACCGATGGCCTGCGGCGTCTAGCTTGGCAGTGGTGAGAACATAGGTGAGTGGGTTGTTGTCAGTCCTTACCACGAAGCTGCTGCCGTAGAGGTAGTCGTGGAACTTGTCCGTCACGGCCCACTTCAAAGCTAGAAACTCCAGCTTATGTGCGGGGTAGCGTCGTTCAGCGTGTTTGAGACCCCAACTGGCGTAAGCAACAACCCAGTCCTTTCCATCGTGTTGCTGGTAGAGGACCGCCCCTAGACCCTCAGTACTAGCGTCAGTGTGAAGGATGAAGGGTCTCTGCGGGTCGGCATAAGCCAGGACAGGCGCTGAAATAAGACATGCCTTCAGCTGGTCGAACGCTTGCTGATGCGCCTCCCCCCACTCGAACTTGGGTCTGTGTTTCCTGTCCTTGGGGCCTGCTGTGAGGTCATGAAGAGGTCTGGCAATCATGGCAAAGTCCTTCACAAACCGGCGGTAAAAGGAGGCAAACCCCAAAAAAGACTGCATCCCCTTCACAGTTTTAGGTACAGGCCAGTCCCTCACACACTGGATCTTGTCAGGACAAGTCTTTACACCCTCTGCCGAGACCACATGCCCCAGAAACGACACAGAGCGTTGCAGCAGGTCAGTTTTGTCTAGTCTAAATTTTAGTCCGGCACTCTCGAGCTTCTGTAACACCAGGTCTAGTCTCTCGAGATGTGTGTCCATGGTCTTACTGAACACGAGGATGTCATCAAAGAAGAGAAGACATGCTGTGAGATGTGCATCACCCATACAGATCTCCATTAGTCTCTGGAATGTAGCTGGTGCATTGGTAAGACCGAAAGGCATACGATTGCACTCAAAGAACCCTAGATTCCCTTCGCTGAATGCAGTCTTTTGTTTGTCTTCCTCCGCTAGATCAACTTGCCAGTAGCCACTACGTAAGTCCAGCTTGGAGAACCATTGGGCGCCACACAGCGCATCTAGAGTGTCCTCTATACGTGGTAGAGAAAAAGCGTCTTTGATAGTAAGACTGTTCAGCTTCCTGAGATCAATGCAGAACATAAGTCTACCATCCTTCTTGCGTACTAGCACCACGTTAGAAGAGTAAGGACTCTCGGACTTCCGGACAACACCTAACTCCAGCATCTCAGCTAGATGACGACGAACTTCGTCTACCATGGCTGGCGGGATACGTCGAGGACGCTCTTTAAAGCGAGTGTCACTGTTGAGTCTGATGTGGTGTTTCCTAAGATTTGTATGTCCAAGGTCAAGGTCGTGCTTAGAAACTGCTGGCTCATGACTAATGAGAATCTGACGGAGACGCTGCTTGTCTGGTTCAGATACATCAGATGAGACGCGACTGACAAGGTCATCTACAAAGTCAACAGAAGGCTCACTATCTGATGACAGGATACTAGTGTCAGTATTAGGTAAGACGACTTCTGCTAGTTGAACACTGGCTATTACAGTCTTGGCGGGAACCGTTACGGCTTTAGCGGTAGGGTTAAACAGCTTGGTCGTGGCTTGGAGAGTGGTAACCCCAGGCATTGCCCTAAGTACAAGCGGCAGCAACACAAGTCCACCAGGCACAGGCACACCGTCACTATCTACCACAACACTGGACTACAGTTTCACAGCGGTGATTTCAGCATTACCGATTACCTCCACACAGCCGCCAGAGGGAATAGTCACAGCTTTACTGCACACTACTTGCCCTAATGGCTGGCTTGCATTTTTCACAGTCTGGTGTTCTGTCGCTGTAGACATGGCAAGGTGCCAGGCTCTAGGTAAGTCTATAGTCCTAGTCTCACTGTGTGACTGGTCCCATACTGCTTGGAGGAAATTTGTCCCAAGTAAAACAGGCACTGTATTGTGGTACTCAGTGTCCTCTACAACTAACAGCAGTGTAGGTATTACACAGTCTGTCCAGGGTTGAATGTTCACTTCTACGTACCCCTGGTAGGGGAGGGCATGTCCACCAACACCTTGCACAGAAATTAAACCCGACACTTGCTGTACAGGTGAACGAAGCTGTGCTGCCATGGACGCTGACATAGTAGAGACCATTGAACCAGTGTCTAGCAGTGCATTTACTACTCTGTCACCAATGTTCACCTGGACAACTGTTGATGAGCCAATGAGGGGTGTTGATGCCGTAGTCTGTTTGGGGCGGTGACGCCGATGACCCGGGTAGTGCCCCTTCAGTCCGAGTCTTCGACGTTTCGCGAACTTTGCGGACAGTCAGCCTGACGGTGACCATGCTGTTTACATCTGGAGCACTTCCCTCTGAACGTGTTGGGCGGCAGGCGTTTCTCCAAGCTATCCAGTCTCTTCAGTATCTGTTGTAGCTGGCTGGCCGGCTGAGGCATGAAACCTGGTTACGCTCCCTGCCTCCCCATGTCCGCCTCCAGCGATGACCCGAGGACCAGCCGATGGAGGTGGCGACAGCGCCTGAAAGATGGCCTGCTGATCGTCTGCAGACCGGCCCCGCAGTTGCTCGATAATCTCGTCTAGAGATGCCATTGTAGCCCAAGTCGCTCACAGCCTCTGGAACAACAACACCAGAGCCCCACGTTGGGCGCCAGTGTAAGCCAAATGGGGTTCAGGTTCGGCGCAGGACTCTAGTGTGTGAGAATGAAGGAAGAGGCTGAGGCAGTCCAATTTACACGACGACTTTTATTTGTACCCTGCTAGACATACTAGTGCCAAATACCAATGGAAAAAAACCACCGTCCGCCAACGCGGCCATTTCCGAACTTGTTGATCAGCCAGAGAAACGTTCGCTCACGCCGGTTCACTTCGAAGGATGAACTGTGTTGACTGTCCGATTCCACGCCGGTTCACTTTAAAGGATGAACTGTGTTGACTGTCCGTTTCCACTCACTATTTCACCCGAATCTCACCACGCCTTTGAAAGTACCACTGACCAGAGCTGAATTGCGTGTTGCCCCCCAGCAAGGTCGCCGTTTTTCTCCCTGACGCAAGCTCTCTAAAAATAATTGTGTCCTAAATTTACGTCACCTTGCATTTGCGTCATACTCCTAAGTCTATTCTATTATGGGTGAATAATTAGGACGAGCTCCCATATACTGTACTCTATATGAGGAAGAAAGCAAAACTGAATTAGAAAAGAGCAAATAACCTAATAACATCAACATAAATTTCACTTCAACTATCAAAAATACGCAGCCTATGCCGTATTTTTCCTAGGAAAACTTTAGGCACATCCATGCAACACTGACGGTCTGACAGACGCAAATGAAATGCAAATCAACGCAGCCTATGCCGTACTTTCCTAGTAAAACTTTAGGCACATACCTGCACCTTTACATATATATATATATATATATATATATATATATATATATATATATATATATATATATATATATATATATATATATATATATATATATATATATATATACTCTTATAATGTATGGTATCTGGGGACAATCGCATGCCTATGAGCGTGAATCTGGGAACATGCTCTGGATATGGGGACATTGAAAAGTTCCCTTATCCAACCCAAGGTTTTTTTCACTCAATCTGATTCAGGCGATGAAAATAAAGGGAAAAAAACAATGTTCCCAGATACCAAAAATTTTTCGACAGGTTACTTCCCCTGGTCTACAACCACTGACCTATACTGTATGGCTTCGGTGTAGCAGAGGAGCTTTCGTCTTGATACGAAACTAAAAGTGCGACTAAGTCTCATCCATGCTCAGTGCAGCTCTTGATTCTAATTTATCACTTTTTACACAATTACCACAGTACAAAATTAAAAGAAGAAGAGAAACAAATATAAATGATGCCAAATACTAAACTCCGTGCCCAGCTCTGTTTAAGCGAGGCTATGTATACAATGGCTACAGGTATAACACTGGATTTTACCAATGACGCATCATCCCATTTCAGGACCCACTGAGATCGCAAGGTAAATCTATCTGACATTTTGAGTAGTGCATAGCGTAGTGGCTGTATACGATGATCGCTGGCCTGAACCATAATTTTCGCAAAAGTACTTTGCATGAGTTAGAACAGTTGAAAGACGTTTCATTTGCAACCGATTTACGTTGTCTTCACGGTAAACTGGGCGCCGGTTGCCTGTCTTCTAGTCTGTTGCATGCATTGCTCATCTTCATTTTCCTAAGCATGTCTAGTGTCTACAGAAAGCTTATTTTCTTAGCTTTTAAGTGTATGTCTTAAATACAAGATACGTTCAGTACAGCTTAAACAACACGCCGTAAATGACCGGTACCATTAAAATGTATCCCGCGTGGCACACTGTCAGTCCTGAGCGTGTACACTACACAGAGAGCGTGCTCGCGTAAAACAGTGACAAGAATAGCGTGACTATAGTTGCACAGCCGTAACAGATTGCGCTCAGCTCTGTCAATGCCATGAAAAGCAGAAAGATCGTCTACATAATCAACACACAGTTTAAAGTGTTATAAATGATGCCAAATACTAAACTCCGTGCCCAGCTCTGTTTAATATTGGACTGAATGTCACGCATCGAAAGCGAGGCTATGTATACAATGGCTACAGGTATAACACTCGATTTTACCAATGACGCATCATCCCATTTCAGGACCCACTGAGATCGCAAGGTAAATCTATCTGACATTTTGAGTAGTGCATAGCGTAGTGGCTGTATACGATGATCGCTGGCCTGAACCATAATTTTTGCAAAAGTACTTTGCATGAGTTAGAACAGTTGAAAGACGTGTCATTTGCAACCGATTTACGTTGTCTTCACGGTAAACTGGGCGCCGGTTGCCTGTCTTCTAGTCCGTTGCATGCATTGCTCATCTTCATTTTCCTAAGCATGTCTAGTGTCTACAGAAAGCTTATTTTCTTAGCTTTTAAGTGTATGTCTTAAATACAAGATACGTTCAGTACAGCTTAAACAACACGCCGTAAATGACTGGTACCATTAAAATGTATCCCGCGTGGCACACTGTCAGTGCTGAGCGTCTACACAGAGAGCGTGCTCGCGTAAAACAGTGACAAGAATAGTGCGACTATAGTTGCACAGCCGTAACAGATTGCGCTCAGCTCTGTCAATGCCATGAAAAGCAGAAAGATCGTCTACATAATCAACACACAGTTTAAAGTGTTATAGTCCGTCTTTCCTTTGCCTTTTGCTCGCTCTGCACGGCAACTCCTGCACAAACTACTCAATCGTTCCATGTGGTTTGAATAGGTGTAACCGGACTCAGTGACTGGGTGTAGACGACTTAAATAGTTTATCAGATAGACAAAAACTGCCCATCTGATACAGTACTCAAGTGCCTACAGAGTTTAAGTCTGAATTTCTTTTGTGGTCTAGGGAAGGACTGGAGATTGCTGTGGAGAATAGACTATAAGTCTACTCTGGTCCCGCATGCGCACAAAATCTGTCAGTGTTTACTCTTGCCTCGCGTTGTGTTCAAAAAGCCAAAGTTGCTTGCACAATGGACCGACCACAGTATCCAGAAAAACCCTATTTTGACTGGACTTGTTGTTATCGTTCCTACTGAGCTGCTAGTAACGTGCGCTCGCACAATCAGTCACACCGTCATACATGCACGGACGTACACACACACAAACTTCTCGCACGTACACACGCACAGTCTCAGTCTCGCTCTCACTCTAGCCGCTGAGCATCATAAAATAGAAGTAAAGTTCCAAGATTTATTTGTACCAGAAAAGCATTCATAATAAAACAAACAACATAATCAAAATTAGTCAAACCAGTGCAAGTGCTAATAACCTTAAACACCTTAGGCCTAACACCTATACCTTCCGACACGATACCTAGCAAACCTATCTCCTATGCCTGACACCTACAACGATGAATACGATTCCTAGCGAACCTAGCTCCTAGGCCTAACACCTATACGCACTTACCAATAAAACCTACGCGTCGTCCTAACACAGCCTAAGCCCTATTTAGGTGAATTAGAACTGAACTAAAACTGAACTGAATGGTGGACAGAAGCTCTATATATATACCATCCAACAGATGCTCTCAGCATATGTAAACGAGAACCGTGATGATTGGAGCGATCACCTCGACCTGATCATGATGGCATATAGAGCTTCTGTCCACCATTCAACCGGGTGTACGCCCAATTTAATTGTTTTTGGTAGAGAAGTCAATCTCCCAATGACAGTCGAACTTGGTGTGTTCCCTAGTAGAGATGCGTCTGAATGTCCCATAGAGTACGTACAATGGGTTCAAAACACGCTGGAACGAGTCTTTCGTTTTGTACAAGAGAATTCAGAGGCTAGTGTCCAGCGTTGAACTTTGAGTGGTAGTATTTATAACTATGAAATTTTTCTTCCCCAGATCACACAGCACACAGTTGTGTGTTGTCTCCATTTTCTTCCAGTTCCAACTGATTATGTGTGGACACTGCTTAAAAGAAAGTTAAAACCTGATGCCGTTCCAAGCGTGTTTACCTGGAAACAGACTCAAACCCGAAAACCACCAGTGAAGCATCCAGTTCTGTCGCCGCTAAAACGTGCCAATAAGTAAGTACATGTTTCAGACTGACAGTTCACATTTCATGATTCAGTAGCGCAGTCTTCACATAAATACAGGAATATGTTGATGTCAGGAAACTGTGTGGTTTACAGTTAAAATGTCTTCCAATACTATTTTACTATCATAAGCTGCAGTCCAGGCAAAGTTGCTTTACTGGCATGGAGAGAAGGGGGTTGTGGGTATGCAGCACTAATGGTGCTACATCAGCTCAAAAACACATCTTTTCCAGTCATACCACTCTGTTTCGCCACATTCCAGTCTCTTAACTGTCTCACTGTAACAGTATGAAGATCCCCCTGCCCGTTCATATGGTCACGATGGCTGGTTTTTCGAGGATTGGATGTGTTCAGGTGCTGTCAATTTTGAATCTGTATTTTGTCATGTGTAGATTTTTTTGCTGCTGTCTGATGAGTTTTGTCCAGTTTGGTCATTTTGTCTCAGACTGTACAGGGCTTAAAAGCCTGCACTGCAGGTATTTTGCACTATATATTTCACGGCTGTTTGGCCCAGCGCTAGAAGTGGCCACTTGCAGCCCGTGCGCACGACTTGTGACCCAGTTTCTCGGCTTGCCTGGAAAAAACTAAGTGGCCAGACTGAAACAGCCGTGATTTATTATTATGCACCCTTTTTTCCAGGAAGCTGAAGGCAAGACCAGATTTCGAGGATAACAGTGGATCCAGCAGCAGTGATGTACTTGAAGACCACAGCACTCGCCCAGTAGCAGCTGCATCTGCACCACAGGATGAATGTTCAACCACTACCAGCTGATCTTTGCGTGCTTCCTGCGGAGAAAGATTTGAGCCTCCTAAATGACTGCATCACGGAGCTACAGCAGCAGCTTCTTGCAGCCCAGGCCCAGGTGACGCGACTACAGTTGGAGCGGTTTGGGGATCAGTCGATTTTCCAGTGATGACTACCTATTTGATACACAACTTTTAAAGTACTCTTTGACTACATTGAGACAAGTGCAGCAAGTATGAGGCAGCCATATTATAAATATGTTACAGAGGATGTAGCAGTGACGAACAGATCAAGGGTCATGCCACTGGCTGATGAACTGTTTATGTTTCTGGTTTCACAAGTCCTGCGTGTAAACAAGCAACAACTGTGATAATGGACATAATACTGCCATGGTGTAGCTTCTGTCACCTGCTTGGTGTTAAATCATTATAACTACTATATTTTATGAATATTTGTTAAGCAGCTGGGTGCTAAAGAGTAAATGAAGTTGTCTTTTGTTTTTTGGCATGTTGGTATCTTGCACTGAAAAGCCTCTGCTCTTGTCTTACTTTTTCAGCACTAACCTGAAACTTTAGTCAGTATACAGAATTTGGAATGGAAGTCAGATTGCGTATACCAGGTTAATTTTGGTTTTTGAAACAGTTACTAAGAATCCGCACTTTACGGTGACACAAATTAAAATTTGTTATACATTTATCATAGTTTTCCAAATTCTGCTCATGTGTTGGTGCATGTGTAACAGAGTGAACCCGATGTTCCTCTGTGTACATAGGCCGATAGCACTTATGACCATTGCTTCTCGGATTTCACTCGTGTCGACTGCTAGCTATGACGTGCGCCGCTCGCGGTGCCCTGCCAAACGCAGCGTTAAGTGTTGTGTACGCGATGGTTTTGGTATTTAAACAGTGAGGTCACTGTATTGTTAAGGCCGATGGGAAAATGTAACAGAGTGAACCAGATGTTCCTCTGTGTACATAGGCCGATAGCACTTATGACCATTGCTTCTCGGATTTCACTCGTGTCGACTGCTAGCTATGACGTGCGCCGCTCGCGGTGCCCTGCCAAACGCAGCGTTAAGTGTTGTGTACGCGATAGCTCAGTGTACGTGTTGTATTGTATATCAGTTTTGACCGTGTATTGTAACCAAAATACAACATCATTGCTTAGTATTTAACATGGTTAGATTTGGCCCAGGTAATAGTTTTTGTAATGCATATGTCTTTCGGTTAACTATAACCTATCAGAGTGATATTTGCGATTTAGCAGCCTTTTTGATTTTCTGTGGCACTCTGCACCGACGCGTGGACTTTGTACTGACGCGGAGACGGCAGCTTGCCTCTATAAGTACAGCTGCTCGCGTGGCAGACTTTTTTTTTTACCAAACGTGCAAGACTCACAGTACCAGTACTTGTGACACTGCATGCCGTGCTAAGCCCAAGAGTGTCAGACCAAACAAGGTGCACGCTGCAACGCCTACACCTCTGCGTCAGTCTGCACGCTTGCGGCAGAAACCATTAAAACTTTTAGTAACCTTGACAGCTTGAGTGTGACCAGTGGGCCTTTAAAGGTATGCCTCTGCAACTTTAAATGCCCACAAGACATTCAAGCTTCAATATTCCTCCAAGTGCATCGGATGCTTTAATAGTGTTAGGAAAATAGGACAAATTAATATTGAGTAAATTGTTTTGGGCTTATTGTTTTTTATTTAAAGAGACTGTCTTAGGTGAAGGATTGCTTAAGGTGATAGGTTAATTTAAAATTATTGGATTTTTAGTCAGTACAGTGCATCAGATTTTGATTTGTCATGGATTGGAATCCAAGGCACCGGTACTGTGTTTTCGAGTAGTACAATGCTTTGAATTTTGATGTCTTAGATGAATATTGGAAATCAAGGCATCTGTACATCTGTGTCTTTCTAGTACACAACAGCTGTGCAGTTGATTTCATTTTCAAACTTTGTCTGCTGCATAGGTATTTTTCCAAATGATAATATCCTATGTCAGTTTTCTGCTATGCATAACTTAGTTTGAAAATGACTGTGTGAGTCCAAGTCTACAGTATAATAGTGTAGACAAGAGAGCCTTGGTCAATAGTGCTATATTTGTGGTTTACCATGTGGATGGTACTGTTTGATAAAGTGTTTTGATGTTACATCATCATTGGGCCCAAAGTGTTCTTGTATTTGTGTTTTGGGATTGATGGTTTTGGTATTTAAACAGCGAGGTCACTGTATTGTTAAGGCCGATGGGAAAATGTAACAGAGTGAACCAGATGTTCCTCTGTGTACATAGGCCGATAGCACTTATGACCATTGCTTCTCGGATTTCACTCGTGTCGACTGCTAGCTATGACGTGCGCCGCTCGCGGTGCCCTGCCAAACGCAGCGTTAAGTGTTGTGTACGCGATAGCTCAGTGTACGTGTTGTATTGTATATCAGTTTTGACCGTGTATTGTAACCAAAATACAACACCATTGCTTAGTATTTAACATGGTTAGATTTGGCCCAGGTAATAGTTTTTGTAATGCATATGTCTTTCGGTTAACTATAACCAATCAGAGTGATATTTGCGATTTAGCAGCCTTTTTGATTTTCTGTGGCACTCTGCACTGACGCGTGGACTTTGTACTGACGCGGAGACGGCAGCTTGCCTCTATAAGTACAGCTGCTCGCGTGGCAGACTTTTTTTTTTTACCAAACGTGCAAGACTCACAGTACCAGTACTTGTGACACTGCATGCTGTGCTAAGCCCAAGAGTGTCAGACCAAACAAGGTGCACGCTGCAACGCCTACACCTCTGCGTCGGTCTGCACGCTTGCGGCAGAAACCATTAAAACTTTTAGTAACCTTGACAGCTTGAGTGTGACCAGTGGGCCTTTAAAGGTATGCCTCTGCAACTTTAAATGCCCACAAGACATTCAAGCTTCAATATTCCTCCAAGTGCATCGGATGCTTTAATAGTGTTAGGAAAATAGGACAAATTAATATTGAGTAAATTGTTTTGGGCTTATTGTTTTTTATTTAAAGAGACTGTCTTAGGTGAAGGATTGCTTAAGGTGATAGGTTAATTTAAAATTATTGGATTTTTAGTCAGTACAGTGCATCAGATTTTGATTTGTCATGGATTGGAATCCAAGGCACCGGTACTGTGTTTTCGAGTAGTACAATGCTTTGAATTTTGATGTCTTAGATGAATATTGGAAATCAAGGCATCTGTACATCTGTGTCTTTCTAGTACACAACAGCTGTGCAGTTGATTTCATTTTCAAACTTTGTCTGCTGCATAGGTATTTTTCCAAATGATAATATCCTATGTCAGTTTTCTGCTATGCATAACTTAGTTTGAAAATGACTGTGTGAGTCCAAGTCTACAGTATAATAGTGTAGACAAGAGAGCCTTGGTCAATAGTGCTATATTTGTGGTTTACCATGTGGATGGTACTGTTTGATAAAGTGTTTTGATGTTACGTCATCATTGGGCCCAATGTGTTCTTGTATTTGTGTTTTGGGATTGATGGTTTTGGTATTTAAACAGCGAGGTCACTGTATTGTTAAGGCCGATGGGAAAATGTAACAGAGTGAACCAGATGTTCCTCTGTGTACATAGGCTGATAGCACTTATCACCATTGCTTCTTGGATTTCACTCGTGTCGACTGCTAGCTATGACGTGCGCCGCTCGCGGTGCCCTGCCAAACGCAGCGTTAAGTGTTGTGTACGAGATAGCTCAGTGTACGTGTTGTATTGTATATCAGTTTTGACCGTGTATTGTTGGATTATTGTGCAATAAAGGATGTTCAAGAGTAAACAAAGTTTGTTTTCCATATTCTTTTTACACTCAAACTCATCACACAAACAGCACAGCTAGTTTTGAGTGCATGCTTAAAAACAATAAAATTTAATGTACATAGTACATGTCATTATTCTAAAACAATAACTACAAGTGCTAACTGTATTGCAAATGAGTTCATCTACAGTACTGAGCACCAAAAGTGGGAAAATAGGATGAAAAATTAAAAAAATGCTACAGATGAAACAATGCATGTTTTAGACATGTCTGACAAAAGTCTAAATACAAATTGAAAAAACAAAATAAATAATCTGTTTTGTGTTGACACAATTGAGGATCGACTGAGGGGGGTATGATACCCGTTTCAGATGCACCATAGGGACACCTGCAATGCACCCACTCTAATTAAATTTAATATGCACCATTTTGTGAACATGTAATGTTCAATCAAAGAGTAAATATACTTTTTGAGGTGGTATTAGAAAATAAATCACCTAAACGAAAGGTTAGAGCTGCGTCAAAACTTGGGACACCGTAGCATCTGAAACGTCGTACCAAATCATTTCACCACAAAAGCAAGAACAGGTGTTTTCCAGTAGTTGAGCACAAGCAAGGTATAAAACAAGTGAAACAATATGGGAACCAAAAACAATAAAATTATAATAGTTGCATCTCCTAAATATTACAATTGTTAGTTATGACGTTTCAGACATGTCGCGGGACACCATGAATGAAAGAACACTTGTTTTGACTTCTTATTAGGCGTCATTTCCGGTTGTTCCGTTCTGGGGGACATGCAGTCATTGATAGCATAAGATACCTCATAAAATATAGATTCGAGGGTTGCCCGGATAAACCTCGTATCTCCATTTCAGCTAACTTTACAGGAGAGCCTTTTGAAAGTTTGACATCTAAAATTAAATATTTTCTTTTTCTTATTGCCAAAAAATTTAGTGTCTACCAAAACTTTGTTCTCTTCTCTGCATCTTCATGTAAATGTTTAACTGCACAAGCATTAATGTTATAAATAATTTGATGCTTTATTACATATGTAGCAAATGCGGGATTTATGTAGTACTAGGAACTGTAAACTCTAAATGAACAGTGTCCGTATAAACCTCGTAAATGCATTTCCGCTGTTTATACAGGCCAAATACATGGCATGTCATCACAGAACAGGGCTGCCTTTCAGTCGTAACTCGAGACGCTAGCAGGAATGGTTAGCAGGTGGCCAGCTCTAGTTCCTAAATAAAACTCGTAACTAGAACTATGGTTTCGTCGCGGCGGCACTTTTTGGAATAAACAGCCAGCGCAAAGCAATTATATGGATATGCGGTCTTAAGACAGGCCTGTGCATGCCTAGAATTTCCAACAACACCTAATGAAAGCAAGTACAACCAGTAACGTCTTTTTTAAAAGTCACAAAAAGTGACTGAATCACCTCTTAGTAGAGTCTGAAAGTCGCATTTTAAAATTTATTTTCAACTCTGCTAATAAAGTTCGGGCGTAAAAGCTCTTCCTCTACTTCGTATTCCAATAACTTAATTATAGAGTGGTCTCTTTGCAATGTTGAGTGTTTCGTTATGAATTAATGATAATGACACACACGAAATGATAGTGTGGAAAGGAAACAAAGAGAGAGGCGGAGAAAAAGACACGACAGAATGGTTGCCGAATATTACAGTCCTTAAGTATGGGTTGTTGTGACAAGTGAAAAGTTAAGTTCTTTTAATTTAACGCTCCATACAAAGTACAAAAAAAGAGGAAAACTCACTTGGTCATCACCATGACCGAAAGCCAGTGCCGCAATCTGATGTGTCTTCGTGTATGCAGCATGACGGTATCCAAGTCGCACATGTCAATCTATTCAAGTTACACATCAATGTATCAATAAGTCACAAAATGGCTTTTGTTTTCTAGTAGCAACCACGAAACATTTCACACTTAAAATCTCTTTTCGGTACTCGGTCAACAAAGTCAGTGGGATCCGTATGGATCTCACTTGGACCAAATATGGGGACAGGTTGGGATCAACGCGTTCCATGTGGGTCTCACCAGGGTCTGACCTGGACCCAGGTGGGACTCAAATACTATGCTAACATGGTATCCCTTGCCTATATCAAGTGCGTAATTTGATGTTTGATTTTCGATTGATGCATTTCCTGATTTAAAAAAAAATACTACATGTATTTTCCAGTAAGAGACACCGATATTTCAGCACACCAGTTTCACTGAGTCATCCACGAGATGTTAATTATTGTTCAGGAGCTGCTGTTGTATCAGAACAGCCTGACGTCAACAAAGTGGCAAAACTCTGTGCGCTTTGCAGGGGTTCTGATAATCATTTTTTTCAAGGATAACGCCGGATCGGTTCCTTAGAGCCTCTGCCAAAAAAGAGTATGATCGCAGTTCGCATCTTCCAGAAGTGTTGATTGTCCTGGCCTTGTGTTCACTCTGAGTCGGTGTCCACTTCATCGACGTCAGGCTTTGGGAGCCGATCTACTGTAGCTGAAGAGGCCGGAAGGCTTCTGTAGAACGCATGGTGCTCCTCAGGAATGATCCCAGACGAGCACAGGGACAAGAGGTCAGATTTCTTGGCCTGGGAGATGGGAAGTTTGTGGCTGTACAGGTGTGGTATAGTTTTGATAGGGGCAGCACGGCCTCTCTTCCTTCCTCAAGCGACCTTGATGGTCTGGTAGTCGACCTGATCAAAGGAGGTCTTGAAAAATATCTCATCTCCTTTGCCTTTCTCAAAGTGAAATGCTTTTATTTTAAGCCAGTTCACTTTTTGTCCAGTGATGTCAGTCTTGGTGTTGCGTAGTGTTGAGGCGGCTAGTGTTTTGAAGTCAAGGATCTCTGTGTATTTGATTGGGACAACAGAATATGGTCGCGTCCTTCTGGCCATTCTTAGGATGATGTCCCAGCCGCTGGGCATATAGATGGGTGTGCTTTTCTTTGCAAATGTAATGGCTGCATGCATGGAGTCGCATTCCATCTGCGTATGCCCACTTTCCAGGTATTTGTGGGTTATGATCTTTATGCTTTCGATGTTTTGTACAGCATGGGATAAACCGGCTGCCAGGTATTGATTCCGATTTTGGCCTGGACAGCAGTCTGAATAGATTGTAACCTCCTCAACGCTGTCTGGGAGTGAGCTGAGGTAAAAGTAGAGGCAGGTTGCGATCTCATACGCTTCCCTTTTACCTTCCGACTCATCCCATGTGTAGCATTTGGCTTCCCCGTCAGCTAGTAAATAGATGGTAAAGTTATACACGGAGAGTTTCCTTTTATAGTATAAGTGGCTGACGAGGCCACAAGGAGCTTGCAGGACCGCCTGGAGATCCACAGTGACCACATGCTTTCGGCGATTTTCTTTGGCTTCTGCCTTGTCATTCTCATTCTCAAGGCGTGCCTGCTTCTTTCTCTCCTGGTGTTTTTCAAACGCCTTCTTGTCATCTTCCATGACCAGCTCTTTCGTCTTCCTCATGGCAAAAAGCAGCACACAGCGCACACTGGTCCTTTATGGGGGCATGAAAAGATAAGTTATATTCAATGTTAAAAACCTGTCTGTATTTCTTTGTTGACACTGGTTGACGGGCGGCCCTCCTCTTTGCACTGCTGTATGTACAGGTCGTGCATCTTTTTCACCGTCAATCCGGGCTGTAGATACTTGCGTTGAGAGTCTTTCCTGGTATAATGTGACTCTACAGCGGGGAAGGACTCGATGTGTTTTCTTACCCCTTCAAAAGCTTCTTCACTGGCCTTGTTGTATGGCTTGCCACTTCCTCGGCGTTCCTTGCCAGTGAAAGCTCCGTTCGTGCTATTCTTTAAAGCATGGTCAACATAGGCTTCACCAAGTGCCAGTGTCGCCAAAAAGAACATCTTGCAGACACGTCGCTCTTGACCATCAACAATAAAAAAACAAGGTGCGGCATCTCTGGCGTTTCTTGGGCACTGGCTTATTGTCTGCACCCAAAATACGGACAGTCTCTCTTTCTCTAACATGAGCACAAACAAAGTCTTTTTGGCGTTCGTAAGTGTCTAAGGCATAAAATGTCTGAAAGAAGTCTTGCCGATACTCCTCTGAGATACGATTATTGCAGTCGTATCTGCACTTGCTACAGTCGGTCTGCTGGACACGTTTGGGAGGAACAGTCTTGCCAGCCTGAGATATATACTCTTTCCCTTGCAAATGCAATGATTTTCTTACGTTTTGTTTCCATGCTTCTGGTTTAGATTTTTTCTTCCTGGAAAGATTTTTCTTAGGAGGCGTTTGGAAGAACCCTTGTTTCCTGGGTGTGATATTTGTTTTGTCCTTTGACTGCTGTTTTGTTGGGGTGGTGTTCACACTGTCGTCCATGGTAGGAAAACTCAGCCCTTCCCCCAGGCTTTCCCCATCGGTCAGATTGTGGTCTTCATTTGGCGTCGACTGGTGAGTGGGTTGGAAGTCCTCAGCCTCACCATCAGAGTCAGAGTGAATACAGACGTCACCCTGAGGCCCTGGTGTCTGCTGTCTGGCGTCGACTGGTGAGTGGGTTGGAAATCCTCAGCCTCACTATCAGAGTCAGAGTGAATACAGACGTCACCCTGAGGCCCTGGCGTCTGCTGTCTGGCGTCGACTGGTGAGTGGGTTGGACGTCCTCAGTCTCACCATTAGAGTTGGAGTGAAGTCTCACCATCAGAGTCAGAATGAATACAGACGTCACCCTGAGGCCCTGGCGTCTGCTGTCTGGCGTCGACTGGTGAGTGGGTTGGAAGTCCTCAGCCTCGCTATCAGTCAGAGTGAATACAGACGTCATCCTGAGGCCCTGGCGTCTGCTTTCTGGCTGGTCTGTGGCAAGTGTCGTAGTGAGACGGCTCGTGAGCAATAAAGGCCAGTGTGATTGGTTCCACCTGTTGACAAGCTATGGCAGCGGTGCTACCGCAGGACGGCATAAAGTCTAGGACAGATTTGAACAAATTGCTTGTGTAGATACGGACAACTCTCTGGGACCAGTCAGCCAACACCCGTGGCAGAAGATCTGCGGCATCATTGCTCCACTTCCCAGGCTGTCGCAGTTCACTGACATTCGAGAGGAACCTCATGAATATGTCATTTTCATCATCTCTGTCTACTGGAGCAATGAAGGGAACGCAAGTTCCATAATTGTCCTCAAGGTATTCACACAGACAGTTCCGCAGTTCCTCCCCTGATATCTCATCTAAATGGAAGGCGGAGGCTTCGAAAAAACAGTTTCCATCAGGATATATTTCTGTTTGAATCAATCCATTGGCTGATAAGAGGTTGTTCAGGTGGGCTTGGTGTACTGCAACATTTTTCTCTCTTTCTTTTGTGTGTGCTAAACTTGCAGCTTGCGCCCTCATCATATCACTCTGTCGTTTGGTCTTTCGACGTCGTTTTCTGCTGGTCCGTTGGGCTTCTTCGACTGAGAAGCTGCTGTCGACGGTGTCAGATTCATGTTGTGATGTCTCGGATTCTTCTGATGGCAGAAATGTTGGGTCTGCAGAATCATCGGCAGCATCAGGCACTTGCTTCGAAATGAGGGGCTCGTCATCTGATGTGCTGAAGTCTGAATGTGAAGCCAGTTTCTTAATGAAGGGTTCATCATCAGACATATTGAAAGCGGTTTTTTGTTCACGAATCAGAGGTTCATCATCAGACTCATTAAATGCATCCATCACGCTGCTCAGCTGCTCGTTGTCGGTTGAGCTGAAGTAATCCGCTGATCTCTCAGCTGCTGCGACAAAAGATGTCGCCAGATTGAGATATACGCTGTCTTCAGCACTGCTCGGGTCCATGATGTTCACACCGGGTACTGATCTACAAGAGAAATGATATTGATTCCGATCAGATACAGTTACATTATGAAAATGAAGACACATTTGAATGGTTTTGTTTTTAAAGATACTGCTATCCATTATACGCATTGTTGCAACAGATAGTATTGTTTGCCAGTCAGGCTTAAGTTATCATTATCCACAACGAGGTAATGACCCGACAATTTGAACAAGCTACCAGGGTGGGGTTCGAACCCATTACCCTCTCGCCCTCCTCTACTCAGCAGCGGCGCTCATGACTGAGCTGACGAGGCTCACGTAACAGATACTAATATCAATTTCTCAAACGCATATTTTTTTTAGAAAGCTTATAAACTAATCGTGTGTGTGTGTGTGTGTGTGTGTGTGTGTGTGTGTGTGTGTGTGTGTGTGTGTGTGTGTGTGTGTGTGAGAGAGAGAGAGAGAGAGAGAGAGAGAGAGAGAGAGAGAGAGAGAGAGAGAGAGAGAGAGAGAGAGAGAGAAACAGAGAGAGAGAAACAGAGAGAGAAAGAAAGAAAAGAGAGAGGGAAAGAAAGAAAAGAGAGAGAGAGAGAGACTGCTGAATAATTTTCACTAATGGTTGCTTACCTTCCAGAAGAAGATCTGCTGAATCTTGGCGAGTACAAAAGGTAAAAGGTGTAGCCAACGCAAGCCGATCTTTCGGGAGGGAGAAAAGTCAATGAAATGGGCAGTTTTAATTTTATGTGCTTGTGTTATACTTGGGATATTTCTAGAATTCCTGGTGGGAAAAGTTCCGCTGTGATAAGTAAGCGACCACAGCTGCACTGAAGTCCTGTTAGGAGTGACATGTGTTGACAAGTGTCTTATCTCCTACACAGTCCAGATTCCCATTAGTTTTTTTACCCTGGTATTTGTTCAGGATGTGTCTGTTAACATGTTTAGGGTGCCTGCATACCTAGCAAATAATCACAGAACCTAAAGATCTCTAAGTATTACTGATAATGTTATTTTCTATTCAACAAAAAAGCTGCTTTTTGAATGAAAAACTTAGATCACACATACACACACACAGACACACACACACACACACACACACACACACACACACACACAGCATGAGAGAGAGGGGGGGGGGGGGGGCGGGGGTTAGGAGTTGGAGAGATTTGCAAGTACAGACGGATTTCTTAATTTCAGACTGATTCAAAGCGTTCCCCATCTCCTACAAGTTTCAAAATAATTTCTTCTAACTGTGATTGAGACCAAGAAATGGTGATTTTCATTCTACATAAAACTCGTAGACTGTCGTACTGTGATTAAACGCGCAGACAGCAGCAGTCGGGCCCTTTCCTGTGCCGATGTAAACAAAGCAACAGCAATTACGGCTTTCATACAGGCACTGCTGCTCAGTGCAGTGTGATAAACCGCCGGGCCCGCGTAAAGCCAGCAGTGCCAGATACGATGTTCATACAGCCAACTTTTCAGGGAATCTGCCGCCGTCGAACAATGTATATCTAATTACGGTTGTTATACGGGCACCACTTTGATTGAAATTTTATATACTTGGTTTAATTATTCATTAATAACTAATTAATTTTAATCATTATTCTATGTCTGCTTTCACAAACACAATCTCGAAGTGAAACTGAGTTGAATGACGTAAAAAAGTCATTTTCGGAAAAAAGTGAGATACGAGGTTTATCCGGGCAACCCTCGAATTATATACAGATAAATATTGCAAATACTAATGGTAATGGTAGGCAGTTTGATCAGGATTGGCTTCTATATTTACCAGCTTACTAGAGAGCACTGTGAAAGTGTGGGTCTGAGGGTGTGGAGCAGAGGTACAAGGCTTGTGTACACAAGATGAATGTTTATTTGCAATGTACTTGTTCAGTTTTGTGTGCATTAATGAATGCTTTAGTTGAACTTTTTATAAAATAAGTGAACGTGTTAGAAAATTGAATTACAATAAAACAAAACAAAAAAACAACAAAAAAAGATTTTGGGGGTGTCTGTAAATATGAACAGTCTCACACATACATACTGACATGAAAATGATCCAATGAATACAGTTCATCATTTATTGTAAATATCAGAGAAAATAAAACCAGATAAGAAATTTAAAGAAAAAAAGCACTCAAAAAAGCTTTGGCAGAAACACAGCTCATCAAAAATCGTAACCCTCCACCCTCCATCCCCTTATACTGTTGCAAGTTGGAACAGAACCAACTCTAGCTATTATCATGTCCATGGACATGAGCTGCTCATCAGCAACTGCTGGCTACACAAAGAATGTCTTCTTTGTCGTGTGGGGATGTAAAAATCTGATGTGGTGCGTGTCCTTGTCAATATATTCTGTAACCACTCCTGCACACATAAAGAACAGAAGTATCATTAAAAACTGCCAAGTCAGGCCTCAAATCAAAACAATCATTTAAAGAAGGAAAGAAAAAGTTTGGTCAAATATAAACAAAAAGTTTTTTTTATGATTTAGTCTTTTCACAATCCTAAAAGTCTGCATGTTCATGTTTCCGATGCAATCGTGACGTCCCATGACACATCCAAAACAAACTTCACCTAACTTAGAATTTTTTTTAGGTTTTAAGGCATTTAGAAAAAAAATCACTACACGATTGATGAACACAATGCATAATAATAGTTCTTGCAAACAAGATTAATTTTGGTGCTGTGTCAGATTTGTTTGAAAATGATGAAAATGTCACAAAATTCATTACCGATGTTCCACGAGACACAGAGAGTAAACGTAAGTACAGTCTATAAAAACTGTTATCTCCTATAAAAATACAAACATGCAAATAATAATGCTTTAGATTGATGCATGGAACATAAAAGAATATAAAATGCCAACCTGTAATGCAGATGGTCCAAGATACTTGGTAACAGTTGGAGATTCAAACCATATGAGGCGCACGCGTTTCAGACACATGGTGGTCGGAATTCCCACAACACAAGCAAACCGGTCGGAAAGCGAATTTTGAATGAGTTTCTGCGATTGTTTTGGGTTGCGTTTCAGACGTGACATTTGGGACACCGCGATATAAAAAAAATTCTCAGCATCCAAATCCTTCGAATATTTGTAAACTATTATATTGCAAAATGAAGTATTTTGGGTATAGTTTGTTGATGCACATAGTGGACAAGCGGATCTTATCTTGTTGCCGACTTTCTGAAAAGTGAAAAATTACGTTGCAGTGGGACACTTCGTTATGTGTCCGAAACGCCAATTTTCGTCCATAAGTGTGTCAATATCCAGTTCTAAAGTGAAAAAAAAAAGTTTAGCACGGATTTTTCAATGTATGAAGCCTCAATTAAAAAAATAATTTATTGTAATGATGCACCGATGTAGTCACAATCTTCATCTGAGTTCACCCACTGATACCGTTCCTCTTTTTGGAAGCCATTTTGGGCCACTTTTTCAACATTTTATTATCAGTTCACAATTAAATTCATCAAGCAGATAGCCCAAAATATACAAATTTATACATTAACATTATCTTAATGCATTGCAACAACAGAAATGTCACTACATGCCTTATTTTGATCGAAATCTGAATAGCACCACACTGACCCCTTTTGGTGCTCAGTACTGTAGATGAACTCAAATGTAAGCATCCATACATTCCACACTTCACAATGCAGAAGATGAATAACTAATAAATTACAACACTGCCAATAAGGTGCAAGCAAATTAATGATTAACAGACTTGCTTTTTTGTCATATTTTTGCTGACATTTTAAGTTGCAAATCATGGGCAATGGCCAAACCTACTAAACATAGCCAGGATCCCAAAAACATGTACACAACTTTAATATATATATATAACGGTAAAGTTTTCGGGAACGTTGCATTTGGGAATCTTAACATCTACTCGTATATATATACAAATTATTTTTCTCACATTTCAAGTCATATTTGGCATCAGCATGTGTCTTTTGGTGAAATTGCAAAATACCAGATTTCTGCATGAAGTGGAAAGGCATGTTCTCAAAAAGCTGTTGTGGGCATATGTTCCCGAAAACAACAATTTATGTGTATATATATATATATATATATATATATATATATATATATATATATATATATATATATATATATATATATATATATATATATATATATATATATATATATATATATATATATATATATATATATATCACGTGTAAGCAACAGCAAGGACTGATAGTAAAATATGTACACAAGTGGTCAGTTGAAAAGCTTACCCTACAACGAGATAGTTGACGATGTCGATGTACGTTATCTCTGGCCATTTCATCCGGTCCCGGCTGAAATTCTGCAGTGGCATATCGTAGGGGCAGATGTCGATTGCTGATGTTTTGATTTTATACCGCTCTTTGACGTCTTTATCTTGCAAAAACCAGCCACGTTCGCGATCGTTACAACTAGCCGACGCCATCTCTGCTGCACAAAATGGCGGATGTAGCAGACGAGCACACTTGTGTATCACGTGATCGCTTCGTCTTGCATTCAATCAATTGACCTAATCGTACCCGACCTCCAAGACAAACTGTAGGTTTATGTAAATATCGTATTTGAAAAATCACACGATTATTAATGAGAATATTTTTTTTTCTTAAAAAAAGATTCAATAGTAACTGTTTTAAGATTAATAGCAAAAAAATTGACAAAATATTTAATTATCACTCCCAAAAACCTAGAGGTATAATTCTGGTTATTGAACTCATTCAATATCCTCGTTTTATCTAGCTATATGCAACATATCTAGTAAAAAGAAAAACAATTACGGACTCCAGTGTGAATCAGTCGGTTTTTGTGAAATGGCCATTTTCTCGCCAATGAGCATCTTAATAAAAACAAAATGTCTCGGGATTATTCTTTCAGGGACACTATCCTAAAACGTCTATCCTGTCCGTCCTCAAACGAGGGTTCTAGTCTCTGTTACATACACACACACACACACACACACACACACACAGACACAGACACAGACACACACACACACACACACACGCCCGCGCGCGCGCGCGCGCGCACGCTCGCGCGGCGTCAAAAGGGCGTCCTCCAGCACAAATTTGCGTAGCTAGGCATGACGTCATTTTCATCTTGTTACTTCTTTGCCAGAATTTCTGCCCCCGCACACCAAAAACGTCTTGTGCATGCTCCGGAATGCGCTCCGACGAACCCCTTTTCAAAGTTGTTCCTATTTTTAAGTAGGTACAACAAAAAGAGTTATGACGTCATGGAAATAGTTTGGATCTATGAAACACTAAAGTTGTGGAAATGGTCGCTAGTTGCATTGTATCAACAGAAAAGAAACTTCATCAAACAGGCCAAAATCGGTCACACGCCTTTACTGTCAGTCGTATTACGGTCCTGTCAGTCGTGTTATGAAATTCAACGTAACATGACTGACCGTAACACGAATAACAAAAATCAGTTCAGAAACGAATGATTACTCCCTACATTGAGAGCAAAATTAACGTCTTGACCCTTTTAACGCTGAAGCCCCGAACAGTTGCTGTCAAAATAATATTTGAAATGTTCAGGTCAATTACGAACAGAAATACAACGTAGCATGACTGACACGCTAAAAATGCACACCTTCCTTTGAAAAATTGCAGCAGTCAAAATAAACAGATCATAGAATACATCGTGGATTTTGGCTGCTGCGCAAGTCATTACAGAGGGACGATAGGTAACTCCTGGCAGAATTTCTTTTTAAAATTAAAAGAGAAATCATTATTTATATCTGATTTACTATCGTCGTAACACGACTGATAAAAAGTATAGTGTTCCATAGGCCGTAGGGTCAGAAAATCCCGGAACGTACAGCATGGTCGCGGAACACGATAAATAACTGTTGACCTTATCTAACACATAGGTTACACCAACTGTGCAAAGGCGGTTACCATGCGGAAAAGACACGTGAAAAAACAAAGAAAACCTCGCCGAGAGTGGGATCATTTACTTTGTTTTTATTTCTACATCACACGACAATCCCTTCAACCTAAACCCTACCACGTGACCTTACCACGTTACTATTTATTTATTTATTTATTTATTTATTTATTTATTTATTTATTCATACATTGTGATTGACATGCCGATGGGTATTTTTAACGGAGAAGTAGGAAACGCGTTTTGCGATCTGCTGCCTTAATTTATGTAGACACTATAATGTATTTATCATAATTCTGCCCCAGGACCGAAATCCCCAAATTCTAAAGTTGCCCCCTCAAGGACTGTGTTACAATTTCCAGAGACAGATCGAGCATAATATTTCAAGGATGGTGTCAGAACAGCTTGGCGCCCATGGGCGCCAAGCTATTCTAACACCACCCTTGAACAACCTTTGTCATACTGTAGTGTGTCGGTGTTGAATGAGTTAATACAAGCTTCTTTGCTTCAAACCCGTCTCCAGGAGACATTCTGCAGGAGCTGGGGCGTGTTTACGTCGTTGCTACGGAGTAATTGCAATAGGCTTCGTTCACACAATCAATCGACCAGGTACAGACAAATCTGGTATTTGATCGCCACCCTCTACACACCTTCTTTGGCCTAAATTGTGCTGAGCTGATATCTGGCTCACGAAGACAATGTTATTCTGTAATACAATAATTATTGCCAGTGATGGTTCAAAGTCAATCCCAACACACAAATGAAAGCCGAGAAACGCTTGAGGAACACGGATGTTGATATGACAAGCACGTTGTACAGATCTCCATATGCCGCTATGTCGACGACTTGTTTGAACGGAAAATAGAGATCGCGATTTGCGATGTGCTGCTTTAAGTTATGTGGACCTTATTACGTATTTATCATAACTATTTTAATAATTCTACCCCAGGACTGAAATCCCTAAATTCTGAAGTTACCCTCTGAAGGACTGTATTATAATTTTAGAGACATATCGAACATGATAGCTCAAAAGTATTGTCAGAACAGCCTGGCGCCCATGGGCGCCAAGCTATTCTGGCGCCACCCTTGAAATATCGATCCATGTCTTGCTGTGGTGCCCTTAAGCGCTTCACTGCGAGGCACTGACGGTTTGTAAAATTTTGTGCGTATCGTTGGCATCTATGAATAAAGATAATTAGCCTTAAAGTTTGCATGAATTGCTGAGGTCAAATTCTTTCACGTCCGGGTCGCGCCGCCTATGCACTAAAATAGAATTAGATGCGCTGACTAAGCCTGGGCAGGTTTTTGTTTGAGTGAAGGGGGGTCGTAATTATAAACCATGTGTTTTTAGGTGACTGCTCGGACATTGTTTGATAGGACTCTCAGAAGCCCAACATTCTCTATCTTTTTCGTGTGTGTTTCTGGTGTGTGTGTGTGTGTGTGTGTGTGTGTGTGTGTGTGTGTGTGTGTGTGTGTGTGTGTGTGTGTGTGTGTGTGTGTGTGTGTGTGTGTGTGTGTGTGTGTGTGTGTGTGTCTGGTGTGTGTTTGGGAGGGGGGGGGGAGAGAGGGAAGGCAGATTTAGTCCTAAAAAAAGGAAATAATATTACCTGTGCTGAAACCTGACGACCCCCAGTGTGTTACCTAACCTGTTTTTAGTCAACAGTGCAGTTACCAGTGAAGCTTTTTTGCGCACTTAGCTGACGTATAATATTACCTGGAGTGAATCAGCTACCCTCTTTGCACTGAAAATTGACTTGTCACGATTTCTGAGGAAATCTCACTCAGCTATATGATTAGATTTAGTGCGAGTGATGAGGGGTTATGTTAGATTGATGGCGTATGTTATTAAAAAAGAATAGATTGGGAGTATTTGATCTGCAATAATTAGATAGGAGCCTGTGTAGCCTCACATCTCTCTCTCTCTCATCTAAGGTTCGGATTCCGACGGAACAATTAACAAACTGTGGCACATTTGCTTCGAATAGTTGTGGTGTTGTTTTTATCTGTGATTTAGAAATGAACCGTCAAGTGTTTGTTCACGTAGAAATAAGAGACTAATGCGAGTCACACGGAATCAGTCAGAAGTCGCTGGCTACAGAGACAACTAGATACGCCATGGCAGTGTGGTATCCGCCGCCACTTGATATCGTTCTGTGGAACGTGCACAGTAGCGATGCTCGTGTGAAAGCAGCAGAGCGCCACGAAAGTATGAAGTACGTACTCCAAAACATACTGCGGGAAGAGAATGACAACCTGTTTATTTTGTGTCAGGATACGATAAACAGCCCGAAACAGAAAATCATGTCTGACATGCTTGATGGTGAAACTCAAAATAAAGACAACACGGCAATTTATTTCGACACTAAAGATTATTTCGTGCAGCGTATGCCAATCCTCAGTGAATGTCTGACGGTATTTTGTTTGACTGCAAAGAATCAATCAGGAAAAATTCTGTTGGCCTCGTGTCACGGAAGATACAGAACAAAACAAAAAAATAAAATACGTGAGTTCCAAAAGTTTATCCGTCTTTTGGAACGTATGCGCTATGCTCACGGATGTAATGGTGTCATTGTTGGTGGAGACTTTAACCTGAAGGCTGAAATTGCTGACAGCAACATGCCGAGTATATTTCATCTCCTCAAAGAACGCCTTCATTCCTATTCCGTACCTATTGTTCTCTGTAGTGAGTATGAAATGCCTCAAGACAGATCTCCGAATAATCGTGTCGACTACATCATCTATTGGCCTCAAGACATCTTTTATCAATGTGGACGTATCACGACACCATTCAACGACTACAAGCGAACGAAAAAGCAGCGTCCGTTTAACCACCCCATACTGCTGTGTCGTTTAATGATCAATGTACCCGTTCAGCAAGTCTGTCAAGTTGTTTAGGCGGCACGGGTCACTGACCTTGATTGCGACATACGACGTTTAAAGTTTCATGACTGTGTGTGTTGGGATAACTACTTCACCTGCACAAAACGCAACGAAGCGTCAGAGTTGTTTTTGAAGAACTTACGGGAAGTCAAACAGAAATTCTATGACGACGGCGCCTCCTTTGTATTTAGCTACTGTAATTCTCTGTTTTCCGTTTCGCTCACAATGTTCGAAACATCAGCGAAATTCATTCTGAACTGTCTGCCAAAGCACAAGATATTCAGAGCAAGAAGGATGCTAGTAATCAAACATAAGTCATGTGTGTATCTTCAACAGGCGGACCGAAGCGGTCTGCTCCTCTATCGCGGTTGCAAAGCCCGCATTCTTCAGTGCTATCACAACTCGTTCTTCCCATACTTAAGTCAGGATGTGGCGTGCGTGTGTGTATACGGACTGTTTCCCCTCGAAGGTTACGCACCGTAGTACACACCTGGAGAGGTAAAATATGTCCTATTTGTCTTTAACCCTTTAATTACAAGATGAACGCTACCAAACTGCAAGAAACATAATATCTCATGAGCCCCCGCAGTCGCGGGGATCGTGATAGATTGTGTTTCTTGTTAATCCTGTCTTCTGTATGACTGTTTAGGTCTTAGTTACATTTATCTCTATTACCGGTGGTGTGTCGTGGCTTCACGCGCAGTTCGTGATTACTGACAGCGAAGGGTTTAAATGTGTAGGTAAGTGAGCTTGTAGTCGCTCTGTCCATTGGCATGTGCCTAACCAAAATACCCTCTAGCTCGAAAACAAATCCTCAAAATATGTCACGAAAAGTAGTATATTAAGGGAGAGGAGGGTGTGGGAGGGGGGGGATTGGGAGCGGGGGAGGGGAGGGGGGGGGGTCTGTCACACGTTCATTTAGGTTAAAACATTTCAATTCTTGATATTTTCTTTCAAATTCGGCATTTTTTAAATCTAACAGCTGCCACCAGAAGTGGTATTTCTTAAGACAAACCGGTGCTTCACAGCCTTCTTCCACTGTTTGTTTCTTTCTAGTATTTGTACTAAAGACAAAGTTACAAGAAATATCCGTTAACGTGAACACTGACAAATTTAAATCTGTCGTTTGTTGAGTGGGTTTCTTGTTAACATACGAATAATAAACTTACTGTTCTATACGCAGAAGTTGTTCCGGAAACAGCAAAAAAAAAAAAAAAATAAAAAAAATAACGATACCAAATATCCAACATGTGCATATATTATGCCTCTTGTTTCTGCAGGGACCCTTGTGCATGTGTGTGTCTCTTTTTCCTGTTTCTGCAGGGACATCTGAACATATATGCCTTCTTCCGCAGGGACCCTTGTGCATCTATGCAATTTGTGCATCTGTTTCTCTTCTTCTTCTGCAGGGACACGTTAACATCTATGCCTCTTTCCGCAGGTACCCTTGTGCATCTAGGCCTCTTGGTTCTGCAGAGACCCTTGTGCGTGTGTGTTTCTCTTTTTTTCTGCAGGGATACATGAGCGAAGAGGCCTCCTCCTTCTGGGCCACAATTTCATCCATGTTTCTTGCCTCTGCAGGGCCACATGTGCATTGATGGTTATTGTTTCTGCAGAGATACATGTACAGGGCCCGGGATGTACGGAACCAGCCCTGGTCATGCGATGCCCACGGCCCCGGCGGGGCGCGGAAAAGTGGCGGTAAAAGTGAATGGTTTCTTAGCTAGTCTAATTTTAGCCCAAAATTATTGTGTACGAGTATGGTCATGATGGCAGGTGAGGGGCGCCATAGCCTAGGCGGAAACCCGGGTAGCCTCTATTCCGGTTCATTCACGCATGCGCTCAGCGCTTACTACTTCAGTTAGTTTCTTAGCGGAAAAGCGGCAAGCGGGGCAGGAGGGAGGGACCTTCGAGTAACACCATCGGTAAGTATTTTTAAAAAAATCATTTTAAAGAAAAATACATTTGTTTTCTCAAAACACATGACCGATGGTATTACTACTAGGAAGAATCCCGAAGAGGAGGCGGGTTCCGCTATAACGCCCCTACCCCATGCCATCGAAGCTACTAGAGCCGCCCTCTCCAAGCAACCTTCCTCTAATTTTAGCAAAGATACTTAGGGCGCCGGGAGGGAGTGTTGCGCCGCCACGATGTCTCCCACCAGCGAAAGGTTCTGGCGCTGGCCGGAGAGGTCCCTCAGGTAGAAGCCTCGTGCGTCGGGATGCCCTTCTCCGCGCCTGCCCGCTCCCTAGTGACCTGAAGCTTCAACTTCGGCAGGCCCCCCTTGGCGGAGAACTACAAATCTCGCCAGTGTCCCAGACTGGGCCGCGTGTTATGATTGTGGTTGTGTTGTTTTGTGAGAGTGTGCGTGCATAAATCGTAGGTAACGATCTGACGTTTTATTTGAGCTATCACGATTTCGAATCACGTACCTTTTCAGTGAATTTCACTTTCGTTTACGAATAGTGCGGTGTTGATTATCTGTTGCCGCACGGAGTTGTGTCAGGAAGGGTCTAGAAGCCGCTCCGATATTCATTTGTTTACTGCGCGCGTGTAGCTTGGTTTTCAGTGCTGATGCACTGTTCGCGTGTTTACCAGTTAGAGCGTGCAAGGTCGTGACCTGTCTGACCTACTTTTGTGTGACGTCATGGCGCGCCGGAGATTTTCCTAACATAGATGTTGAATAGTAGCCAGACGTTTATAGAATATTCCAGTGTGAATGTACCTTTGAGTTTTAGATACGTACTGTGTTTTGATTGGCTGTGTTGTACGATTTTGCTTGATTTTTCTAGAAAACATACCACTATAAAAGAGTCGTGCTAGGAAGCACCTGGGTACATTGTTCAGTTGTAAAATTGCGATGTAACAGCGTCGGTACATTGTTCAGTTGTATAATTGCAGTGTATTGACATTGCGAGAGATCGCTATGCAAGATATCGTGCTTCATTGTCAGTAACGGAGTTATGCAGTGAATGTTGATGTACATTGTATGAGAGACGCATTGTGTCAAAGCTGAGAAGTCTTTGTACTATTGTTGGTGCATTTGTAAACGTATTTCGTGGATATCGCATCGCTGTAATAAAATATTGTTGGAACTGTTACTCCAGTATTGTCTACATCCTTAAGCCACGGTTGACGGATTGCAGCTGAATGAGGTTTATTTAAAAGAACTCTACGTGTGTGCACTTGGTGTAGTTATCATTTCTACGACCACGATTCAACCACGTAACATTTTGGCGACCCCGACGAGATCTCTTCAGTTGATTCAGTGGAAAGGGTAGCAGGAGAAAACAGCCAGCAGTGAAAAGCAGAGATGGCGACATCGGAAATGGAGACATTCCTGAAAATTGGAAAGGAATGTGGACTCGAAGGAGCTCAACTCCTCGAATTGGTAAAGGAGAGAGAGGAGAAAGAAGAAAAGAAGAGACTGGAGAGAGAAAGAGAAAAGAGACTTGAAGAAAAAAAGAGACTGGAGAGAGAAGAAAAAGAAAGAATGGAGAGAGAAGAGAGAGAGAAGAAAAGAAACGAGAGAGAGAAGAAAAGGAAAGACTGGAGAGAGAAAGAGAAAAGAGACTTGACGAAGAGAAGAGATGGGAGAGAGAAGAAAGAGTTAAGGAACGGGAAATCAGGAAACTCGAAATTCAAGCAGAAGAAGCAGAGAAACAGCGAAAAGAAGCAGAGAAACAGCGAGAAGAAGCAGAGAAACAGCGAGAAGAAGCGGAGAGGCAGCGACAACATGAAATTCATTTAAAGCAGATGGAGAATGAGGCACAGAGCCAGAGGGTTTCTGAAGCAACAGTCTTAGCCAGCAGAGAGCAAACAGCCCGTGCGCCAAAGCTTCCACCTGTTGTTGAGAACTCAGATAAGATGGACGCTTACCTACAACGATTCGAGCGCTTTGCAAGTAGCAACAATTGGAAACAAGAAACTTGGGCTATCAAACTGAGTGCACTTCTAACTGGCAAAGCACTTGAATTTTACACCCGACTGCCGAGAGAAAAAGCCGAAGATTATATGCAATTGAAAGCCGCCCTGCTGAGACAGTATGACTTCACTGAAGAGGGTTACAGGCGACGATTTCGGAATTGCAAGCCTGAAGGAGAAAACACCCGGCCTATTCATTGAAAGAATCAGAAGCTACCTGGAGAAATGGATAAAGCTGGCTGGCCTAAATAGAGAGTACCAAGACCTGTGTGACCTCATCATCAAAGAACAAGTTTTCAATGCATGTTCTAATGATCTGGCCGCCCGACTCAGGGAGAAAAAGAACCAGTCCCTTAAGGCCTTGGCAGATTTCGCTCAAAGATACCTTGACGCTCATAACATGAAGTTCGGGCCCAGTAAACCGCAGCATGTGTCTGCACCAGCAGAGGAAATCCACAATATCAGAGACACTCCGAGATACAAGCCGGTGGAGAACCTGACATGTTTTTTTCTGTGGAAAGAAAGGTCACAAGGCGATACGTGTCCTTCTAAAGATGCTCCACGAGGCGACAACATCAGAAGATCCAACCAAGATCGCGAGATAGCAGACAGAAGTAGTACTACGTCTCAACACAGAGCCGCCGCTGTAATAGCCAATGATGTGACGTCATCCAGTGACTGTGAAGCTAGAAACAAGCAGGCGACACCAGAGCTGATTGAATCTTTCCGAAAGAATGAACGCATCCCAGTAGGAGATGGGACTACATTCTTACCTGTCTCAAACATCGCGCTGCCTGAGAATGAAGTGCCGAATATGCCGGTGGTGTCAGGATTTGTCCGTGACACACCAGTGAGAGTGCTGAGAGACACTGGTTGTAACTGCGTCATCATGAGAGATGATTTAGTAGCGGAAGACCAGAATCTACATTAGTGGACAACCCTCGTCTTGGCTGACGGAAGTGGGAGAGTCACCCCCCTTGCCAAGGTATCAACACTCCGTACCTGACAGGAGAAGTGAAGGCGTTGTGCGTGAAAACACCAGTCTACGACCTTATCATCGGAAACATTGATGGTGCCAGAAACGCAGACGATCCGGATCCAGAGTGGAAACTTGAAACATATGCAGTTACTACCAGAGGTCAGGAAGAGGAGAGCCACCACACCATCCTTCTAAAAGTGGCTGACAATGTAGAAACATCCATGATGATTAGAGACACGACGAAAGAAGAGAAGCGCAAGGTACTAGAACAACAGCAAAAACAGATGGACGCGGCCGTGGCCACCGATCGAGAAATGCTGGAAGTGGAACAACGAGCAACCGTCCACCGTCTGCGGCAGAAACAAGCACAGGAGTTGGACAGCCGGCGGCACGATGTCGAGCGCCGCCAGGGTGGTCGAACTGGGTCGCCGGGAGGCAGAGAGAACGAGGGATTCGAGCGAGACGGGGCTCCTCTGATAGGGGAGATGTTGAAGCTGCAGGAAGAGGATAAGGAGAGAGATATCCAGAAGCTGGTGTATGAACATAAAAGTCAAGAGGTCGTCGAAGATTTCGATGGAGGGCTTGATCGACATGAACGGGAGCAAGACCTGAAGGTCAATCTTCAGAACCTGTTTGACTTCGGCGAACTCCACCCCCAGGAGGGTGTGGAGGACGTACAGTATGGACGACACTTGGCCCAGGTAAAACAGAAGAAGCTTAGAGGCCAAATTATGGAATTCGGGCATCGATTTCCGCCTGACTCTGAGACTGTGGACACCGTCCAGCGTGAGATTGGTCTGACATCGAACGCGCCATTTCGTGACGAGCCCTGTCGTTTGCTTCGCAAAATGAGAGATGGAACGAGGAAGAATGTTGCGGATACACCGGATCTGGGAGTCATCATAGATTCCAGATCGCCAGTGGTCATCGCGAAGAAACCGGAAAAATCTAATTTGGTGTGTTTGGACTATCATATTTTCCATAAGCCGACAGTGTTCGACCCTGGACCAGTAACCTATGAACTGTGTAATCTGGGAACTGTACCCCATGATGTGACATTGTTCCAGAGGTGAACTTTGACATTCATTTGTAGTTTAATCAAGGGTTCGCAAAACTTTGAAGCTGATTATCTGAGCTGAGCAATTTAAATGAAAATGTTTGTGATCAGGACAGTTTAAAGGAGCATATTTTCATTCCGGACATTTTAAAAGAACTGTGAGTTATTTATTTTAGTGGTTAATTTCATTTAATTTGTTGTGAAATTGTATTTGTTTAGGGTTCTGTGTAGATTAACACAGCCACAACCGGTTTTTTTTTTTTTTTTTTTTTTTTTTAATTTGAGAAGAAATTTTGTGAAATTTCGTTCTTAAAGGAGGGGGGGGGGGGTAATGTTACGATTGTGGTTGTGTTGTTTTGTGAGAGCTTGCGTGCATAAATCGTAGGTAGCGATCCGACGTATTATTTGAGCTATCACGATTTCGAATCACGTACCTTTTCAGTGAATTTCACTTTCGTTTACGACTAGTGCGGTGTTGATTATCTGTTGCCGCACGGAGTTGAGTCATGAAGGGTCTAGAAGCCGTTCGGATATTCATTTGTTTACTGCGCGCGTGTCCCTTGGCTTTCGGTGCTGATGCACTGTTCGCGTGTTTACCAGTTAGAGCGTGCAAGGTCGTGACCTGTCTGGCCTACTTTTGTGTGACGTCATGGCGCGCCGGAGATTTTCCTAACATAGATGTTGAATAGTAGCCAGACGTTTATAGAATATTCCAGTGTGAATGTACCTTTGAGTTTTAGATACGTACTGTGTTTTGATTGGCTGTGTTGTACGATTTTGCTTGATTTTTCTAGAAAACATACCACTATAAAAGAGTCGTGTTAGGAAGCACCTGGGTACATTGTTCATTTGTAAAATTGCGATGTAACAGCGTCGGTACATTGTTCAGTTGTATAATTGCAGTGTATTGACATTGCGAGAGATCATTACGCAAGATATCGTGCTTCATTGTCAGTAACGGAGTTATGCAGTGAATGTTGATGTACATTGTATGAGAGACGCATTGTGTCAAAGCTGAGAAGACTTTGTACTATTGTTGGTGCATTTGTGAACGCATTTCGTGGAGATCGCATCGCTGTAATAAAATATTGTTGGAACTGTTACTCCAGTATTGTCTACATCCTTAAGCCACGGTTGACGGATTGCAGCTGAATGAGGTTTATTTAAAAGAACTCTACGTGTGTGCACTTGGTGTAGTTATCATTTCTACGACCACGATTCAACCACGTAACACCGCGCCACGGGTATAAAGTGGGAACACGCTGCGAACGAGAAGCTTATGAGTCCGAAATAGCTCTGGCGGTTAAGCGTCGGAGCAGGAGAGCGAAGGGAATCACCGGGTCGTGGGTTCGAATCCCCGTTCGGCCCCCATAGCTGGACTCGCAATCCAGGGGGAAAAGACGAATTTGTGCAATAGCATGTCCGTGTAATTTACTTACTTACTTTACTTACGCCTGTCACCCCTACCCGGGTCTAGGCCGTCGACGAGAGACCTCCAGCGCCTCCTGTCCTGTGCTTCTCCTTCAATTTTACTCCAGGTGGTTCCCATTCTCTTGATGTCTGCTTGGAGGTCTCGACGCCAGGAGTTTCTCGGCCTACCTCTTTTCCTCTTTCCCTGGGGATTCCATGGTTGTGTTCCTGGATAGAGAGAGGCGGCTCGGTCCTGTGGCTTCCGAAGACTTCCGGCTTTCACCACAGGACGTCATAAATCTTCTGGTAGAAGAACCTTCCTCCTCCAGGAAAGGAATTACTGTTTGTCTTTACGTCGGCGTTTTTGTAGCTATTTCCTTTTTTGTAGGGTGGGGAAGCTACCCCCACGCCCAACCCCCTTACTAGGAGGACCAGGGGTTTTCTGTCGGGGTCACCTTCCCTTAGACCATGTTGGTTCACGGCACCTTATTTCATTCGGTGCACCCCTCTCGCGAGGGACCCCCTGTCCACCACCCAGGGGACGCGCCTCAACGCCATATGGTCCCAGCGCGAGGATGTCCGTGTAAAGGTCCTGGTAAATCAAAGTGGCACAGTTGGAGTGCGCCTGAGTTGATCAGTGTTCAGGTCGTACTCCATATGCAATAGATTTCCCTGTCCCCATTAACCCACCCGTCAGGGCCGTCCATTATCACTTCGGTGCCGTGGACGTTAAACCCGGAACTAATCAATTAATCAATGAGAAGCAATTCAGCGCACAACTAATGCGCTAAGGCAAACAAGCCGACCTAAGAAACAACACGTACAAGAAATAACGCACGACGCGCTAGAGCTCGTACTCCGAAAACAGTAGGGAAAACAAAAATCCCAGGCCAGAATCCGTAACATTGGAAAAAGCCAAAGAGTCTGTCAAGACGCAATTAACAAACACCAGCAACAATGGTCACTGATGACTCACAGTCACACGGGATCGCGCGGCCAGTAAAAAGCGGACAAACTGCCACGCTCGAGAACCAGTCTAACGCCCAGCGTCACAGTGAACGCTGCACCATTGCAAACAAGCCAACACGCAATGACTGAAATAAATTAAACTCGACAACAAATATGAGGGAGGAAACAGCGGGTAAAACAAGACCTATTGCTTAAACCATAAAATGCTTAAAGCACCCCAAACAACGCAATGACTCTTAAAAAAAACCAGGAAAGAGTGACCTAACAAATATAAATCCACAGAACGGTCACAACAACAACAACAAAAAAAGGTTTGGTGTTTATCACCAATGTGGTCAGGTTGGTCCGCTGACAATAACAGTACCGGCCTTGTTGCAAGTTAATGTGTTCGAAATACACAAGGGGATAAGTGACGAAACAATATCTAGACCTGTGTCATAAAACTGTGTGTATACGGCCAAGCCAGAATAAACAAGCTACCGAACGCGTTGTTGGTGTGCGATGTTTGAGCACCATTTTATACACTCATGGCCTGTGTGTGTGACGAAATAATCATATGCTACAGGTATAAAATGACGGGACTACCCCGCACACAGTCGCTTACACTGCGACTTTCCAACACTGCTCATCTACGGTTCGGATTCCGACTGAGCAATTAACAAACTGTGGCACATTTCTTGGAATATTTGTGTTGTTGTGTTTTATCTGTGACGAAGCAATGAACCTCGATTGCTTGTTCGTGTAGAAAATAATAAGAAACTAATGCTAGTTAACTCATTCTACCCCAACACAGAAATCCTTAAATTTTGCCGTTGTCCTCTGAAGACTGCATTGCAGTGCAGGACAAGATCGACCATGATAGTTCAAAGGTGATGCCAGAATAGCTTGGCGCCCATAGGCGCCAAGCTATTCTGGCATCACCCTTGAACTATCATGGTCAATCCTTATCTTGCTGTCGTGTGTCTGGGGTAGAATGAGTTAAGATGTCTCTGGCTAAAGATCAAACTAAATACATCACGGCAGGGCGGAATCCGCCACCACTTGATATCGTTCTGTGGAACGTGCAGGGTAGCGATGCTGGTGTGAAAGCAGCAGAGGCCACAGAGTTATAGAGCGCGTGCTCAGCAACATACTGCGGGAAGACAAAGACAACCTGTTCATTTTGTGTCAGGATACCATAGACAGTACGAAACAGAAAATCATGTCTGCCACGCTTGATGGTGCAACTCAAAATGAGCACGACACTGCGATTTATTACCATAGTAAAAATTAAGACGTGGAGCCAATACCGCCTAAAAGTTCGTGTCTGAAAAACAAGATAAGGACTTCATCCCAAAGTGTACCGTATAGTTTGGAGCTCAGATGCGGTTATCTTTTATGAACATTTAGGGTTGTTAATATTTTTTTAGGCTTATAATGCCGATCCATTTCTCTCCTATCTAAGCCAACCTCTGATCAACACACACGTCGGCGCACACAAATAAAGACTGACACACGGCGCTTCCCGCCATTAGTATGATCTGTGGGCTCGTGTAGCGACAGGAATCCATCTTTTTCTACTCCAACCCACCCTCTGATCCACACACATTGGCACAAAGAAATAAAGACGGACACCCGGCGATTCCAGCCATTTGTAAGCTCTGTGGTCTGGCCTAGCATAGCCTTTCTGAAGAAGAATAATAGCAGGAGTACCGAAATGACATCACTTAAAGCTTCACGTTATGGCCGTGTTTATAGTTACGACTCGATGTTATACATCACTCATCGCACTACTAACATTTGTCGTATCAGAGGATCAGCTTTGCACATGTCTTGCTGATTTTCACCGCCTATACCTTACAGGTCACAATTTGACCTAATCCTACTACAGGGCCTGGACAAATAGCAGGCTTATGCAATCACCGTTTATGAAAAATCATGCGGGTATTAATGAGAAGATAGTTTTTTTCGTAAAAGAAAAATTAAAGTTATGTTAGCTATTTTACAAATGACTCCGAAAAAGTGGTGCAGACAATTGTCTGATTTTCACACCTAGGGCATACAGGTCACAATTGACCTAATCATACCCGACAGCCGAGACAAACTGTAGGCTTATGTAAATACCGTATATGAAAAATCATGCGATTATTAATGAGAAGATTGTTTGTTTGTTTTCTTTTTCGTTAAAAACAAGATTCAATTAATTAAGATTAACCCATATAATTCGTAAAATTAATCTTAACCACACCCACCCTCTACCCCTCCTCCCTCCCCCAACCGCAGATGACACCGCTTTTATTCGTGTTTCTGGGAGGCTAGGGTTCTTTAACGCTGGATCAATACAGATTGCAGTCTGCCTACCTCAACTGGTAGTGACAAGATTTAGACTGAACATCACAGATGTATCCCAGGCGTAGATCCACATGAGAATCATTGTCTCTTTCAGGTGCTACAATTGAATAAATGGTTTACGACGTGTTCTACCTTTGGTATCTGCGTTAGAATGTACCATACGGCAATGGTAATTTGATCAGTGCTGCAACAGCTGGTCGATACTATGCAGGAAATGACGTGAAGCACACCGGGAGGCATGTCCATCGTTGCTATTAATTTTTCACGGGAAAATCGTTTATTACCATGTGCTTCGTTTGCGCTGAAAATCCTACAGATAAGTACAAGTTAAACATGAGTGATGGTGATTTTCGAGCCGAGGAGCCGGAACACTATATGTAGTAATCAAGTCCAGGATCGTAAATCTTCACAATCACAGTCCACGGTTTAACTCATTGTGCCCGAGGTACGACATACCCACATTTTGGAGTCATACTCTGAGGACTGCATTACTATTTAGGAGACAGGTCAACCATGATAGCTCAAGGGTGGTGGCAGAATAGCTTGGAGCCTATAGGCGCCAAGCTATTCTGCCAACACCCTTGAACTATCATGATCGAGCCATATCTTGCTGTGGCGTGTCGCGGGCAGAGCGAGTTAACCCGTTCAGTGTCAGTAGAGGCAGACTGCGTTCTCTGCGATCTTCTGTAATTCAACACCAGGAGGACCTAGGTGTCTTAGGACTATGTATTGAAAGTGGTGTCTGCGAGGGACATAGATCCTCATGAGCCCCGCAACTGCGGGGGACTCCAGAGGATCTATACCTCTTGCAGATGGGTGGTGTTTATGTTTTCTCGGGTTAACGTATTTATGCCACTGTCGCGTGATGTTTCCTCTTGCGTGTCACAGCGGTCAGACTCGGTTGTCGGGCTGAATCGACAGAGCGTACACAGGCGTTTTGCTGACTTTTCTTCTTCTCATTATAACCTGTGAACGGGCCTCCATAAAACGGAGTTCCTCAGGTGTGACGTCAGCAGTTCTTCACAGCGTAACGCGCCCCGCCGGGTGACGGCCTCAGTTGCCTGCTCGGCGTTAAACCCAAATAACTAACTAACAGCGAAAAGCTGCATGAAGTTTCAGAATTTACGTCCAATGCGGCTCTCGTCTGATTGGCGTGTTTCATATACCGTAGCGTCACAAAACCTTGGAAAGTGCAGCATGGTCGTGGAACACGATAAAAAGAACGGATGACGTCATCTAACATATATCTTACGCAAACTGTACAAAGGCGCGTTATCATGTAGAAAAGACACGTTTAAAAAAAAAAAAAACTCGATATAGTGGGATCGTTTACTTTGTTTTCATTCCTAGTGACACGACCAATCCCTTCAACGCAAACCCTACCACGTGATTTTAACACTTTGCTATTCATTCATTAATTCATTCATTCATTCATTCATTCATTCATTGTGATTGGCTGCCGATAGGTATTCCACCGACGATCTATTTTAAGCGGAGAAGTACGAAACGCGTTTTGTGTTGTGTTGCTTTACGTTCTGTCGACCTTATAATGTATTTATCATAATAGTATTAACACATTCTACCCTAGGACCTAAGTCCCCACATTTTGAAGTTCCCCTCTGAAGGACCGTGCTACAATTCTAGAGACAGATCGAACATGATAGTTCAAGGGTGGCATCAGAACATCTTGGTCCCGATGGGCGTCAAGCTATTTTGACGTCACCCTTGGACTATCGACCCATGTCTTGCTGTCGTGTGTCAGGGCTGAATGAGTTAATACAAGCGTCTTCGCTTCAAACACGTCTCCAGGAGACATTTTGCAGGAGCTGGGCCGTGTTGACGTCGTTGCTACGGATTAATTGCAATAGGCTTCGTTCACACTATCGATCGAACAGGTACGGACAGATCTGATATTTGATCGCCACCCTCTGCACACCTTCTTTGACCGAAATTGTATAGAGCTGTATTGTAAAAGACGGTGTACAGAGCGTATATCTGGCACACGTAGATAATGAAATCCCGTAATACGATAATTATTGACATTCGTGATTCAAAATCAATCACAATCGCAAGTAAAGGCCAAGAAATGCTTGAGGAACATGGATGTTGATAGGACAAGCAAGTAGAATAGATCTCCATATATGCCCCTATAACCGACTGCGGGAGCCCATGAAGGTCTATGACTTTGCAGCTGGGTGTTGCTGCTCTTTTCCAAAGACACCGCAAAATACAGCGTTCGTCAAAAGTTAAGCAACTTTTCTTTAAACTGATCTGACATGGTCAAATCCATGAAACTAAAATATGGTCATCAGTTTGATTCCGATATATTCCTGAATATTCCTCACCTGCCCCTCAATCGAGGACACAGTCTTGGCTTCACACTAATTAACCCCCTCATCGCCAATGGACAGACTGTATTTTCGAAATCTTTGATGATTCAAAACCAGAGTGTGCCAGCCGGCCAAGGAACGATACCAAGTGACGTCAGCAAGAGGCAAAGATCCTCATGAGCCCCCGCGAATGCGGGGGCTCATGAGGATCTATGCCTCTTGAAGTTGAATTAGGTTCAGCCTTTCTCGACAGAGAAGAATTTGAACTGGGTACAACACTGTACACTCACATGCCTTCGTACGGTCTACCAATAATCTTCTTCTATTCACTTTGAACGACAATATTTCAATGATAGAGAAAACAATCTTCGAAACTCTTATTTTGACATCCTTGTTTGTGTGTTTGTCTTTTTGTGTTTGTTTGTTTGTTTCTTTGTTTCTTTCTTTCTTTGTTGTCGGGTTTTTCCCACACATTCACTCAGATAAATGTGTTCGTGTTATTTAATTACAAGAGCATCAAATCTTGTCTTTGAGCTTTGGTCTGAAATTAAAAGCATATATATTACAGTTATTTCTGTAAAGAATGCAGGTTTATTTGTTATTCTAACAATTAATAAAAATTCAGAGAACTCTTTACGTTCTTAACATTTTGCTCATGAGATAATGCGCGAATTTGTGGAGTGTACTGAGTGTGTCAAGTCAGCTTTTATGTGTCATACAAATACATCGTAACCCCAGGATGAAGATTAGTTTTCATAAAATTGGCAATTATTATTTCTCCGGGTGTTTTTTTATGTTTTTTTTTTTTTTTTTGTTTGTTTGTTTTGTTTTGTTTTTGTTTTTTTTTTCAGCTTAAATTCTGCATGCAAAGGTAGATATCACTTAAAGATTTGGTTTTATTTAACAATGAAAATAAGCGCTTTTACAAAAGTACTGATCAACACACGAATAATAACTCATTCGAGACATGCCACCTATAGATAGAAGCGGTTCGCCGCGTATCCGTAGGCGGCACGTCTCAAATAAGTTAACACTTGGTAAATACGTTGCCTAACTTTTTACCGTGAGTGTACTTATTTAGATGTCTGCATACTTTTACTGTGCTAGGGTTGACAGTAGTTACGGCTTGTGATCAATGTTTTTGAGCATGAACTATGTATGTGACGAAACTTTCGCTACAGGTATAAAAATTACCGGACTCCCTTGCACACAGTCTTTAACATTGCGACTTTCAAACACGTCTGATCTAAGTTTCGGATCCCGACTGAACAATTAACAAACTGTGGCACATTTCTTGGCTTATAATTATGTGTTATTGTGTATACTTGTGATCAAACAATGGACCGTCAAGTGTTTATTCCTGTATAAATAAGAAACTCACGCTAGTGAGGCACACGGAACCAGTCAAAGTGTCTCTGGCTGAAGATAAAACTAAATACATCATGGCAGGGCAGTATCTGCCACCACTTGATATCGTTTTGTGGAACGTGCACAGTAGTAAACTTGGTGTGACAGCAGCAGAGCGCCACGAAGGTATGGAGTGCATACTCAGCAACATACTGCGGGAAGAGAAAGACAACCTGTTTATTTTGTGTCAGGATAACATAAATGGCCCGAAACAGAAAATCATGTCTGCCATGCTTGATGGTGTAACTCAATATAATGACAACACTGCGATTTATTATCATAGTAAAAGTTACAACGTGGAACCAGTAGACCATGACAGGTTGTGTCTGACAGTATTTTGTTTGACTGCAAAAAATAACTCTAAAAAGATTCTACTTGCCTCATATCACGGGGAAAAAAGAGGATTAGACGACGTCAAAAAAATTAAGAAGCTAACAGAAATAATAAGACTTTTGAAGGAAACGAAACAAGAGCATACATGTGCTGCTGTCATTGTTGGTGGGGACTTCAACCTGGATTGCAAAATTGCTCAGCCGGCGATAAATCAAATCAATACGACAATGGATTTAAGCATCCGCCTTCTGTCCACAAATTTTACGCAGAATGTCGGCAGTTCAGAGAAGATTTGGGACTACATAATCTACTGGCCCGACGATTTTTTTCCTAAACCTGGACCAGTTACAACAAAATCCGAGAAATCGCGCCTGTTTGACCATCCAACACTGATGTGTCCTTTCATGACCGTTCAGCAAGTCCATGAAAATGTTTTGGCGGCACGGTTCACTTACCGTGATTGCAAAGGAGGACGTCTAGAGTTTGGTGACAAGAAGTTTCGGGATGAATTCCGCACTTGGGAAGAAAGACACAAAGTGTTGTTTTTCCGCGAAATACGGATAGCCACAAAGAGATTTTATTACAATGGCGCCTCCATCGTATTCAGAGTCAATGATTGTCCTGCACGGAGTCAGGAAAACAAACCAGTTACAATGTCCGAAGAATCCGAGAAAGACATCCTGAAATGTCTGCCAAAGCATAAGATATTCAGAGCTAGGAGGATGCTGGTAATCAGACATGAGTCAGGCGTGCGTCAAGTGGCGGACCCAAAGGACCTGTTCCTCTCTTGGGGTTGCAAAGCCCACAGTCTTCAGCAGTACCACAGCTCGTTAAACACGTACGTAAGTCCGTATGAGGCGTGCGTGTCTGTGTACGGACTGTTCCCCCTCGAAGGCTACGCACCGATGTACGCACCTGGACAGGTAAACTATGTCCTATTTGTCGTTAACCCCTTAAACAGCAGGCAAGATGAACGCTACCAAGCTGCAAGAAACATAATCCCTCATGAGCCCCCGCAGTCACGAGGGCTCATGAGGGTTTATGTTTTTTGTTAGTCCTGCCTTCTGCATGACTGTTTAGATCTCAGTTACATTTATCTCTATTACCCGTGGTGTGTCGTTGTTTCAGGCGCAATTCGTGATAATTGACAGCGAAGGGCGTAAATGTGTATGTAAGTAAACTGTGTTCGCTCTGTCCACGGCGTGTGCCTGATCAAAATACCCTCTAGCTCGAAAACAAATGTCACACGTACATTTAGGTTAAAACTTTTTTTACATTTCAGTTCTTCATATTTGCTTTTAATCTAACAGCTGGCACCAGAAGTTGTATTTTCTTAAGACAAACCGGTGCTTCACAGCCTGCTGCCTTCCTTTTTTCCCAAGTATTTGTACTAAAGACAAAGTTATAAGAAATACTCGTTAATGTGAACACTGGCAATTTTAAACCTGTCGTTTGTTGAGTGACACTGGTAATTTTAAAACTGTCGTTTGTTGAATAGGTTTCTTTTTAACATACGAATAATAAAAGTCACTGTTCTATTTGCAGAAGTGGTTATGACAGTTTACGGGAACAGAAATTAATCAGTTTTAAAATTGTCATGGTCATTCTCGTCCTCCTCCTCATCATCATCATTATCACCATCATCACAATCATCATCATCATCGTTATCATCATCATCATCGTTCCGTTGTCGTCGTTGCCGTAGTTGTCATTATCTTAGCCTCACATGTAAATATGACTGCATAGTTTGTAAGCATTCTCTCTCTTGTTTTTAGCTGACATGAATGTCCAGCTGACGGCGATTGCCTCTCAGTCCAGTGTGTGTGCAAAAAGAACAACAAACATGTCCTGCTAGCAGGAAAACAAACACAAAGACTGCAGAAAATTGCAAAAGCAAAAACACCGTAAGTAAACAAGGTTCCCCGAATGTTCAACCACAGGCAAATGCTTGACAGACCAGTGCGTGTGCAAAAAGAACAACATTCTTTGCAAAGGATGTCCTGCTGAAAGGCATACACAAACAAAGAGAGGTTGCAAAAACAATTGAACGGCCAGAAAAAAAGTGTGTGTGTGTGTGTTGGGGGGGGGGGGGAGGACGCAAGAAATACAAGTGAACAGGGTAACCCCAGTAGCAAAACATCTTCGTGCCCACGGCGACCTTAGTGCGGCCGTAGTGGGCCCGAGGATCCTTGCTTACTGGGAACTACAACACAGTTCAAAGATGTGCTGAAAAACGTTCACATTGACTTTAAGTGCAAGCAACGTAACAACGTGACGAAGTATACAATTAGATACCGTACTGCTGTATTACCGAATCGCTGTATGACCTGTGCTGCTGTATTACGGTACTGCTGTATTACCGTATCGCTGAGTATAGCAGACAAGATGGCGGCCATGCAACACCTCCTGGCCGCCCGCTCCGGCAGAAATGGTCGTCACCGGCAGTATTCTAGCAGACATGGTACTTTCGTTTGATATACGATATCAGGCCCTGCAATGCTGCATCACGACCGGTATTTCTTTTTGATGACTATTGGCAATTTGATGTGCTGTGACTGTTAATTGAATTTTATATTTTTTTGCGCTGTGCGATGCTTGCAGTTGATACACGCTGATTCTTGTTGTACCATGCGGACATCAGAAGAACAGCGCGCGTTATTCTGTGGCAATGCAACCAACGTGCTTTCCTCCCCTTTCATCATCTCAGGAGAAGTGGCTCTACCCAAGCCACGCTCAACATCACTGCCTGCGCTAGTGCAAGCTTCAGGCCCCACATTCCAGCACCCGAATGATGTGATGACAGACACCTCCCAGACGCAGTGACTGTGTTTCTATCAACAGCGTGTGTACTCTTTAAAAAAAAAAAAAAACATTTTTGGCTGCTTTTACGTTAATGATGTAGTTCTACTACTATTGCTTTAAAAATGACTATGAAGTTATATACTAGTGTAGTTCAGTAAGGTGGTGTGACTGTTTATGCCGTAGAGACTGTCTAATAGCCGGCGCTGTTCTTATGGCGACGGCCGCCCCCAGGTAGCAACTGTGAAAGTATTCGAGTTTTTTTTGGTTTTGTTTGGTTTTATTAGCGTATGAACTTTTTGTTATTCGTGTAACTAGTTTCAGCCAAGCAGAAAGTTTAAAAACGTTATATTATGTGTTTTAGAGATACTATGATAGGGCTGTCCTTAGTTTGCTTTGCGTTAGGGAGGTTCAGGTCCGGCTGGGGCCGTTGGTGCCGGCCATTAGACGCCTTGGCGACGGGCTTCACCCGTCCCGAGCCATTGTCCATTTGTTTGAAAACAATTGTGTGAGTGTGTGTGATTGCGAGTTGCACCTGAGGTGGCGAAACGAATTTCTCTATCACTGTATTACTGTGCTGCTCTATTGCCGTACTGCTGTATTACGGTACTCCTGTATTACGTATTCATGTATTACAGTATTCCTGTATTACCGTACTCCTGTATTACCGTATTGCTTTGACTGAAGTCGAAACAGTCTCAGAAACATTGGGGAATATGCTTCGCGATTACGTCATAAGGTGTATATATTCAAGTAAGTGAAAGTGGTGAACGAGTAATACGATGGGATGATTCATACCCCAGTGACTGCAACATTCATTTTGGGCGACTGTAGTACAAGGCACAACATGACACAGCTATTGCTGTAAAAGTCATATTTTATAATCACGCGAGGGACTGGAGAAGTGTTTTGAACTATCGAGCTCGTTCTGTCTCTAGAATTGTAAAGCAGTCCTTCAGAGGGCAACTTCAACATTTGGGGGATTTCTGTCCTGGGGTTGAATGTGTTAATGCATGTATGTGTGCTGGTCTGTGATTTTGGACCTTAGGTCTCTAAGCTGATGTGTAGAAAGGTGTGATGATTTCTGATTCGCCACCTTATGACTTTAATTCAATAAGGCCAAAAATCACAGGCCACCACACAAAAACGAAGTAAACCTGTGACGTAACAATTCGGGGACATAATCTTTTTGTGCAATATCCAAAGTTTGTTGTAAGCAAAGTGATTTACATAGAAGTAGTGCTGTCGCGAACAGCAGTGTTATATCCGACTTGTGTTATATTCGACCTTGTAATAAGCGGAGCGGAATGTGTCTTGTAAAATATCTTATTGTTCACAACCGGCAAAAATGAAGAAGCAAATTACGTGCGTGCCATCTCGTAACCATAACAACTGCGAAGCATATGGAGGTCCACACCACAAGAGTGACTGCAGACGGCCTTAACCCCTTGACTGCTAGTGGGTGCAGACGGTGTTGTAAAACTCGGTGTAAATCTAACTTCCCAAGCCGCCACAGGAACGGGGACACAAGGTGGATTCAGCAAGAGGCATAGATCCTCATGAGCCCCCGCATATGCGGGGGCTCATGAGTATCTATACCTCTTGCAGTTGGGTAGTGTTCCGTTTTATCAGTAAAAGGGTTAAGGGGTTCCGCATGGGACAGATAGCGCTATATGTCTACTAACACCGACCTGAACACTAATCAGTTCAGTCGCACTTTGGGGTCCACGATCCAGCGGAAGCCCTCGCTGACAAGGCAAAAATCACACAGGGCCCTACGCATAGGCAGATCAGACTATGGCGAGAAAGCTGAGAAAGCATTTCATAAAACAGAGCCCAGGGCAACACGCAATCGATCGCCTCAGTATCAGAGGTGTGGAGAAAGACAGCGGGCTTTGGGCAGACGTGCAAGTTTTTTGTTTTTGTTTATTTGTGTGTGTTTAGGGGTTTTGGGTTGTTGCTTTTCCCAGAGAGATCTAGAGCGAACCAGAATAGTGTTGGCTCGATATAGAAAGAACTCTGGGATGGCTTCTGCTGAGTGAGGCAGAGCACGTATGGACGAATGTCTTTCAGTGTGTGGTAGTTTTAGACGCGAAATTCGTGATCGCTGGCAGCTAAGGGGTTAACCCCGTTGTGCGTGAGCCGCCCGTACTGTAAGCAGTGTGTCATCAATATTGACAGGTGGCTGCGTGTACCAGAAGGTTAAAGCAGATACTTGTACATATCCAAGTCGTTGTTTGCTATCGTGTTTTATACAGAACATACTCGTATTGAGATTGTTGTGATCTTTGAATTTGTTGTTAACAGTGACTGATGACGGGGAAGTCGTTTTATCTCATTCAGCACCACGACAAGACATGGCTCGAGCATGATAGTTCAAGGGTAGTGCCAAAATAGCTATTCTGGCACCACCCTTGAACTCGCTTGCTCGATTTGTCTCTAGAAATTGTAATATATTCCTTCAGAGGGCAATTTCAAAATGTGGGGATTTTGATCCTGGGGTAGAATGTGTTCAAGAAATGTTCTTTTCTTTGTTGGTTTGTTTGGTTGGTTTGTGTGTTTGTTGTTGTTGTTGTTATTGTTTTTTAACTACCTTGTATCGAACATATCGAAAATATTACTGTGATGTTTTAAATGTTTGGCTGTGCATATTTTAGGTTTGCGTGTTCTTCAAGTTACTTTTCTGTGTTAGTGAATTCTATGCAACAAGTTGCAACAAGAAACACGCCTTGAAAGGTTCGAAGGAGGCATGTGTAGTGTTTTTTATTTATTTATTTAGCACCTTACGGCTCTCAACCTTAAGCCCAAAATCACAAACCAGCACATATGTAATGAAGAAGGTATTAACCCATATAACACCACGGCCGTATTTCCCACATTGTGCAGGTGTCACGTAACGGCGATGTATCAGTTGCAGGAGATGGACCGAGCATGATAATTTAAGGATAGTGCCAGATTAGCTTGGCGCCATCAGGCACTACCCTTGAATTATCATGGTCGAACCGTCTTGTGCTATGCTACGTCGGGGCGAAAGGGGTTAGTTGAAGATCTTCCTGTACTGTGTAAATAGCAGTTAGAGTATAAGACATTATTTTGGAGGTGAAGTGCCATAACAAATATTTATTATTATTATTTTAAATTTATTTATTTATTTATTATTATTGTTATTATTATTATTATATTATTATTAGTATTATTATTAGTATTATTATATCAGAGTTAATTTAAACATGTCCTTACAAGAGACTATACTAGTAAAGCGATATGTACGTATGTGAATGTGCTCGGACACACACACAACAGTGTGAAACATATGAAACTATTGCCTTTAGAGTGCGACTTGAACACTGATCAATTCAGTCGCACTGCAACTGTACCATTTTGAGTATCCCCCCCCCCTCTCACTTCCCCTATCCCCCCTCCCATCCCCGTCGCCTTCCCTCCCCCTCCCCCCTCCACCCTTTCTTAATCAAGCAAAATCTGGGTCGACATTATCAGCTTGAGGGTAGTGCTCTCTCTCTCTCTCTCTCTCTCTCTCTCTCTCTCTCTCTCTCTCTCTCTCTCTCTCTCTCTCTCTCCAGCCCTTCCCCCACTCTCCCCACAGTCACAATACACACACACACACACACACACACACACACACACACACACACACACACACACACACACACACACTCCTACCCTTACACCCCCCCTCCCCACACTCACACACCACCGCACCCCAACCCTCATGCACCGCCAAAACACTAAAGAAAATAAAGTATATTCCTAAATATGTAAAGTACTGACGACGTTTCGTTTGACTGGACTAAGTTACGTTTGTCTGGCGCACAGAGAGCTGAGTGGAGTGTACTTAGCCCATACTAAACACACTTTCACACTAACATGTGACATGGACTTTTTGGTGATGAACAAGTTTGAAGACATGATAGCGGACGTCATCAATTGTGCACTGGTCTGTGATGTTGGAGTGGTTGTGTTGTTTCCAACTTTTTGGACTGTGGGTGGGCCTTTGCGTGTTCACTAAAATAACGCATTTCACTTGGAAAACTGTGCTGATGCATGTTAATTTATATTATTTTTTTAATTTATTTATTTTTTATTTATTTATTTATTTATTTGTGGGGGGGGGGGGGGGGGGAGGGTGATGGGGTGACTGGTTGTGTTGTTTTCATCTTTTTGGAGGGTGTGTGTTTGCACTAAAATAAACTTATTTCACTTGGAAATATGTGCTGATGTGTCCTTGATTATTTTTCTTGCGTATGTGTGTGTGTGTGTGTGTATGTTTGTGTGTGTGTGTTTGTGTGTGTGTTTGTGTGTGTGTGTTTGTGTGTTTGTGTGTGTGTATGTGTGTGTGTCTGTGTGCGTGTGTACGTGTTTGTGTGTGTGTGTGTGTGTGTGTGTGTGTATGTGTGTGTGTGTGTGTGTGTGTGTGTGTGTGTGTGTGTGGGGGGGGGGGGGGGTGGTAGCAGGTTTAGTCCTTAAAAAAAGGAAACAGTATTACCTGTGCTGAAACCTGACGACCCCCCAGTTTGTTACCTAACCTGCTTTAAGTCAACAGTGCAGTTAACAGTGAAGCTTTTTTTTTTTGCGCACGTAGCTGACGTATAATATTACCTGGAGTGAATCAGCTACCCTGTTTCCACTGAAAATTGACTTGTCACGATTTCTGAGGAACTCTCACTCAGCTATATGATTAGATTTAGCGCGAGTGATGAGGGGTTATGTTAGATTGATGGTGTATGTTATTAAAATAGAATAGATTGGGAGTATTTGATCTGCAATAATTAGATAGAAGCCTGTGTAGACTCACATCTTCTTTCTCTCTCATCTAAGGTTGGGATGCCTACGGAACAATTAACAAACTGTGGCACATTTGCTTTGAATAGTTGTGGTGTTGTTTTTATCTGTGATTTAGAAATGAACCATCAAGTGTTTGTTCACGTAGAAATAAGAGACTAATGCGAGTCACACGGAATCAGTCAAGAAGTCGCTGGCTACAGAGACAACTAGATACGCCATGGCAGTGTGGTATTCGCCGCCACTTGATATCGTTCTGTGGAACGTGCACAGTAGCGATGCTCGTGTGAAAGCAGCAGAGCGCCACGAAAGTATGAAGTACGTACTTGGAAACACACTGCGGGAAGAGAAAGACAACTTGTTTATTTTGTGTCAGGATACGATAAACGGCCCGAAACAGAAAATCATGTCTGACATGCTACATGGTGAAACTCAAAATAAAGTCAACACGGCAATTTATTTCTACAGTAAAGATTATATCGTGCAGCTTATGCCAATCCTCAGTGAATGTCTGACGGTATTTTGTTTGACTGCAAAGAATCAATCAGGACAAATTCTGTTGGCCTCGTGTCACGGATATATAAAACAAAACAAACAACAAAAAATACGTGAGTTCCAAAAGTGTATCCGTCTTTTGGAACGTATGCGCTATACTGACGGATGTAATGGTGTCACTGTTGGTGGAGACTTTAACCTGAATGCTGCAATTGCTGACAGCAACATGCCGAGTACATTTCATCTCCCCACAGAACGCCTCATTCCTATTACGTACCTATTGTTCTCTGGAGTGAGTATGAAATGCCTCAAGACAGATCTCGGAATAATCGTGTCGACTACATCATCTATTGGCCTCAAAACATCTTTTATCAATGTGGACCTATCACCACCCCATACTGATGTGTCGTTTCATGATCAATGTCCCCGTTTAGCAAGTCTATCAAGTTGTTTTGGCGGCACGGCTTACTGACCTTGATTGCGACATACGACGTTCAAAGTTTCACGACTGTGTGTGTTGGGATAACTACTTCACCTGGACAGAACGCAACGAAGCGTCAGAGTTGTTTTTGAAGAACTTACGGGAAGCCAAACAGAAATTATTTGACGACGGCGCCTCCTTCGTATTTAGCTACTGGAATTCTCTGTTTTCCGTTTCACTCACAATGTTCGAAACATCAGCGAAATTCATTCTGAACTGTCTGCCAAAGTACATGATATTCAGAGCAAGAAGGATGCTAGTAATCAAACATAAGTCATGTGTGTATCTTCAACAGGCGAACCGAAACGGTCTGTTCCTCTATCGCGGTTGCAAAGCCCGCATTTTTCAGTGCTATCACAACCCGTTCTTCCCGTACGTAAGTCAGTATGAGGCGTGCGTGTGTGTATACGGACTGTTTCCCCTCGAAGGTTACGCACCGTAGTACACACCTGGAGAGGTAAAATATGTCCTATTTGTCTTTAACCCCTTAATTACAAGATGAACGCTACCAAACTGCAAGAAACATAATCTCTCACGAGCCCCCGCAGTCGCGGGGATCGTGATAGAATGTGTTTCTTGTTAATCCTGTCTTCTGTGTGACTGTTTAGGTCTCATTTACATTTATCTCTATTACCGGTGGTGTGTCGTGGCTTCACGCGCAGTTGGTGATCACTGACAGCGAAGGATTTAAATGTGTAGGTAAGTGAGGTTGTAGTCGCTCTCTCCACTGGCATGTGCCTGATCAAAATACCCTCTAGCTCGAAAACAAATCCTCAAAATATGTCACGAAAAGTAGTATATTAAGGGATAGGAGGGGCGGGGGGGGAGCGGGGGAGGGGAGGGGGGGTCTGTCACACGTTCATTTAGGTTAAAACATTTCAATTCTTGATATTTTCTTTCAAATTCGGCATTTTTAAAATCTAACAGCTGCCACCAGAAGTGGTATTTCTTAAGACAAACCGGTGCTTCACAGCCTTCTTCCACTGTTTGTTTCTTTCTAGTATTTGTACTAAAGACAAAGTTACAAGAAATATCCGTTAACGTGAACACTGACAAATTTAAATCTGTCGTTTGTTGAGTATCTTGTTAACATACGAATAATAAACTTACTGTTCTATACGCAGAAGTTGTTCCGAAAACAGCAACCAAAAAAAAAAAAAAAAAAAAAAAATAACGATACCAAATATCCAACATGTGCATATATTATGCCTCTTCTTTCTGCAGGGACCCTTGTGCATGTGTGTGTCTCTTTTTCCTGTTTCTGCAGGGACATCTGAACATCTATGCCTTCTTCCGCAGGGACCCTTGTGCATCTATGCAATTTGTGCATCTGTTTCTCTTCTTCTTCTGCAGGGACACGTTAACATCTATGCCTCTTTCCGCAGGTACCCTTGTGCATCTAGGCCTCTTGGTTCTGCAGAGACCCTTGTGCGTGTGTGTTTCTCTTTTTTTCTGCAGGGATACATGAGCGAAGAGGCCTCCTCCTTCAGGGCCACAATTTCATCCATGTTTCTTGCCTCTGCAGGGCCACATGTGCATTGATGATTATTGTTTCTGCAGAGATACATGTACAGGGCCCGGGATGAACGAAACCAGCCCTGGCCATGCGATGCCCACGGCCCCGGCGTGGCGCGGAAAAGTGGCGGTAAAAGTGAATGGTTTCTTAGCTAGTCTAATTTTAGCCCAAAATTGTTGTGTACGAGTATGGTCATGATGGCAGGTGAGGGGCGCCATAGCCTAGGCGGAAACCCGGGTAGCCTCTATTCCGGTTCATTCACGCATGCGCTCAGCGCTTACTACTTCAGTTAGTTTCTTAGCGGAAAAGCGGCAAGCGGGGCAGGAGGGAAGGACCTTCGAGTAATACCATCGGTAAGTATTTAAAAAAAAAAATCATTTTAAAGAAAAATACATTGTTTTCTCAAAACACATGACCGATGGTATTACTACTAGGAAGAATCCCGAAGAGGAGGCGGGTGCCGCTATAACGCCCCTACCCCATGCCATCGAAGCTACTAGAGACGCCCTCCCCAAGCAACCTCCCTCTAATTGTAGCAAAGATACTTAGGGCGCCTAGGGCGCCGGGAGGGAGTGTTGCGCCGCCACGATGTCTCCCACCAGCGAAAGGTTCTGGCGCTGGCCGGAGAGGTCCCTCAAGTAGAAGCCTCGTGCGTCGGGATGCCCTTCTCCGCGCCTGCCCGCTCCCTAGTGACCTGAAGCTTCAACTTCGGCAGGCCCCCCTTGGCGGAGAACTACAAATCTCGCCAGTGTCCCAGACTGGGCCGCGTGTTACGATTGTGGTTGTGTTGTTTTGTGAGAGCGTGCGTGCATAAATCGTAGGTAACGATCCGACGTTTAATTTGAGCTATCACGATTTCTAATCACGTACCTTTTTAGAGAATTTCACTTTCGTTTACGAATAGTGCGGTGTTGATTATCTGTTGCCGCACGGAGTTGAGTCAGGAAGGGTCTAGAAGCCGCTCCGATATTCATTTGTTTACTGCGCGCGTGTAGCTTGGTTTTCGGTGCTGATGCACTGTTCGCGTGTTTACCAGTTAGAGCGTGCAAGGTCGTGACCTGTCTGACCTACTTTTGTGTGACGTCATGGCGCGCCGGAGATTTTCCTAACATAGATGTTGAATAGTAGCCAGACGTTTATAGAATATTCCAGTGTGAATGTACCTTTGAGTTTTAGATACGTACTGTGTTTTGATTGGCTGTGTTGTACGATTTTGCTTGATTTTTCTAGAAAACATACCACTATAAAAGAGTCGTGCTAGGAAGCACCTGGGTACATTGTTCAGTTGTAAAATTGCGATATAACAGCGTCGGTACATTGTTCAGTTGTATAATTGCAGTGTATTGACATTGCGAGAGATCGCTACGCAAGATATCGTGCTTCATTGTCAGTAACGGAGTTATGCAGTGAATGTTGATGTACATTGTATGAGAGACGCATTGTGTCAAAGCTGAGAAGTCTTTGTACTATTGTTGGTGCATTTGTAAACGCATTTCGTGGATATCGCATCGCTGTAATAAAATATTGTTGGAACTGTTACTCCAGTATTGTCTACATCCTTCAGCCAGGGTTGACGGATTGCAGCTGAATGAGGTTTATTTAAAAGAACTCTACGTGTGTGCACTTGGTGTAGTTATCATTTCTACGACCACGATTCAACCACGTAACATTTTGGCGACCCCGACGAGATCTCTTCAGTTGATTCAGTGGAAAGGGTAGCAGGAGAAAACAGCCAGCAGTGAAAAGCAGAGATGGCGACATCGGAAATGGAGACATTCCTGAAAATTGGAAAGGACTGTGGACTCGAAGGAGCTCAACTCCTCGAATTGGTAAAGGAGAGAGAGGAGAAAGAAGAAAAGAAGAGACTGGAGAGAGAAAGAGAAAAGAGACTTGAAGAAAAAAGAGACTGGAGAGAGAAGAAAAAGAAAGAATGGAGAGAGAAGAGAGAGAAGAAAAGAAACGAGAGAGAGAAGAAAAGGAAAGACTGGAGAGAGAAAGAGAAAAGAGACTTGACGAAGAGAAGAGATGGGAGAGAGAAGAAAGAGTTAAGGAACGGGAAATCAGGAAACTCGAAATTCAAGCAGAAGAAGCAGAGAAACAGCGAAAGGAAGCAGAGAAACAGCGAGAAGATGCAGAGAAACAGCGAGAAGAAGCGGAGAGGCAGCGACAACATGAAATTCACTTAAAGCAGATGGAGATTGAGGCACAGAGCCAGAGGGTTTCTGAAGCAACAGTCTTAGCCAGCAGAGAGCAAACAGCCCGTGCGCCAAAGCTTCCATCTTTTGTTGAGAACTCAGATAAGATGGACCCTTACCTAGAACGATTCGAGCGCTTTGCAAGTAGCAACAATTGGAAACAAGAAACTTGGGCTATCAAACTGAGTGCACTTCTAACTGGCAAAGCACTTGAATTTTACACCCGACTGCCGAGAGAAAAAGCCGAAGATTATATGCAATTGAAAGCCGCCCTGCTGAGACAGTATGACTTCACTGAAGAGGGTTACAGGCGACGATTTCGGAATTGCAAGCCTGAAGAAGGAGAAAACACCCGGCCTATTCATTGAAAGAATCAGAAGCTACCTGGAGAAATGGATAGAGCTGGCTGGCCTAAATAGAGAGTACCAAGACCTGTGTGACCTCATCATCAAAGAACAAGTTTTCAATGCATGTTCTAATGATCTGGCCTCCCGACTCAGGGAGAAAAAGAACCAGTCCCTGAAGGCCTTGGCAGATTTCGCTCAAAGATACCTTGACGCTCATAACATGAAGTTCGGGCCCAGTAAACCGCAGCGTGTGTCTGCACCAGCAGAGGAAATCCACAATATCAGAGACACTCCGAGATACAAGCCGGTGGAGAACCTGACATGTTTTTTTCTGTGGAAAGAAAGGTCACAAGGCGATACGTGTCCTTCTAAAGATGCTCCACGAGGCGACAACATCAGAAAATCCAACCAAGATCGCGAGATAGCAGACAGAAGTAGTACTACGTCTCAACACAGAGCCGCCGCTGTAATAGCCAATGATGTGACGTCATCCAGTGACTGTGAAGCTAGAAACAAGCAGGCGACACCAGAGCTGATTGAAGCTTTCCGAAAGAATGAACGCATCCCAGTAGGAGATGGGACTACATTCTTACCTGTCTCAAACATCGCGCTGCCTGAGAATGAAGTGCCGAATATGCCGGTGGTGTCAGGATTTGTCCGCGACACACCAGTGAGAGTGCTGAGAGACACTGGTTGTAACTGCGTCATCGTGAGAGATGGTTTAGTAGCAGAAGACCAGAATCTACATTAGTGGACAACCCTCGTCTTGGCTGACGGAAGTGGGAGAGTCACCCCCCTTGCCAAGGTCAGTATCAACACTCCGTACCTGACAGGAGAAGTGAAGGCCTTGTGCGTGAAAACACCAGTCTACGACCTTATCATCGGAAACATTGATGGTGCCAGAAACGCAGACGATCCGGATCCAGAGTGGAAACTTGAAACATATGCAGTTACTACGAGAGGTCAGGAAGAGGAGAGCCACCACACCATCCTTCTAAAAGTGGCTGACAATGTAGAAACATCCATGATGATTAGAGACACGATGAAAGAAGAGAAGCGCAAGGTGCTAGAACAACAGCAAAAACAGATGGACGCGACCATGGCCACCGATCGAGAAATGCTGGAAGTGGAACAACGAGCAACCGTCCACCGTCTGCGGCAGAAACAAGCACAGGAGTCGGACAGCCGGCGGCACGATGTCGAGCGCCGCCAGGGTGGTCGAACTGGGTCGCCGGGAGGCAGAGAGAACGAGGGATTCGAGCGAGACGGGGCTCCTCTGATAGGGGAGATGTTGAAGCTGCAGGAAGAGGATAAGGAGAGAGATATCCAGAAGCTGGTGTATGAACATAAAAGTCAAGAGGTCGTCGAAGATTTCGATGGAGGGTTTGATCGACATGAACGGGAGCAAGACCTGAAGGTCAATCTTCAGAACCTGTTTGACTTCGGCGAACTCCAACCCCAGGAGGGTGTGGAGGACGTACAGTATGGACGACACTTGGCCCAGGTAAAACAGGAGAAGCTTAGAGGCCAAATTATGGAATTCGGGCATCGATTTCCGCCTGACTCTGAGACTGTGGACACCGTCCAGCGTGAGATTGGTCTGACATCGAACGCGCCATTTCGTGACGAGCCGTGTCGTTTGCTTCGCAAAATGAGAGATGGAACGAGGAAGAATGTTGCGGATACACCGGACCTGGGAGTCATCATAGATTCCAGATCGCCAGTGGTCATCGCGAAGAAACCGGAAAAAATCTAATTTGGTGTGTTTGGACTATCATATTTTCCATAAGCCGACAGTGTTCGACCCTGGACCAGTAAGCTATGAACTGTGTAATCTGGGAACTGTACCCCATGATGTGACATTGTTCCAGAGGTGAACTTTGACATTCATTTTTAGTTTAATCAAGGGTTCGCAAAACTTTGAAGCTGATTATCTGAGCTGAGCAATTTAAATGAAAATGTTTGTGATCAGGACAGTTTAAAGGAGCATATTTTCATTCGGGACATTTTAAAAGAACTGTGAGTTATTTATTTTAGTGGTTAATTTCATTTAATTTGTTTTGAAATTGTATTTGTTTAGGGTTCTGTGTAGATTAACACAGCCACAACCGTTTTTTTTTTTTTTTTTTTTTTTTTTTAATTTGAGAAGAAATTTTGTGAAATTTCGTTCTTAAAGGGGGGGGGGGGGGTAGTGTTACGATTGTGGTTGTGTTGTTTTGTGAGAGCTTGCGTGCATAAATCGTAGGTAGCAATCCGACGTATTATTTGAGCTATCACGATTTTGAATCACGTATCTTTTCAGTGAATTTCACGTTCGTTTACGAATAGTGCGGTGTTGATTATCTGTTGCCGCACGGAGTTGAGTCATGAAGGGTCTAGAAGCCGCTCCGATATTCATTTGTTTACTGCGCGCGTGTCCCTTGGCTTTCGGTGCTGATGCACTGTTCGCGTGTTTACCAGTTAGAGCGTGCAAGGTCGTGACCTGTCTGGCCTACTTTTGTGTGACATCATGGCGCGCCGGAGATTTTCCTAACATAGATGTTGAATAGTAGCCAGACGTTTATAGAATATTCCAGTGTGAATGTACCTTTGAGTTTTAGATACGTACTGTGTTTTGATTGGCTGTGTTTTACGATTTTGCTTGATTTTTCTAGAAAACATACCACTATAAAAGAGTCGTGTTAGGAATCACCTGGGTACATTGTTCAGTTGTAAAATTGCGATGTAACAGCGTCGGTACATTGTTCAGTTGTATAATTGCAGTGTATTGACATTGCCAGAGATCATTACGCAAGATATCGTGCTTCATTGTCAGTAACGGAGTTATGCAGTGAATGGTGATGTACATTGTATGAGAGACGCATTGTGTCAAAGCTGAGAAGACTTTGTACTATTGTTGGTGCATTTGTGAACGCATTTCGTGGAGATCGCATCGCTGTAATAAAATATTGTTGGAACTGTTACTCCAGTATTGTCTACATCCTTAAGCCACGGTTGACGGATTGCAGCTGAATGAGGTTTATTTAAAAGAACTCTACGTGTGTGCGCTTGGTGTAGTTATCATTTCTACGACCACGATTCAACCACGTAACACCGCGCCAAGGGTATAAAGTGGGAACACGCTGCGAACGAAAAGCTTATGAGTCCGAAATAGCTCTGGCGGTTAAGCGTCGGAGCAGGAGAGCGAAGGGAATCACCGGGTCGTGGGTTCGAATCTCCGTTCGGCCCCCATAGCTGGACTCGCAATCCAGGGGGAAAAGACGAATTTGTGCAATAGCATCATCATCATCATCATCATCATCAGTCCCTTGCCCGAACTGGGCGTTGGGGGGACTGAAAGGCAGCAGCAACAGACAGTGCTCTCCACTGAGTTCTATTTTGGGCGGTGGCAAGCAAGTCTGGCATCTCGAGTTCGGTCCATTCTTTTATGTTTGCGACCCAACTCTTTCTCTGACGACCTCGCCGACGACTTCCTTCGAGAGTGCCTTGGAGGATAGTCTTGGACAAGGTGTTGTGTCGGGTCACGTGGCCAAACCAAGCAAGCTTGCGCCGTTTCACGGTTGCCAGAAGGGGTTCATGTGGGCCCACCAGGGAAGTGACGATGCTCCGTACATATTCGTTGGTCTTGTGCTCGCGGTACGAGATGCGGAGCAACTTCCTCAGGCACTTGTTCTCAAAGGCCTGGATTTTCTTTTCTGAGTCTGCAAGCAGTGTCCAAGTCTCACAGCCGTAGAGTAGAATAGACACTACGAGGGACTTGTAAAGCCTGTACTTGATGGTGAAGCTGATGGAGTTACTTCGCCATATCCTGTCCAGCCTGGCCATTGCGGATGTTGCTGTACCTATCCTGATACGGATCTCTGCTATGCAACTACCGTCTTTGGACAGGGTGGCTCCCAAGTACTTGAAGCTATTGACCTCTTCTAGCTTCTGGCCGTTCATGTGAATGTTGCTGCTGCTGTCGCTTGTGGTGTTGATCATCACTTTGCTTTTATCCGTACTGATCTCCATGCCATAAGACACTGCGCTACTTGAAAGTTTGTCTGTCAGGTTTTGGAGCTCACTATTGCTGCCTGCCATGAGGTCAATGTCGTCTGCGAATCGAAGATTGCACAGGGATCTGCCACCAATAGAGATTGAAGTATGGTGGTCGTGGAGGGTTTCCTGCATGGTCTTCTCCAGGAATATGTTGAAAAGGACAGGAGAGAGCAGGCATCCTTGACGGACACCGATCGTCGTCCTGAAGAACTCGCCTGACTGATTGTTAAGTAGAACCGCGCTGCAGGCGTTCTTGTAAAGCGCTTCTATCATTTGGATCAGTCCCTCCTCTATGTTGAACGATCTCATGACTTGCCAGAGTCCGTCGTGCCAGACGCGATCAAATGCTTTCCTGAAATCAATGAAGTTGTGGTAGAGTTCGCGCTGATGCTGCAGATGTTTCTCGATCAGGACGCGGCAGTTGAAAATCTGCTCTACAGTGCTTCTTCCAACTCTGAAGCCAGCCTGTTCTTCTGCCAGCAGTTCCTCGGCGAAAGTTTTGAGGCGGTTGAGAATGATTCTAAGCATTACTTTGCTAGGGTGACTTATCAGACTGATAGTTCTGTAGTTCTGGCACTGTTTCAGGTTTCCTTTCTTGGGGAGCGGGATCACTAGAGACTGTGTCCATTCTACTGGCCATTTCTTTTGCTCCCAGATCTTTTGACAGAGTGTAGTGAGGACCTTAATTGTTACTTCTCCTCCATGTTTCAACAGTTCAGCAGGTACGTTGTCTACACCTGGAGACTTTCCTCCCTTCAGGCCGCGTACGGCTGCTTCCACCTCTTCAGCTAACACTGGCAGGTCTTCAGCCTTCCTGGCCCCAGCCTGGTTGTTTTGGAGGATGCTGGTGTCTGGCTCAGCCTTGTAGTTATACAAGTCTCGGCAGTACTCAGTCCATCTGTTTAGTACAGCAGTGTTTTCCGTAAGGAGTTGGCCGCTGCTGTCTTCGATGACTGTGGCTGTTCGCTGTTGAGTCTTGGTGAGGGTCCTTAGCGTTTCATAAGCCTTCTTGCTGTTGCCGTTTGCCATGCCCTCTTCCACGCTACAACACTGGTCTTCAATCCAATCTTCTTTGGCTTCTTTCATCCTCTTCCTGATCTTCTTGTTGACAAGTCTGTACTTGTTTGCTGATGTGAGGTCTAGGCCTCTCTTTTTCTTCCAGGCTCTCCTCTCATCACAGAGATCGAGGATGTCATCGGTGACCCAGGGCTGTTTGCGCTTCCTCTGCTTCCCCAGCACTTCTTCTGCTGTAGAAAGTAACACCTCTTTTATATTTCCAGCAAGGGTGTCTACGTCACAGTCCAAAGTAGCCAAGGCTGCAAATCTGCCTCCCACCTGGGCTTGGAAGAGCTCTTCTACTTCCGGGTCTTTTAGCTTCTGGAGGTCGAATCTGATGCGAGGGCTCTTGCTATCTCGTTTCAATGCCAGCTTCAACTTGAGGCTAGTAAGGACGAGGTTGTGGTCGCTGCCAATATCAGCGCCAGGAAAGGACCTCGTTTGTGCTTTGTTAACGCTGGATTTGAATCGTCGAGGCAGCAAGATGAAGTCAATCTGGTTATGGACCAGGCCTCCTGGCGATTGCCATGTCACTGTTCTTGACTTCTTGTGTGGATGGAGGGTATTAGCAACGGTGAGACGGTGACTCTGTGCGAACTCTAAAAGTCGCAGGCCTCTGTCGTTTGTTTCTCCAAGGCCAAACTTGCCAGCTGTTCCTGCCCATTGTTGGTAGGCGTCAGGGCCGATCTTTGCATTCCAGTCACCGAGGACAGTCAGAATGTCTTTCTTAGGTGTTTTCTTGATGATGTTGTCCAGTTGTTCGTAAAATTCTTCTAATTCTTCATCATCATGATCTGTGCAATAGCATGTCCGTGTAATTTACTTACTTACTTTACTTACGCCTGTCACCCCTACCCGGGTATAGGCCGTCGACGAGAGACCTCCAGCGCCTCCTGTCCTGTGCTTCTCCTTCAATTTTACTCCAGGTGGTTCCCATTCTCTTGATGTCTGCTTGGAGGTCTCGACGCCAGGAGTTTCTCGGCCTACCTCTTTTCCTTTTTCCCTGGGGATTCCATGGTTGTGTTCCTGGATAGAGAGAGGCGGCTCGGTCCTGTGGCTTCCGAAGACTTCCGGCTTTCACCACAGGACGTCATAAATCTTCTGGTAGAAGAACCTTCCTCCTCCAGGAAAGGAATTACTGTTTGTCTTTACGTCGGCGTTTTTGTAGCTATTTCCTTTTTTGTAGGGTGGGGAAGCTACCCCCACGCCCAAACCCCTTACTAGGAGGACCAGGGATTTTCTGTCGGGGTCACCTTCCCTTAGACCATGTTGGTTCACGGCACCTTATTTCATTCGGTGCACCCCTCTCGCGAGGGACCCCTTGTCCACCACCCAGGGGACGCGCCCCAACGCCATATGGTCCCAGCGCGAGGATGTCCGTGTAAAGGTCCTGGTAAATCAAAGTGGCACAGTTGGAGTGCGCCTGAGTTGATCAGTGTTCAGGTCGTACTCCATATGCAATAGATTTCCCTGTCCCCATTAACCCGCCCGTCAGGGCCGTCCATTATCACTTCGGTGCCGTGGACGTTAAACCCGGAACTAATCAATTAATCAATGAGAAGCAATTCAGCGCACAACTAATGCGCTAAGGCAAACAAGCCGACCTAAGAAACAACACGTACAAGAAATAACGCACGACGCGCTAGAGCTTGTACTCCGAAAACACTAGGGAAAACAAAAATCCCAGGCCAGAATCCGTAACATTGGAAAAAGCCAAAGAGTCTGTCAAGACGCAATTAACAAACACCAGCAACAATGGTCACTGATGACTCACAGTCACACGGGATCGCGCGGCCAGTAAAAAGCGGACAAACTGCCACGCTCGAGAACCAGTCTAACGCCCAGCGTCACAGTGAACGCTGCACCATTGCAAACAAGCCAACACGCAATGACTGAAATAAATTAAACTCGACAACAAATATGAGGGAGGAAACAGCGGGTAAAACAAGACCATCAAATGCTTAAAGCACCCCAAACAACGCAATGACTCTTAAAAAAAAACAGGAAAGAGTGACCTAACAAATATAAATCCACAGAACGGTCACAACAACAACAACAAAAAAAGGTTTGGTGTTTATCACCAATGTGGTCAGGTTGGTCCGCTGACAATAACAGTACCGGCCTTGTTGCAAGTTAATGTGTTCGAAATACACAAGGGGATAAGTGACGAAACAAAATCTAGACCTTTGTCATAAAACTGTGTGTATACGGCCAAGCCAGAATAAACAAGCTACCGAACGCGTTGTTGGTGTGCGATGTTTGAGCACCATTTTATACACTCATGGCCTGTGTGTGTGACGAAATAATCATATGCTACAGGTATAAAATGACGGGACTACCCCGCACACAGTCGCTTACACTGCGACTTTCCAACACTGCTCATCTACGGTTCGGATTCCGACTGAGCAATTAACAAACTGTGGCACATTTCTTGGAATATTTGTGTTGCTGTGTTTTATCTGTGACGAAGCAATGAACCTCGATTGCTTGTTCGTGTAGAAAATAATAAGAAACTAATGCTAGTGCATGAGTCACACGGAATCAGTTAACTCATTCTACCCCAACACAGAAATCCTTAAATTTTGCCGTTGTCCTCTGAAGACTGCATTGCAGTGCAGGACAAGATCGACCATGATAGTTCAAAGGTGATGCCAGAATAGCTTGGCGCCCATAGGCGCCAAGCTTTTCTGGCATCACCCTTGAACTATCATGGTCAATCCTTATCTTGCTGTCGTGTGTCTGGGGTAGAATGAGTTAAGATGTCTCTGGCTAAAGATCAAACTAAATACATCACGGCAGGGCGGAATCCGCCACCACTTGATATCGTTCTGTGAAACGTGCAGGGTAGTGATGCTTGTGTGAAAGCAGCAGAGGCCACAGAGTTATGGAGCGCGTGATCAGCAACATACTGCGGGAAGAGAAAGACAATCTGTTTATTTTGTGTCAGGATACCATAGACAGCACGCAACAGAAAATTATGTCTGCCATGCTTGATGGTGTAACTCAAAATGAGGACGACACTGCGATTTATTACCATAGTAAAAATTAAGACGTGGGGCCAATACCGCCTAAAAGTTCGTGTCTGAAAAACAAGATGAGGAAGTCTACCGTATAGTTTGGAGCTCAGATGCGGTTATCCTTTAGGAACATTCAGGGTTGTTAATATTTTTATGCTTATAATGCTGATCCATTTCCCTCCTCTCTAAGCCAACCTCTGATCAACACACACGCCGGCGCACACAAATAAAGACGTACACACGGCGCTTCCCTCCATTAGTACGCTCTGTGGGCTCGTGTAGCGACAGGAATCCATCTCCTTCTTCTCCAAATCTCCGATCCACACACACTGGCACAAACAAATAAAGACGGACACAAGCGATTCCAACCATGTGTAAGCTCTGTGGTCTGGACTAGCATAGCTATTCTGAAGAAGAATGATAGCACGAGTACCGAAATGACGTCACTTCAAGCTTCACGTTATGGCCGTGTTCATAGTTACAACTCGATGTTATACGTCACTTATCGCAGTACTAAAATTTTTCGTATCAGAGGATCAACTTTGCAATTCTCTTGCTGAATTTCACCGCCTAGTGCTTAGGCCTACAGGTCACAATTTGACCTAATCCTACTACAGGGCCGGGACAAATAGCAGGCTTATGCAAGCACCGTTTATGAAAAATCATGCGGGTATTAATGAGAATTTCGTAAAAGAAAAATTAAAGTTATTTTACAAATGACTCCGAAAAAGTTGTGCAGAAAATTGTCTGATTTTCACACCTAAAGCATACAGAGAAGTACCCAACGGAGAAAGAAACACGCTTAGAAAAGACGGGTACAACACAATTTATTAATATTTCGGGTAAATACCCTTTGTCAAAATAGACAAACAAACAAACAGAGAGATTAGACGCTACTTATCTTCATTGGCAGAAGGAATGTGGCAACTCAAAGCATAAAGCATACAGGTCACAATTGACCTAATCGTACCCGACAGCCGAGACAAACTGTAGGCTTATGTAATTACCGTATATGAAAAATCATGCGTTTATTAATGAGAAGATTGTTTTTTCGTAAAAAAAACACAAGATTCAATTATTATAAGATTAACCCATATAATTCGTGAAATTAATCTTAACCACACCCACTCCCCCCTCCTCCCTCCCCCCAACCGCAGATGACACCGCTTTTATTCATGTTTCTTGGAGGCTAGGGTTCTTTAACGCTGGATCAATACATATTTCAGTCTGCCTACCTCAACTGGTAGTGACAAGAGTTAGACTGAACATCACAGATGTATACCCAGGCGTAGATCTACATGAGAACCATTGTCTCTTTCAGATGCTACAATTGAATAAATGGTTTTTCGACATGTTCTGCCTTTGGTATCTGCGGCAGAATATACACTACGGCAATGGTAACTTGATCAGTGCTGCAACAACTGGTCGGCGATATGCAGGACTGAAATGAAGCGTGTCCGCTGTTGCTATTGATTTTTCACACAGAAAAAAAAATCGTTTTTACCATGTGCTTCTTTAGCGCTGAAAATCCTACAGGTAATGTAAGTTAAACCATGAGTGATGGAAACGTCCACGGACCATGACACTGACCATTCCAAGTCCTGTAGCGACGGGCGAGGGGCGAAACGACAGGTGAATGATGTCACTGGAAGCCTCAGTCTCAAACCTGCATGCAGGCGGTTCAGGATATTGGTCGCCTGATGTTGACCTGGGGATGACAACATCACTCGGCACACCCTGAACGACCAAGCAGACTTCTCTAGGGACAGCACTGCTTGCTCCACACGGAGAGGGGCCTAGAAAAGGTGGACTAACCAAAGCTCATCCCCTCGCAACCCCAGTTGGCTAGCCGCGGTCAACGGGCATCTTCTCCTGCGGTCAAAAAACAAGAAAGAATAACGGATCCACTCTCATGACGACCACGACCGGACTCAACGTAGCATGCTGGAACGAAGCAGACAGCGGACGCCCTGAACGTCGCTCCGCCCTCATTGCCCATGAATTGCGGAGGTTAAACATCGACATCGCCGCGCTCAGCGAAGTACGCCTTCCAGACGAAGGCAGCCTCCAAGAACTTGGTGCTGGGTACACCCTCTACTGGTCAGGCAGGCCTGCATCAGAAAGACGGCTCTCAGGCGTGGGATTCATGGTCAAGACATCCATTGCGACTAAGCTGGAAAACCTACCAACGGGCCACTCAGACCGCATCATGTCCATGCGCCTCCCACTGAGACACCAGCAACACGTCACCCTTCTCAGTGTGTACTCCCCAACCCTCCTGGCAGAGCCTGCTGAAAAGGACAAGTTTTACACTGACCTGCGCAGCCTCCTACAGAGTACCCCTGCAGACGAGAAAGTCATCATCCTTGGCGACTTCAACGCCAGAGTGGGCCAAGACTCTGAAGCCTGGAAAGGAGTCCTCGGCAAGCATGGCGTGGGGAACTGCAATGACAATGGCCGCCTACTGTTGGAGTTCTGTGCGGGGCAGCAACTGGTCATCACCAACACTACTTTTCAGCAAAAGGACACTCGAAAGACCACCTGGATGCATCCTCGCTCCAAACACTGGCACCTTATCGACTATGTCCTAGTGCGTCAGAGGGACCGCAGTGACGTCCTCCTCACCAGAGTGATGCCCAGCGCAGAGTGCCACACTGACCACCGCCTTGTCCGCTGCAAACTCAGGCTCCACTTCAAGCCAAAACCCAAGAAATGGGGGCCCCCCAAGAAAAAGCTTGATGTTGCCAGCCTTCAGCGTGACGATGTGAAAGCTGCCTTTCAGACAGATTTACAGCGCAGGCTCAAAGACACGGCGGACCCAGTAGACTCCTCCCCTGAAACACTTTGGGAACAACTGAAAACTGCTATTGCAAAATCCTCTGCAGAAGTCTTGGGTTTCGTCAGAAAGAAGAACAAAGACTGGTTTGACGAAAACGATGTAGAGATCCGGGAACACCTAGCAAAAAAAAAGAGCCGCCCATCAGGCCCACCTAGCCCAGCCTTCCTGCCCTGTGAAGAAGTCAGCCTTCCGCCTCGTCTGCAGCAGTCTCCAGCGCAAGCTCAGAGATCTCCAGAATGAGTGGTGGACCAGACTTGCACAGAGGACCCAGCTTTGCGCTGACAACGGTGACTACAGGGGCTTCTACGAAGCACAGAAAGCAGTGTATGGCCCCAGGCACCTGGTACAAAGTCCTCTGCGAAGCGCGAATGGCCAGGCACTCCTCACAGATAATACCTCCATCTTGAACCGCTGGTCGGAATACTTTCAGAGCCTCTTAAGCGCTGAGCGCACTGTTCAAGAAGCAGTCGTCCTACAAATCCCACACCTCCCAGTAAAGGTTGAATTGGACGAACCGCCCACCGCTGAAGAGACCCTCACAGCCATCCACCAGCTCAAGAGTGGTAAAGCAGCAGGCATTGATGGAATACCGCCAGAGATCTGGAAACATGGAGGCACAGCACTGCACAACATGCTCCATGACCTCTTTCTCTGCTGCTGGGAGGAAGGAACACTACCAAAAGATCTCCGTGATGCAGTCGTTATCACCCTGTACAATAACAAAGGCGAGAAGTCTGACTGTTCCAACTATCGGGGAATTACCCTTCTGTCCATTGCTGGGAAAATCCTTGCAAGGCTGCTCCTGAATCGGCTGGTACCTGCCATCGCTGAAGACCAACTCCCAGAGGGACAGTGTGGCTTCAGAGCAAACAGGAGCACCACCGATATGGTCTTTGTGCTGAGACAGCTACAGGAGAAGTGCCGCGAGCAGAACAAAGGGCTGTACGTAACATTTGTCGACCTAACAAAAGCGTTCGACACTGTGAGAAGGCAAGGCATGTGGCAGATCCTGGAGCGACTTGGCTGTCCCCCAAAGTTCCTCAACATGATTGTCCAGCTACACGAGGACCAGCAAGGCCAGGTCAGACTCAACAATGACCTCTCAGAACCATTCCCTATTCTCAACTGCGTAAAGAAGGGCTGCGTGCTGGCACCGACACTCTTCACCATCTTTTTTAGCATGATGTTGAAGCAGGCCACAGTTGACCTCGATGATGACGATGCAGTGTACATCAGGTATCGTCTCGATGGCAGCCTGTTCAACCTCAGACGACTGCAGGCCCACACGAAAACCCTAGACCAACTGATTCGTGAGCTGCTTTTTGCTGATGACGCTGCCCTCGTTGCACACACAGAGAGAGCCTTGCAGCGCATCACGTCTTGCTTCGCAGATGCTGCCCAGCTCTTTGGACTCGAGGTCAGTCTGAAAAAGACAGAGGTCCTCCATCAACCGGCACCCAAGACAGTGTATCGCCCTCATCACATCACCATTGTCGAGTCTGAACTAAAGTCAGTGCACCAGTTTACTTACCTTGGCTGCATTATCACGTCGGACGCCAAGCTGGACAAGGAGCTTGACAGCAGGCTGGCAAAAGCGAACAGCGCTTTCGGGCGACTTTTCAAGCGAGTGTGGCACAATCAACAGCTGAAAACAGGCACCAAGATCAGCGTGTACAGAGCTGTGGTCCTCACCACCTTGCTGTATGGTTCCGAGTCTTGGGCCCTCTACCGCAGCCAACTACGACTCCTCGAACGCTTCCACCAGCGCTGCCTGCGTACCATCCTGGGCATTCACTGGAGTGACTATGTCACCAACGTCGAGGTCCTTGAACAGGCTGAAACTGTGAGCATCGAGGCTTTGCTGCTGCGGACACAGCTCCGCTGGGCGGGGCATGTCTCCAGGATGGAGGATCATCGCCTACCAAAGATCACACTGTTCGGCGAGCTTGCTACTGGACACCGTGACAGAGGGGCACCAAAGAAGAGATACAAAGACTGTCTCAAGAAGTCACTTGGTGCCTGCCAAATCGACCACCACCAGTGGTCTTCGCTTGCTGCGGACCGTGACACCTGGCGCTCCACCATTTACAAGGCAGCTGTCTCCTTTGAGGACTCTCACAGAGCTAGCCTTAAGGACAAGCGGCTCAGGAGAAAAAACAGAGATGCCGCAGCTCAGAACCCTGGCCATACCTTCCCCTGCAGCCACTGCGGTCGAACCTGCCTGTCTCGGATTGGCCTCCGCAGCCACGAACAAGCCTGCAGACGTCGTGGTCAACTCCTATAAAATCTTCGTTCGCGAAGTCAAGCCAAGAGATGGTGATTTATGAGCCGAGGGGCCGGAACAAGACGTATCGTGAGCAAGTCCGAGATCTTTACAATCACAGTCCACGGTTTAACTCACTGTGCCCGAGGTACGAAATACCCACATTTTGGAGCCATACTCTGATGACTGCATTACTATTTAGGAGACAGGTCAACCATGATAGTTCAAAGGTGGTGGCAGAATAGCTTGGCGCCTATAGGCGCCAAGCTATTCTGCCACCACCCTTGAACTATCATGGCCAGGCCATATCTTGCTGTGGCGTGTCGCGGACAGAATGGATTAACCCATTCAGTGTCAGTAGAGGCAGACTGCGTTCTGTGCAATCTTCTGTAAATCAACACCAAGAGGAACGAGCTGCCTTAGGAATATGTATTGAAAGTGGTGTCTCAGAGGGACATAGATTCTCATAAGCCCCCGCAAATGCGGAGGGGGGGGGGGGGCTCAGAGGATCTATACCTCTTGCAGCTGGGTGGTATTTAAGTTTTTTCGGCCGTTGAACGGGTTAAGGTATTTATGCCACTGTCGTGTGATGTTTCCTCTTGCGTGTCACGCCGGTTGGACTCGGTTGTCGGGATGAATCGACAGAACCTACACACGTTCTGCTTACTTTGCTTCTTCTCATAATAACCTGTGAAAGGGCCTCCAGAAAACGGAGTTCCTCAGGTGTGACGTCAGCAATTCTTTACAACGTAACGCTGCATGCTGTTTCAGAAATTTGCGTCCAGTGCGGCTCTGGTCTGAGTGTTGTGTTCCATAGGCCGTATGGTCAAAAAACCTCGGAAAGTACAGCATGGTCGCGAAACACGATAAAGAACTCATGATGACATCCAACACATAGGTTACGCAAACTGTACAAAGGCGTTTACCATGCAGGAATGACACGTGGGGAAAAAGAAAGAAAAAAACTCGATATGGTGTGATCGTTTACATTGTTTTCATTCCTACGTCACACGACCAATCCTTTCAACGCAAACCCTACGACGTGGCGTTACCACGTTGCTATTCATTCATTCATTCATTCATTCATTCTTTCTTTCATTTATTGTAATTGGCATGCCGATAGGTATTTCACATAATTTTTTTAAGACGGAGAAGTAGGAAACGCGTTTCGCAATGTGTTGCTTTAGGTTGTGTAGATCTTATTGTGTATTTATCATAATTGTTTTAATACATTTTACCCCAGGACCGAACTCCCCAAACTTCCAAGTTGCCCTCTGAAGGACCGTATTACAATTCTAGAGAAAAATCGAACATGATGGTTCAAGGGTGGTGTCAGAATAGCTTGGCGCCCACGGCGCTAAGCTATTCTGACACCACTCTTGAACTATCATACTCGATCTATGTCTTGCTGTGGTGTGTCAGGGCTGAATGCGTTAAATACAAAAGTCTTTGTTTCAAACACGTCTCAATTTATTCATTCTGCAAGAGCTGGGACGTGTTGACGTCGTTGCTACGGAGTAAGTGCAATAGACTGCGTTCACACTATCCAGCGAACAGGCACGGACAGTTCTGGTATTTGATCGCCACCCTCTATACACCTTCTTTGTCCGAAATTGTGCAGAGCAGTATGGTAAAAGACGGTCTACAGAGCGTATATATGGCACACGTAGACAATGCTATCCTGTAATGCGACAATTATTGACAGTCAGTTCAGTTCGTTACCTGCTGATCGTGGAAGCCACTAAAACACTAGTTTATCCATTTGTGCTGTCCAAGCTAGATTATTGTAACTCTTTGCTTTGTGGCTGCCCTCAGTATCTCATTGATCGCCTCCAAAAAATTCAGAACAATGCAGCCCGGCTTGTTGTGAGAGTCCGTAAGACTGCGCATGTCACACCCATCTTGAAGTCCCTTCACTGGCTACCTGTGTCCTCACGTATTCAATACAAAGTTATGTCAATCTGCTTTAACTGCCTTTCAGGCACCAACCCAGAATACTTGTCCTCTTTGCTGCATGTGTATACACCCTCTCGTGAACTCCGCTCCTCTTCTGATAAACGGAAGTTGTGTGGACCTTCTGTCCAAACTAAAACATTTGGTCAGCGCACGTTTGTTTATCAAGCCCAAGTGTTATGGAATACACTTCCTCTTGAGGTCAGAAACTGTGAGTCTGTATCTGACTTCAAGAGGTCGTTAAAAACTCACCTCTTCAAGCTTTACTTTGAATAACTGCCAGTGTTTGATGCCTTAGTTGTAGTTATGCAATCCTCCTTGTTTAGACTGAATGTTAATTAGAATATAAATTATTATGTATGTATTGTTGTTTAGTTTATTGTAAAAGTGGTGTGTTCGGGCATTGTGCTTTGTTTGTTATGTGCATATGTCATTGTATTTATTTTTGTGTACAGATTGTAAAGCGCTTAGAGCTTTTGAGTGAGATTAAGCGCTATATAAATACTCATATTATTATTATTAAAGTCAATCACAATCACAAGTGAAGGCCGAGAAAAGCTTGAGGAACACGCATGTTAATAGGACAAGCAAGTAGTACAGATCTGCATATGCCCCTATGCCGACAACATTTTTTTAACGGAAAAGTAGAGAAACGCGTTTTGCGATGTGACGCATTAAGTTCTGTAGAACTTATAACGTATTTATCATAACGATTTTAACACATTCTACCCCAGGACCGAAATCCCCAAATTCTGAAGTTGCCTTCTGAAGGACTGTATTACAAATCAAGAGACAGATCGACCATGATAGTTCAAGGGTGGCGTCAGAATAGCTTGGCGCCCATGGGCGCCAAGCTATTCTGGCGCCACCCTTGGACTATCGATACATGTCTTGCTGATTGAGTTAATACAAGCGTTTTTGTTTGAAACACGTCTCCAGGGGAGTCGTTTTGCAGGAGCTGGGCCGTGTTGACAACGTTGCTAAGGAGTAAGTGCATTAGACTTCGTTCACACTATCGATCGAACAGGTACCGACAGATCTGATATTTGATCGCCACCCTCTACACACCCTTTTTGACCGAAATTGTATAGAGTAGTATGGTAAAAAACAGTTTAAAGAGATTATATCTGGCACACGTAGACAATGAAATCCTGTAATACGATAATTATTGACATTCATGATTCAAAGTCAATCACAATCGCAAGCAAAGGCCGAGAAGCGCTTGCGGTACATGCATGTTGATAGGACAAGCAAGTAGTATAGATCTCCATATGCCCCTATAACCCACTGCGAGAGGCCATGAAGGTCTATGAGTTTGTAGATGGGTGGTTGTTGCTCCTTTCTAAAGTGACAGCAAAATACATCGTTCGTCAAAAGTTAAGCAACTTTTTTTTTGGCTGATCGGACATGGTCAAATCCATGAAGCTAAAATATGGTGATCAGTTTGATTCCGATATATTCCTGAATATTCCTCACCTGTCCCTGAATCCATGACACAGTTTTGGGTCCACACTAATGTACCCCTTCGTCGCCAATTGACAGACTGTATTTCTGAAATCTGTGATTATTCAACACCAGAGTGTGCCAGGCATCCAAGGGTCGATACTAAGTGGTGTCAGCAAGAGGCAAAGATCCACATCAGCCCACCACCCCCTCACCCCCCCCCCCCCCCCCCCCCCGCCCAACCGCGAGTATGGAAGCTCAAGAGGATGCATGCCTCTCGAAGTTGAATTAGGTTCAGTCTTTCTCGACAGAGAAGAATTCAAACTTGGTACAACACTGTACACTCACATGCCTTCGTACGGGATACCAATAATCTTCTTCTATTTACTTTGAAAGACAATATTTCAATGATAGATAAAACAGTCTTCGAAACTCTTATTTTGACAGGTTTGTTTGTTGGTTTTTTGTGTGTGTTTTCGTTTGTTTGTTTGTTTCTTTCTTTCTTTCTTTGTTTCTTTTTTTGACGTTTTTTTCCCCCACACAGTCACAGATAAGGGCGTTTGTGTTAATTAATGGCAAGAGCACCAACACTTGTATATGTGCTTTGGTCTGACTTTGAAAGCATAAATATCACAGTTATTTATGTAGGGAAAGCAGGTTTATTTGTTATTCTAATAATTTATAAAAATTCAGAGAACTCTTTTTATTGTTAACATTTCGCTCATGAGATAATGCATGGATTTGTGGAGTGTATTGACTGTCGTGCATGAATTTGTGGAGTGTATTGACTGTCGTCAAATTAGCTTTTATGTGTGATACAAATACATCGTAAACACTGGATGAAGATTAGTTTTCATAAAATTGGCAATTATTATTTATCCGGGTGTTTTTTTAGCCTACATTCTGCATGCGAAGGTATATATCATTTAAAGATTTGGTTTTATGTAATAATGAAAATAAGCGCTTTACAAAAGTACTGATCAACACACGAATGAGTTACCACATGGTAAATGCGTTGCCTAACTTTTTACCGTAAGTGTACTTATACGTTTACTGTGTTAGGGTTGCCAGTAGTTACGGTTTGTGATCAATGTGTTTGAGCATGAACTATGTGTGACGAAATATATGCTACAGGTATAAACATGCCCGGACTACCCCGCACACAGTCGCTTACACTGCGACTTTCCAACGCTGCTGATCTAAGGTTGGGATTCCTACTGAAAAGTTAACAAACTGTGGCACATTTGCTTGGAATATTTGTGTTGTTGTGTTTATCTGTGACGAAGCAATGGACCGTCAGGTGTTTGTTCACGTAAAAATAAGAGACTAATGCGAGTCACACGGAATCAGTCAAGAAGTCGCTGGCTACAGAGACAACTAGATACGCCATGGCAGTGTGGTATCCGCCGCCACTTGATATCGTTGTGTGGAACTTGAGCGGCGATGATGGTGTGACAGCAGCAGAGCGCCGCGATAGTATGGGGTACGTTCTCCGCAACATACTGCGGGAAGACAAAGACAACCTGTTTATTTTGTGTCAGGATAAAATAAACGGCCCGAAACAGAAAATCATGTCTGCCATGCGGCTTGATGGTGTAACTCAAAATGATGGCAACACGGCAATTTATTACTACAGTAAAGATTATAGCGTGCAACCTATGCCAAGCGAGAGTGAATGCCTGACGGTATTTTGTTTGACTGCAAAGAATCAATCAGGAAAAATTTTGTTGGCCTCGTGTCACGGAAAATATAGAACAAAACAAAAAAATAAAATACGTAAGTTCCAACAGTTTATCCGTCTTTTGGAACGTATGCGTTATACTGAAAGATGTAATGGTGTCATTTTTGGTGGAGACTTTAACCTGAATGCTGCACTTGCTTACAGCAACATGCCGAGTACATTTTATTGCCCCATAGAACGCCTTAATTACTACACGTATTACGTACCTATTGTTCTCTGGAGTGAGTATCAAATGCCTCAAGACAGATCTCCGAAGAATCGTATCGACTACATCATCTACTGGCCTCAAAACATTTTTTATCAATGTGGACCTATCACGACACCATTCAACAACTACAAGCGGACGGAAAAGCAACGTCCGTTTAACCACCCCATACTAATGTGTCGTTTAATATGTGTCCCCGTTCAGCAAGTCTATGAAGATGTTTCGGCGGCACGGTTCACTGACCTTGATTTCGACACACGACGTTCAAAGTTTGGTGACTGGATGTGTTGGATTAACTACTACACCTGGACAGAACGCAACAAAGAGCCGTTTTCGAAGAAATATTGGGAAGCCAAACAGAGATTCTTTGACGACGGCGCCTCCTTCGTATTTAGCTACTGGAATTCTCTGTTTTGCGTTTCGTTCCAAATGCTCGAAACATCAGCGCAATTCATTCTGAACTCTCTGCCAGAGCACAAGAAATTCAGAGCAAAAAGGATGCTAGTAATCAGACATAAGTCACATGTGTATCAACAGGCGGACCAAAACGATCTGTTTGTCTCTCACGGTTGGAAAGCACACATTCTTCAGTGGTATCACAACTCGTTCTTCCCGTACTTAAGTCCGAATGTGGCGTGCGTGTCTGTGTACGGACTGTTTCCACTGGAAGGCAACGCACCATAGAACACACCTGGAGAGGTAAAATATGTCCTATTTGTCTTTAACCCCTTAAATAGAGGGCAAGATGAACGGGGGATCATGAGAGATTATGTTTCTTGTTAATCCTGTGTTCTGTATGACTCAGTGTTTAGGTCTCAGTTACATTTATCTCTATTACCGGTGGTGTGTCGTAGCTTCACGCGCAGTTCGTGATCACTGACAGCGAAGGGTTTATATGTGTAGGTAAGTGAGGTTGTAGTCGCTCTCTCTACTGGCATGTGCCTGATCAAAATACCCTCTAGCTCGAAAACAGATTCTCAATATATGTCACGAAAAGTAGTATATTAAGAGAGAGGGGTTGGGGTGGGGGGGGGGGGGGTGGGGGGATTGGGAGCGGAGGGAGGGGAGGGGGGTGTCTTACACGCGTTAATTTACGTTAAAACTATTTGTACACTTCAGTTCTCCATATTTCTGTTAACTTTGGTATTCTTTGAATCTAACAGCTGCTACCAGAAGTGGTATTTCTTAAGACAAACCGGTGCTTCACAGCCTCCTTCCACCGTTTGTTTCTTTCTAGTATTTGTACTAAAGACAAAGTTACAAAAAATACCCGTTAACGTGCACACTGGCAATTTCAAACCTGGCGTTTGTTGAGTTGGTTTCTTGTGAACATACGAATAATAAAACTCAATGTTCTATACGCAGAAGTTGTTATGACAATTTACGGGAACAGAAAATAATTCAGTTTTCAAATTGTCATGATTATCCTCCTCATCCTCCTCATCATTATCATCATCATCGTCATCATCATCATCATCATCATCATCATCATCATCATCATTCCGTCGGCATCGTCGCTATAGTTTTCATTATCATAGCCATTGCAAATAGTGCTGCCTTGTTTGTAAGCATTCTGTGTCTCTTATTTTTATCATCAGACGGTCTGCTGCCCTCATTGTCCTGCCACAGGCGACTGCATCAAAAACCCGTGTGTGTGCAAATGGAACAACAATTTTTGCAAAGGATGTCCTGCTGGAAATAAAATACAAGGCAAAAAGGAAGGTTGCAACAACAAAGAAGGCGAGGAAAGAAAAAGGCAGTGAGTACAAGTGAACAAAGTTCCCCGGATGTCGAGCCACAGGCAAATGAATGACAGACCAGTGTGTGTGCAAAAAGAACAACATTTTGTGCAAAGGATGCCTTTTTGAAAAGAATACAGAAACAATCACAGGTTGCAAAAACAAAAAGCCAGAAAAAGAGCGGGTCAAAAATGAGGGAGTACAAGTGAACAAGGTGTGAACAAATAACCCCATTAGCAAAACATCTTCGGGCCCACAACGACCGCAGCGGACCCGCGCACAGCCGTGCGCGGGTCCGCTGCGGGCGTCGTGGGCCCGAGGACCCTTGCTCACTGGGAACTACAACACAATTCAAAGATGTGCTGACAAAATTCACATTCACTTTGAGTGCAGCAACGCGACATCGTGACGAAGTATAGAATTAGTCACCGTACTGCTGTATTACCGTATTGGTGTGTTACCGTATCGCTGTATTAACGTACTGATGTATTACCGTATTGATGTATTACCGTATTGCTAAGCCTGAGGTCGACACGGTCTCAGAAACATTGGTGAAGGAGCTTCGCGATTTCGTCATAAGGTGTTTAGTGTGGTGTACAAGTAATACAATGGGATCTTTGATACACCAGTGACTGCCACACTTCAAGGCAAAGCATGGCACAACCATTACCGCACGAGTCATCTTTCATAATGACGCGAGGGACTGGAGAAGTGTCCGGATGCTCTAAACTGGTGACGTTTAGCCACAAGTATGTAATGTCATCTTGTACAGCAGGTTCTTTTGAGACACACTCAGCCTTCCAACACTCTGTGGTTCACGCTCCAGTAGCCGTGATGTTAGGCAGGGTGAAAACAGCCCCCGTCAACGCTCGGTGGACATAAAACAGGCGATGCACCTCCCGTATCATTTTCAGACAGCCACCAGACATCGACAGATGAGCTTGAAAAATGTGAAAAACAAATTGGATGTTGGCGTCAGCCACAAATCACGTCATAAGCATGCACTCTAGAAGTGTCATGGGCAAGACAATATGCGTGTTTTGGTTTCACGCTGGGCTAAAGCCACCGACTTTTACTTATACATCATCTCCCTAATCGGTTTCTCGATACGACAAGAACCATTGGAAAATCATCGCTAGTAATACGGATAATATTGTTATGTTTTAGACGAAATGATTTTTAGATTATCGTCGTATTATTGTTTCCGTTTTATTTTTACCTAGCTGCTGTTGTTTTAATGGTTGATTTTACCTTTTTGCCCTATTGATGATGTATCGCACTGTCTGTCTGTAGCAATGGGCTGATTTGCTCTGTGCGTGTCCTGCACGTTACTCTCCTGTATTACTGCTTAAAAGAGAACAGTGACAGTTGCGGGAAAAAAAGCACACCTAGGAGGGTTAACTCTTTCAGCCCCGACACACCGTAGCAGGACATGAACCGAGCATGACAGTTCAAGGGTGGTGCCAGAATAGCTTGGCGCCCATAGGCGCCAAGCTATTCTGGCACCACCCTTGAACTATCATGTTTGATCTATCTCTGGAATTGTAGTACAGTCCTTCAGAGGGCATCTTCAGCTTTTGGGGATTTCGGTTCTAGGGCTGAATGTGTTAATACATGTATGTGTGCTGGTCTGTGATTTGGACCTTACGGCTCTAAGCTGATGTGTAGAAAGGTGTGATGATTTCATTCGGTAAGGCCAAAAATCACAGGCCACCACACGAAAACGACGTAAACCGGCCTCTGACGTATACAAATCGCCACAGACATAATTTTTTCTTGTTTATAGCCGATGTTTGTTGTAAGCGAGGTTATTTACATAAAAGTAGTGCTGTCGCGAAAAGTGTTGTTATATCCGACTTGTGTTATATTCGTCCTCGTAATAAGCGGAGTACAATGCGTCTTGTAAAATATCTTATTGTACACAACAGGCAAATATGAAGAAACAAATCACAGCAATTTGCAGACACACGCACGATCCGGACTGACAGCTGCCTCTTGGGGTTAATTATGTCTATGCCGCTTGCAGTTGATTAGTGTTCATTTTATCAGTCAAAGGGTTAAGGGTTAAGACAGAAGCAGCTTTATGCCTACTAACAACGACCTGAACACTTATCAGTTTAGGCGCAATCTGGGGTACACGATGCAACAGACGCCCTCGCTGACAAGGCAGGAATCACACAGGGCCTACGCATAGACAGATCAGACTTCGTGAGAAAGCGGAGAAAGCATTTCCAGAAACGGAGCCCAGAGCAAAACACGCAATCGATCACTTCAGTTTCAGAGGTGTGGAGAAAGACAGCGGCCTTTTGGCAGACGTGCAAGTTTATTTTTATGTGTGTGTGTGTGTTTGTGTGTGTGTTTGTGTGTGTGTTGCGCGCACGCGCGCGCGTGTTTGTTCACAGAGCAATCTAGAGTAAACCGAATAGTTTTGGCACAATATAGAAAGGAACTCTGGGACGGCTTCTGATGAGCGATGTGGAGCACGTATGGGCCTTTCCGAGCGCACAGATCCCATCTTTTCAGGACTGAACTGAACCGTGCCACTTTGATATACCAAGACATTCAACGGATATGTTATGTAAAACGGGCAAGTCTTTCCCTCCATATCACACCGAGTGAGTAACGCATGGCAGATTGCAGCAGTAGTTCCCAGTATTTTTAGATAGGCCCTTATATACGGCTTGTTACCTATACCGAAGTCCCCTCCCCACCCTAACCACCAACCTCGCCTTTAAAATCAGGTCACTGCCTGTCAATCAATACGAACAGCTAACTCTGGATATCGGAATATATGTTATGTACCATTTCTTTCAAGTCTACCGCCATCCAATGGACTTCAACCGTTGTAGCCTGAGGGTAGTGCGGTATTTCAGGTACTACCATTGTGCTGTTATAGTCGAGCTAAGAATGGTTGTGTTATTATGTATCAGAGAATATGCATCAAGCGTGTAATCAATCTGTATCCTCTATACCTCAGTAGGGGATACAGAAATGCAGTCTTTGATCAGCGTGATTATTATCGTCATTACTCAACCCCCATAACTGCCGGGGGGGGGGGGGGGGTAGGGGGACGGGGGTTGCAAGGCGAACGCTACTCAGCTGCAAGAGACATAAACCTCATGAGCCCCCGCAGTCGCACTAACTTACCGCAGTCGCAGGGGCTCATGAGGATCTGTGTCTCTTGTTAGCCCTACGTTTTTCACGCCTGTTCGTGGTCCTATTCACGCCTGTTCGTGGTCCTATTCACGCCTGTTCGTGGTCCTATTCACGCCTGTGGCTGCACGCGAATATCTTTCAGTGTGTGGTAGTTGTAGACGCGAAATTCGTGATCACTGGCAGATAAGGCAGATTGTGCCTGAGCCACCGCTACTGTAAGCAGTGTGTAATCAATATTGACCGGTGGTTACGTGTACGAGAGAGTTAAAGCAGATACTTGTACATATGTACGTCGTTTTATTGCTGTCGTGTTTTATACAGAACATATTTGTATTGAGATTGTTGTGAGCTTACTGTTTGAATTTACTGTTTACAGTTACTGATGATGAGGAAGTCCTTTTAACTCATTCATCCCCGACACACCACAACAAGACATGGGTCGAGCATGATAGTTTAAGGGTGGTGCCAGAATAGCTTGGCGCCCGAAGGCGCCAAGCTATTCTGGCACCACCCTTAAAACTACCATGCTCGATCTGTTTCTAGGATTGAAATACAGTTGTTTAGAGGACAACTTCAAATTTTCCTGGATTTCGGTCCTGGGGCAGAATGTGTAAACGAAAGGGTCTTTTCTTTGTTGGTTTGTTTGTTTGTTTGTTGTTGTGGTGGTAGCTGTTGTTGTTTTGTTTTTTTAAACTATCTTGTATCGAACATATCAAAAATATTACAATGAAGTTTTAAATGTTTGGCTGTACATATTTTAGGTGCGAGTGTTCTTCAAGTTACTTTTCTGTGTTAGTGGATTCTATGCAACAAGTTGCAACAAGAAACACGCCTTGAAAGTTTCGAAGGATGCGTGTGTAGTGGGTCTGTTATATAGCACCTTACGGCTTAGTCTCAGCCGTGAGTCCAAAATCACAGACCAGCACATATGTAATGATGAAGGTGTTAACCCATTTAACCCCACGGCCGTATTTCCCAAATTGTGCAGGTCGCGTAACGGTTATGTTCAGGAGACGGATCGAGCATGATAATTCAAGGGTAGAGCCAGATTAGCTTGGCGCCATCAGGCGCCAAGCTAATCTGGCACTACCCTTGAATTATCATGGTCGAACCATCTTCTGATGTGCTGCGTCGGGGCGAAAAGGGTTAACTGAATATCTCCTTGTACTGTGTGAATAGCATTGTTTTGGAAGTGAAGTGCCATAACAAATATTTATTATTATTAGGATTATATTTTTAATTTATTTACCTAGTAGTAGTAGTAGTAGTAGTAGTAGTAGTAGTAGTAGTAGTAGTAGTAGTAGTAGTAGTAGTAGTAGTAGTAGTATATCTCTCTCTTGGCTTGACTTCGCGAACGAAGATTTTATAGGAGTTGCCCACGACGTCTGCAGGCTTGTTCGTGGCTGCGGAGGCCAATCCGAGACAGGCAGGTTCGACCGCAGTGGCTGCAGGGGAAGGTCTGGCCAGGGTTCTGAGCTGCGGCATCTCTGTTTTTTCTCCTGAGCCGCTTGTCCTTAAGGCTAGCTCTGCGAGAGTCCTCAAAGGAGACAGCTGCCTTGTAAATGGTGGAGCGCCAGGTGTCACGGTCCGCAGCAAGCGAAGACCACTGGTGGTGGTCGATTTGGCAGGCACTAAGTGACTTCTTGAGACAGTCTTTGTATCTCTTCTTTGGTGCCCCTCTGTCACGGTGTCCAGTAGCAAGCTCGCCGAACAGGGTGATCTTTGGTAGGCGATGATCCTCCATCCTGGAGACATGCCCCGCCCAGCGGAGCTGTGTCCGCAGCAGCAAAGCCTCGATGCTCACAGTTTCAGCCTGTTCAAGGACCTCGACGTTGGTGACATAGTCACTCCAGTGAATGCCCAGGATGGTACGCAGGCAGCGCTGGTGGAAGCGTTCGAAGAGTCGTAGTTGGCTGCGGTAGAGGGCCCAGGACTCGGAACCATACAGCAGGGTGGTGAGGACCACAGCTCTGTACACGCTGATCTTGGTGCCTGTTTTCAGCTGTTGATTGTGCCACACCCGCTTGAAAAGTCGCCCGAAAGCACTGTTCGCTTTTGCCAGCCTGCTGTCAAGCTCCTTGTCCAGCTTGGCGTCCGACGTGATAATGCAGCCAAGGTAAGTAAACTGGTGCACTGACTTTAGTTCAGACTCGCCAATGGTGATGTGAGGAGGGTGATACACTGTCTTGGGTGCCGGCTGATGGAGGACCTCTGTCTTTTTCAGACTGACCTCGAGTCCAAAGAGCTGGGCAGCATCTGCGAAGCAAGACGTGATGCGCTGCAGGGCTCTCTCTGTGTGTGCAACGAGGGCAGCATCATCAGCAAAAAGCAGCTCACGAATCAGTTGGTCTAGGGTTTTCGTGTGGGCCTGCAGTCGTCTGAGGTTGAACAGGCTGCCATCGAGACGATACCTGATGTACACTGCATCGTCATCATCGAGGTCCACTGTGGCCTGCTTCAACATCATGCTAAAAAAGATGGTGAAGAGGGTCGGTGCCAGCACGCAGCCCTGCTTTACGCCGTTGAGAATAGGGAATGGTTCTGAGAGGTCATTGTTGAGTCTGACCTGGCCTTGCTGGTCCTCGTGTAGCTGGACAATCATGTTGAGGAACTTTGGGGGACAGCCAAGTCGCTCCAGGATCTGCCACATGCCTTGCCTGCTCACAGTGTCGAACGCTTTTGTTAGGTCGACAAATGTTACGTACAGCCCTTTGTTCTGCTCGCGGCACTTCTCCTGTAGCTGTCTCAGCATAAAGACCATATCGGTGGTGCTCCTGTTTGCTCTGAAGCCACACTGGCCCTCTGGGAGTTGGTCTTCAGCGATGGCAGGTACCAGCCGATTCAGGAGCAGCCTTGCAAGGATTTTCCCAGCAATGGACAGCAGGGTAATTCCCCGATAGTTGGAACAGTCAGACTTCTCGCCTTTGTTCTTGTACAGGGTGATAACGACTGCGTCACGGAGATCTTTTGGTAGTGTTCCTTCCTCCCAGCAGCAGAGAAAGAGGTCATGGAGCTTGTTGTGCAGTGCTGTGCCTCCATGTTTCCAGATCTCTGGCGGTATTCCATCAATGCCTGCTGCTTTGCCACTCTTGAGCTGGTGGATGGCTGTGAGGGTCTCTTCAGCGGTGGGCGGTTCGTCCAATTCAACCTTTACTGGGAGGTGTGGGATTTGTAGGACGACTGCTTCTTGAACAGTGCGCTCAGCGCTGAAGAGGCTCTGAAAGTACTCTGAAAGTAGTAGTAGTAGTAGTAGTAGTAGTAGTAGTAGTAGTAGTAGTAGTAGTAGTAGTAGTATATCAGTGTTAATTTAAACATTTTGTTACAAGTGACTATACAAGTAAAACGATATGTACGTATGTGAATGTTCTCGGACACACACACAACAGTGTGAAACTTATGAATACAAAAGAGGAGGCGGGCAACAGACGCAACTATTTCCTTTGGAGTACGACTTGAACACTGATCAACTCAGTAGCAATGCAACTGTGCCATTTTGAGTATTTCCACCCACCCACTTCCCCTCTGCCCTCCTCCCACCCCCCATCCACCACCACCACCCCGCATCCCTTCCCCAATAAAGCAAAATTAGGTCACAGTCAATGCAAACGGTTATTTGATTTTCAAGCAGAGGTCGACACTGTTGACCTCTGATACTTGCACGGGCGTACTCAATAATTATGTCCATATGAATGGGACAAACTCACGTGAGGGGGTGATAGAGCAAGGAGTACCACACGAATCTATCCTTGGTCCAATGTTGTTTTCTGTCTATATCAACGATCTTGCAAAACATATATCTGACCCCAGTGTAACATGCAGTCTCATTGCAGGCAACCATATGGGAACTCGTGACGTTTCATCATCAGATATATATTGTATAACTAGATCGCTTCACAGTAGTTTGAATGATGTTTCACAGTGGTGTCGATATAGCTCCATAGTACCGAATCCTTCCAAAACTAAATGTATGCTGATTACCACTAGGCAAAAACACCAGCTGAACTCGCATTAAATAGCCAGTCTGTTGAGCAAGTTAGGGAGCAGCGACAAGCTGTGCTGGCAGAATCATATTGAACACGTTTGTAAAACAATATCTAAAAATGTATACCTACTTTCTAAACTGAGATTTTTCACTGATGAATCCACCAGAACATTTTTCTATTGTGCTCATATTCAGCCACATTTGGATTATGCTTATACTATCTGGGACGGGAGTAGTGATGCTAACTTTAAAAAGACTCAACTCGCTCCACAGAAGGGCCAGGCGACCTTATTCGCCTTCGTGCCCTCATTAGAGGGCTATAAAATTCGACTGCGTGAGCTTTAAGGTCGTGCGCCGTGCACGGAAGAGTTAAACTAATTGTTGACAGGCCCACAGAAAGCAAAAGTACAAATTCAAGTTG
>BTPG01000002.1:9247859-9255359 GCA_036245525.1 Semisulcospira habei | reverse complement strand
CTATGTGCGCGCGTGTTCCCGCGCGCAAGCGGGTGTATTTGAGGGTGTGTGCGTGTGTGTGTGTGTGTGTGTGTGTGTGTGTGTGTGTGTGTGTGTGTGTGTGTGTGTGTGTATGTGTGTTTGTGCATACACATGCGTATGTGTATCTCTATATATGAGTGTGTGTCTGCATGGATGTGCGTGCTCGTGTGTCTGTGTGTGTGGTCTGCATGAGTGTGTGTGTGTCTTGACGTGCATTCACATAAAGTGATTGATTTTAGAACATCTGCCACAAATGACAAACTAAATAGATCAAGTTTCCAATATCAAACGTTCGCAGCTGCGTCCACACGAGTTCACACGAATCATCAAGCACATATCCTTTGGGTCTATTAGCAAGACCAAACTCAGAGTCTCGCCCACTGTATCGAATTTCTCATGCATTACACCAACACTCAAGTCATAGTCGCCCTTATCCCCTTGACGAGAAAGGGCGAACACTACCCAACCGTAAGAGACATAAATACCCATGAGCCCCCGCGAATGCGGGGGCTCATGAGGATCTATGTCTCTTGCTGATACTAATTTAAATCAATGTTCCTTAGGCGGACGTGGCTTTTGGTCGCCGAATTCAGAAATAAAATTTGCGTCCCTTGACATTAGAGGGGTTAGGAACATTCTATCAATTTTCGCGCGCAGCATAACAATGCACAAGTCTGTCTGTATGCATAGCATTCATTCCCACACCAGGCTAACTTCCGAAATACCCTACCGCATTGTCTGAAGTGTTTTTCCCACATGTATGTCGGTTTGTGGCTTTGAAAAATTTAGTTTAGAGTTCCGGTCTCTGATTTTGGAGCTGACGGCGTCAGAGTCGTAAGTTCAAAGTCTCATATCAAAAGTAGTTTTGTGACCGCACCAAGATTAGAATGGCCACAACGGATACGTTGTTTCATGCGGCTTCCATAAAACCCAACGGTCTTTCGGCTTGTTGGAACTACAAGAGGCCGGTGGAAAATCTCTAGAGCTACGCGGAAGTAGCGGCTCTTGAGAATCCTCGCTTATTAAGGAGCCAGAGCGGCTTATCCGTGCCTCAGAGTGAGGTGGTTAACATGAGTAAATTAAATTCCACTCTTAACCATTTCACCAAATCCAGACAACGGAGGTGACTGCCAAGCCCGTAGAATGCAGACAACCCAGCCAAGAGGGTAACACACTTAGAAAAGACAAGCACAACTCAACGTATTGATTACCCCTTGTCATTCGGAATACACCAGTGTGTAAAAGAAATTTTGACTAAAATAGTTCAAGTGAGGTGCGAGAATAGCTTGGCGCCTCTAGGCGCCAAGCTATTCTGGCACCACCCTTGAACTAAAGCCATTGGTCTATATCCTTATCTGTAAGTACTATAATGTAGCTTGCATATGGCAGTGTACAAAATTGAATCTTTTAGCTTCAGTATGATACGGGTATAAACTGTGTTGTGAATGCCTTTTCTAATCGTGTTTCCTTCTGCGTTGCCTTATCACTGCAATCTGAAAAAAAAATGATGCCCCTGAAACCAAAGTAAAATCTACTTCGCATATACGCAAGATCCGATATCACACAGGTTGGACATTACAACAATTTTACACAGGTTCTGACAGCACGCTTTCTATGCCAGTCACTGCGCTGTAATCAATCTTCAGATAAACCAACAAGAAAAACAGAGTCCCATTGGCGATTTGTTATTTCCGAAGTCTACTCTTCACAAAACAAACCAAAAGGCAAATCAAAGTTTACACACTCAGACTTCCATCATCTCAGCAAGAGGCATAGATCCTCATGAGCCCCCGCGACAGCGGGGGCTCATGAGGATCTAAGCCTCTTGCGTCTGGGTCTTTACCGCTGTGCTGCTACAGTCAAAGGGGTTAAAAGCATGAGCGGGAAAAAATAACGACGTCAGTATCGTGGGCTTCTTGTAATGCAAACCAGTCATTTCCGTGACTTCGCAAGCGAACATGAGCCGGCGCGGTCTAAAGCAACATGCACGGCATGGCTTCCCACCAATCACTTATCCCCGTGAGAACAGCCGCACAGCGGGCGATCGGCGGCTAACAGATTCTACCACAGGACCGAAATCCCCACCTTTTGAAGTTGCCATCTGATTAAGGACTGTAATACAATTCTAGAGATCGATCGAGCATGATAGTTCAAGGGTAGTGCCCGAATAGCTTACGGGAACCAAGCTATTCTGGCACCATCCTTGAACTATCATGCTCGATCCATGGCTTGCTGTGATACGTCGGGGCTGAATGAGTTAATGGCCTGTGTATTATGTGCTCGGTCTGTGATTTTGGACTTTACGGCTTTTCGCCGTAAAGTCCAAAATCAAAGACCGGCACACAATGGGTGGGTTCTGTATACTCCCTCAGTCAATTCTCAGCCCACCCCCTCCCTCCCTCCGCCCCCACCCCACACACACATACGCGGGCATATCATATTATAATTATGCCTCTGGCTGCACTTATTTTGAATCCGTGTTGACGATTGGAGTCTTTGGCGCTAAAGCGATCTACTCCAGACATTAAAGGGTTAACAATCTGCAATAACTCCTTTACAATGGGTAATATGTCTTACAATAATCTTTTTTGAATCTAGTAAAATAACTTAAAGGCGTTTCTCTTCTTCTTCTTCTTCTTCTCTTCTGCAGAGCACCTCGTGCTATACCTTTATCGGTTGGTGGTGCTTTTGGTCGTTTTGACTCCGTCCACGAGTCTCCTCCCCCTGCAGGGCGCCACCAACGGTTGAGAGGATAGTGTATGTCAGTATGACGCCTAGTCTTATGATATAACCAGTTTCACGCCCGACTGTGATCACTAAATTAGTGACATATTTACGCTAATATATTCTGTTTTCGTTTTAAACGATATACCTTTAATTAATTTAGACTTCCTAGATTAATAGGCGTGTGTGTTGTGTGTGTTTGGAAGATGAGCATGGGTGTGTGAGTGGGTATGTATCGGTTTGTGAGGATTAGTTATTTAGTTTTAATGTATTTACGGTGTATGTAGGGCATTGGGTTTGTGTGATAGAGTATTAATTATTTCTTGTTGTTGACTGTGATGTTTGTAATTGTAACGACACCAACACACAGCCCTATGCTTTATGTTTCTTAAGGCAAATCGCAATAAGCAGTATCTATCTCTGTACGCAGGAGAGCTCCTTCCGTTCCTCTCAAAAGGCAGCGGAAACCTCTGGTACGTGTGCCTACTCGCAAGGATTGTTGTAAAAAGAAGGGTAGAAAACAGTAGAGGTAAGACAACATTGATAATCCGTTATATTGGAGAATATTTGCAATCAAAGCCTTGGAGCAGATCGTTTGTAAAGCCCACGGCCGCATTTCCCATTGGGGTTATTTGCTAACCACTATAAATCAGCTGCAAGAGATGGATCGACCATGATAATTCTAGGGTATAGTGACAGATTCAGGGGCCAAGCTAATCTGGGACTACCCTTGAATCATCACGGTCGACGAATCTCCTGCTGTAGTGCGCCGGGGCTGAATGGTTAGATGACAAATACTCACAAACCAGATAGGTGAGGCTAGCGCTGGTAGAACTGTACACATTCCATGGGCTGGGCAGACAAACTATTAGATCCCCTGCCCCCTGATAGGGTGCCTGATAGGCGGGGGCAGGTGATCTAAGTGGGTCCGAAATAGCTCAGGCGGTTAATCGTCGAAGCAAGAGAGAGAAGGGAATCTCCGGGTCGTGGATTCGAGTCCCCGTTCCGGCCCCAGTAGCTGGACTCACAATCCAGGGAAAACAAAACGACTGGCTTGTTCCATAACATGTCCGTTGAAAGGTCATGGTAAATCAAAGTGGCACAGCTGCAGTGCGCCTGAATTGATCATTATTCAGGTCGTACTCCATAGGCAATATATTTCCTTGTCCCCTATAACCCGCCCGTCAGGGCCGTCCATTATCACTTCGGTGCCGTGAACGTTAAACCCCGAACTAACCAAGGGGATCTAACTGTTTGTCTGTCCAGTGAGAGTAATTCCCCTTGGTATGTGTATCGATGTCAAATGATTTTAGAAGCACACCTTGCGGGCCGCTGATACTGAAGGGGTTGATTTTAACCCCCTCCCAGCCACTGTAAGTATAATATATATTTTTTGTTGTTGTGAAATCTGTGTTCATGCGACGGCCAAAAGCCAACACTGTCCAAGAAACACGGAGACAAATTAGTCTAAGCAAGAGACATAGATCCTCATGAGCCCCCGCAGTCGCGGGGGCTCATGAGGATCTATGCCTCTTGCAGTTGGATCGTGCTCTGTTTTTTCTCGCCATTGAAAGGGTTTCAAATCAACGGCTGCTTGTCCTCGCTGATATCCGTACACGTACAAACGTAAAACACAAAGTGTCATACATATCTAATATGCCTACCTCACAAAAGCCAAACATCCAGCGCACCGGATACACCTTACTCAGTCAGCCAAAGACCCTCGGCCCGATGTTGGGCGCAGTGGGCCCGCGCACAGCCCGACAACGGCCCGATGACTTTTGCTTTGTGGGCTCTATCTCCCTGATCCTCTGTAAACATGCTAAGCCAGAAGACACATGCAATATTCAAATACTGCCTTGATAACCAATGCTCTTACTGTGACCGCCGCCTTGACATAGGCTGGAACAGTCCGCTCGGCGTCAACTCATTGGAGACGTGCCGCCTCCGGATTCGCGGCATAAGCCGCGTATCCGGAGGCGGCACGTCTCGAATGAGTTTGCCCTTATCAATCGGAATACACCATGAGTCCGAAATAGCTCAGGCGGTTAAACGTCGGAGCAGGAGAGCGAAGGGAATCGCCGGGTCGTGGGTTCGAATCCCGTCCCGGCCCCGGTAGCTGGACTCACAATCCAGTCGAAAAAAACGGATTTGTTCAATAGCATGTCCGTTGAAAGGTCCTGGTAAATCAAAGTGGCACAGTTGGAGTGCGCCTGAGTTGATCAGTGTTCAGGTCGTACTCCATAAGCAATAGATATCCCTGTCCCCCATAACCCGCCCGTCAGGGCCGTCCATGATCACCTCGGTGCCGTGCACGTTAAACCCGAACTAACCAACCAACCGGAATACACCAGTGTGTGAAATAAGTTTGACTAAAATAGTTCAAGGGTAGTGCCAGAATAGCTTGGCGCCTCTAGGCGCCAAGCTATTCTGGCACCACCCTTGAACTAAAGCCACTGGTCTACATCCTTATCTGTAAGTACTATACTGTAGCTTGCGTATGGCAGTGTACAAATTGGAAGCTTTTAGCCTCAGTATGATATGGGTTAAATCAGGGTAAATAACTCTATATGGTTCACTTCGGATACAAGGAATCTCCAAGGGACCAAATTTGTATCGCTGTTTTAGTCGACGTTTGTAAATTAAGCGGCCGAAGATTGCCTGTTGGCCTATTGCGCATTGTGGTACGGATTGAATAAGCTTTTGAATCATTGAGATTGTAGATCTTGATAAATACAAGCAGGCTATGAAATAATACGAGACGAAAAGCGCACACGAGGGGTTGGAAGGAAACTTGTCCTGGCATGTGATTTGAAAAGTTTCGGCTTTTAACCGTAAGGTTCATAATCACAGAAAATCTCATGATTGCGTTTGAGTTAATGCCTATGTGTTTGCTTGTTTGCGTGTTTTCGTGTGTGTGTGCCTGTGTGCGTTTGTGATTGTATGTGTGGGTTTGTGTGTGTGTGTGTGTGTGTGTGTGTGTGTGTGTGCGTGTGCGTGTCTGTGCGCTCGTGTATGCGCTTGTACGTGCATGCGTGCATACATGTGTACATACACGCGCGCGCGTTTATGCGTGTACGTGCGTGAGTGTCTGCTTGCGTGCGTGTGTATGCATGCGTTCGCGTAGGTGTGTGTGTCAGTGTGAGTGTGTCAGTGTGCGTGTGTCTTTGTGTGTGGGTTGTGTGTGAGTGTGTGTGTCAGCGTGTGTGTTTTGTGTGGTGTGTGCGTGTGTTTGTGTGTGTGTGTGTGTGTGTGTGTGTGCGTTCGTGCGTGCATGTGTGCATGCATGTTCACTTACACGCACGTGCGTTTATGTGTGTGCGTGCGTGAGTGTCTGAGTGCGTATGTGAGCATGCGTGCTTACGCGTATGTGTGTCAGTGTGTGCGTCAGTGTGCTTGTGTCTTTGTGTGTGGTGTGTGTGTGAGTGTGTGTGTGTGTCAGCGTGTGTGTGTCTTGTGTGTGTGTTTGTGTGTAAGAGTGTGTGGTGTGTGTGTGTGTGCGTGTGTGTTTGTGTGCGTGTGTGTGCGTGTGTGTGTGTGTGTGTGTGTGTGTGTGTGTGTGTGTGTGTGTGTGTGTGTGTTTGTTTGTGTTTGTGTGTACTCGCGCGCGTTTGCTTGTTACCTTGCGAGTTCGTGATTCTGACTTTCCAGCCCTCTATTATTCTGTATACGTGCGTGTTCGTGCGCAAAAGTGAACTATTGCGTGTACGCCTAAATGACTCCTATTTCTCAGGTATCTATCTGCCTTACCTGGCCTGCAATATATCATCGTTCATTCAATTTGCTCTGTTTGACTCTTGCCTGTATTTGCCTACGGGGTCAAACTTATATTTGCCATCATTCATGAAAAACAAATTGACTACCATAAATTAAGCCCCACACGTACCCTCTCTGTACCGTACGAGACATTGCAGCATCTTGAAACTGGAGTTTAAGGGACTGATCGCTACAGGGATGCAAGCGGCATGTATTCTCATGGGCCCCCGCATCCTGCGGGGGCCCATGAGAATCTATGCCGCTTGCAGACTCACTGCGCTTGCCTGCAGAGATTCTCGGGAGCACTGAACACACACGCACCCATCAAAACATCGGCCCCAAGGGGCATTACTCCATTCACCCAAGGGGCATTACTCTATTGAATATCCCGATGGCGGGTCATTGAGATAAGATAGAAAGCTTTTACGGCGCATAATTCACAGAAATGCTCGGCCCTCTTAAGTGGTCCCCAACTACCCAAACCTTTATCAATAACGGTAAACGCCCTTTTAACGGTGCGTGCGGGTGCAAACACACATTATACCTGAAAGAAGTGAAAAAGAGAAAGAATTAGAAACTCCATTTTTCTAAAGTCAGTGTCTGGTGGCACACTTTGCGCTGACTAAATACAATATTTACCGTAACGTAAATGAAAGGGAAATAGAGCGATTACGACAAACAAAGACATCTTCCATGCTGCGTGATTTTTTTCCCCCCATCGTTGACGAAGAAGAAATTAAAGGCAAATGTGGATATAGCAAAAGGTGGCTAGAACACGTCGCGGACCACACTTTTTCACACACTGCCCGTACAATGAAACTGGGATATCTGGGTGCCTACTTTGTGTAAGCACAATACCGTACCATGAATCGACCCCAAGAGCCATCAGATGGAGGTGGAGGTAGACAAGCAGAAACTCGGATAGACTGGGAAAATAAAGAATTGTGTTTCTGTGCAATAGTTACTTCGATCGCTTTTTTTTTTTTTTTTTTTTTTTTT
>BTPG01000002.1:9217859-9242859 GCA_036245525.1 Semisulcospira habei | reverse complement strand
AAAGTTTTGTAAATTTAAATCGTTTGTTTGTGTTTTTTTTTATTATTTTGGGAGAAATTTGTTTACGTGGACTGAAATTAATACCAACTTCGTGGGGGAGGAAAGAGCCGGAGTACCCGGAGAAAGGACCCCCGACGGTCCGCCCGAATTAATGATGACACTTACTAGAGGAGAAAAGTCCGACGCCGGAACCCGGTATGAAACCTCGCACCTCTTGTATTGGTGGCAGGCGCTTTTACCGCTGCGCCACGGACCGCCCCTACACGTTTGGTGCAACTGTTGCACGAGTAAGAGTGGGCTCAGAAAAAAAATTGATGGACCGAGACGTTGTATTGTATTAAAAAAATATGGCATCAGCAAACTGGCAGCTAAATTGTTTGCCATGCTTCTTTCAAAGCACCTTAATTTGTATCCACGTTTCTTTGACAACTCTGGATCTGTCACGTTGAACCAACAAAGAAGAAATTGGTTTGTAAGACACACTACAGTTTCTTTTTAATTTTGAATTTTAACTGTTGAAACTGAAAGTGAGCTCGGGTTAACTCACTCGAGACGTGCCGCCTCCGGATACGCGGCAAATGCCGCGTATCCGGAGGCAGCACGTCTCGGAATGAGTTAAAATTTCGTTTTTCGTTGGCCTGCTGCGATTCACAGTTCTCGAGATTCCATGCTGAATTTTAACAACTATCCGTTACCGATACTTAAGTGCAGACCCCCTCACAACACAAGTTCTCTCTCTCTCTCTCTCTCTCTCTCTCTCTCTCTCTCTCTCTCTCTCTCTCTCTCTCTCTCTCTCTCTCTCTCTCTCTCTCTCTCTCTCTCCTCTCTCTCTCTCTCTCCTCTCTCTCTCCCTCTCTCTCCTCTCTCTCCCTCTCTCTCTCCCTCTCTCTCTCCCTCTGATTCCTGTTTCTTTTGTGATTATATTGTACTTGTATCGTGTTCGGTTCTTTGTCGTGCTTGTATAATTATATGTGTTGAAAAATGCACAAAAAAATAAAATTTAAAAAATAATATTCGTCTGACTTCCAAGGTCTGTACGCGCGGTGGTTGAATATCAGACAATGCGCCGTGGGTATCTTCAATTACCTTTGAACTCTCGTGATCATGGTCCATCCACTCCACGGTTTGGTGTGTTAACTCCTCCTCCGCCAAGTGGGCGCGGACCGGATTTTCAAAAAATCATCGTCAGTTTAACTCCAAGGGTCCATAGCCGCTACAAAAAAAAAAAAAAATAACGCGGATACAAAGTGCTTCCAGCAAGAGGCATAGATCCTCATTCATCCCCTCTAATAGTTCACGGGTAGTGCTGGATTAGCTTAGCGCCTCTTTCAGCACTGCTGAACTGAAACTCTAAGAAGGAATCAGCGATGGTTCTCATACCTCTTCAATACTGACTACCGGGCGCAGACTCCTTTTTTTTTTCTGAAATCTTTGTTATTTTCGCGCTGGGCAATTCACTCCGTCTAAGAAACATGGATATAAAGTTGTGTGGGCAAGTGATATAGATCCTCATGAGCCCCCGCAGTCGCGGGGGCTCATGAGGATCTATGCCTCTTGCAACATGGGTTGTGCTAATTTTTTCTTCTTCTCGGCTTTAAAGAGGTTAGGGGTGGCTGCGTTCAAGAGCATTCCACCAACCTTTTACTTAGTGGCGTGCACCTGAAATCCGTCAGCATTTGTTTGCCGTTTGCTTGAAATACTCTTTCACCCCTTAAATGTCACAGGACGGAGACTGTGGGTCTAAAAGTCTCTGTTATCCCAAAAGCCAAAGAACGTGAGTCGATTCAAAGTGGTGTCATCAAGAGGCATTAGATGTTTATGAGCCTCCCTCCTCCCACCCCCCCTCCGCAACTGCTGGGGGATCATGAGGATCTATGCCTCCTGCAAGCTGGATCGGGGTTCACAGCGAAAGGGTTAAACACACGATTCATCGCGACCGAGTATCGGGGTCAGGGCTCCTGTCTCAGCGTCGCTTGCTAGTTGCAGCAGAGTGTCAGGTTTTGATAGGAACGCTCGATAATGTGTTTCGCTTTCATGATGGCGCCTTGGGTCACGCAGTGTTAACTCAATCGAGACGTGCCGCCTCCGTGGCCCGCTCAGCGTTACCTCAATCAGCCCCGACATGCCACAGCTTGACATGGATCGTGCATGATAGTTCCAGGGTGGTGCCAGAATAGCTTGGCGCCTATAGGCGCCAAGCTATTCTGACACCACCCTGGAACTATCATGCTCGACCTGTCTCTAGAATTGTAATACAGTCCTTCAGAGGGCAAAATCAGAATATGGGGACTTCCGTCCTGGGGTACAATGTGTTAAACCCTACCAACTCACTCGGCACGTCTCGAATGAGTTAAGACTCGTCTGTGTACACGTAAAGTACCAACAGTATGTGGAGGCTAACCCTTTCCTGCAAACAGTATGTGGAGGCTAACCCTTTCCTGCAAACAGTATGTGGAGGCTAACCCTTTCCTGCAAACAGTATGTGGAGGCTAACCCTTTCCTGCCAATGCACGTACATTTATTGTTTCTGAACTCTTGGTTCGCTCAACGACCAGAAGCCAACACTGTCCGAGAAACATGGATGGAAATTGGTCTCAGCAAGAGGCTTAGATCCTCATGAGCCCCCGCAGTCGCGGGGGCTCATGAGGATCTATGTCTCTTGCAATTGGATCGCGCTCAATTTTTTTCTCGGCAGTGAAAGCGTTAAGATCGGGTGGGTGTGTGGTTTGGGGGAGGGAAGATGGGTGGGAGGGGAGGTGTGGGGTACGGTAGGGTGGGTGGGTAGAGAAAGGCGACATTAATGGCTCGTGGGTAGTGCCCCCTGCGTCAACGTGACACCCAAAGCCATCTGTAAATGAAGTTTTGAGATACCGGTCAACCTCAGTATATCACGATACCCAAAAGCCATTAAGACAAACTTTTTTAGTATATCACGATACCCAAAAGCCATTAAGACAAGCGTTTTTAGTATATCACGATACCCAAAAGCCATTAAGACAAACTTTTTTTTCCAACCAGAGCGTTAACCCTTTCACCCCTGACGCACTGCAGCAGGAGATGGGTCGACCGTGATAATTCAAGGGTAGTGCCAGATGGTTGGCCCAGGAATTAACATAAAATATGAAAATTGAATGTCGTAAAATCAAAGACTGCTTTTCTCTTCTTCTCTTTTGTACGCAAAAAGAGTTCCTTTTGTTACGCTCAAAGACAGACAGTGTATAACCTCTTGAGCGGGTGCTTACTCGCATCGATTGTAAAAAAAGAAGGGTAGTAAACCTTACACGAGGCAAGACAACATTGATAACACTTTGCATTAACAAAGTTTGTCAGTCTCAACCTGCCATGGGGCATGTTTTGACTCATTCGAGACGTGCCGCCTACGGATACGCGGCGTCTCGAATGAGTTGTCGCTTTCAGCCGTGTTACGCCGAGTTTACACCGCCTTCGCTGTTACGCCGTATCTTCACCGCCTATGTTCGAACAAATTATTTCGCGGGAGAAAAGTGCATGTCAAAAGCACAATTGGACAGCTAATCTGGCACTACCAAGTGGAGTCATCACGATCAATCCATCATTACCTAGTTAGTTAGTTCGTCATTTAGTTAGTTCGTTAGTTTGTTAATTAGTTAGTTCATTAGTTAGTTAGTTAGTTACTTATTTAGTAAGTAAGCTAGCTTTGAGTGAGTGAGTGAGTGAGTGAGTGAGTGAGTGAGTGAGTGAGTGAGTGAGTGAGTGAGTGAGTGAGTGAGTGAGTGAGTGAGTGAGTGAGTGAGTGAGTGAGTGAGTGAGTGAGTGAGTGAGTGAGTGAGTGAGTGAGTGAGTGCCGGAGTGAGTGAATGAGTGAGTAAGTTGATAGGGTTTAAAACATTTTACCCCAGGACGGAAGTCCCCATATTCTAAATCTGCCCTCTGAAGGACTGTATTACAATTCTAGAGACAGATCGAGCATGATAGTTCAAGGGTAGTGTCAGAATAGCTTGGCGCCTTTAGGCGCCAAGCTATTCTGCCACCACCCTTGAACTATCATGCTCGATCCATGTCAAGCTGTGGCGTGTCGGGGCTGAATGAGGTAACGCTGAGCAGGCCACAAAGGCTATCTCACGGCGTTCCATCACTTCGGCTGGCCCTGAAACTGAAAGTGTCGTTTTTCCTGTTCAGACTAAGCTCCTGGTGACTTCAGAGAGGTTCCTTTTTAGCCGATCGTTTTGGCGCGGCATTCGTGTCACGCGCTTTACAGTTGCGTCGCTACAGAACAGTGCCACCTTTGAGCGTCCGTGCTACCCGCATGATGAAGTTGCAATAAGAATGACAGTTCTTTGTTCATGTTTTCAGATGATCCGGGATACAGTGAATGACACGTTTGTGGATAAGGAACAACGGCGGAGAACCGCTTTGTACCGGAATGAGGTGCAGTAATGATTGTACGGAGTGTTTTACACAGGTTCGAATTTCGTAATCAGTTGTCAGGTTTCGTTTTCTCCGTACGACTCCCAACAACGAACAAGGGCGAGATAACTGCGGATAGCCAACTTGTCCCATAAGCACAGACGACACTCCAAACATCTCCGAGAGGCATAGATCCTCATAAGCCCGGAGGGCTTATGAGGATCTATGCCTCTTGGAGATGTTTGAAATGTCGTCTGTCCTCCGTGGTTTTGGCTCTCGTTCTTTGTTGCGAGTGATTGGTTTCAAACGAATCTTCACTTTATTACCATACAAAGTATCATTTTACCGGCTGCAATGTTTTAAAAGTCCACGGGACGTTTATCATCTTGGGCACCTCCAGGCCGTATGATCGACAATCACACATCAGCGCACAAACTGGAGCCTCTGATGGGGCCATATTTTGTTTTTATGATATTGTCGACCTCACTGTTCAATGTCGGACAGTCCATTATCGCAGACAAGAACACACCTATTTTCTGATGACTCAGCTGAAGCTATAAAACAGCTCTCGTGGCTTTTCAATAGTATCAAGTCTGTCTCCGACTGTGCCTTGTGCCTTTGTAAGTCTTTATTTGCATTATATTTAAATGAGTTAATTATAGATATACAACTGCGTTGGGTTTCCCCTGGTCTTTGTCCCATTCTGATTCTGAATCGGTGTGTGTCTAGATTCTCTGTTAGAGCATTTCTAAATGGCTGAAGCGCAGGAAGGACACATCCATGCCTATTTTAATGGTGCTCTTTTCAATAGTGTCATCCTTTATCGGGTGGTCTTTTATTTCCCTGTAAGTCTTTACACAATTGCGACTTCAATAAAAGAAGCTCTTTCACCAGACACGCTTGCGCAGACAGTCTCTACAATAAATTGGACGTTTTGTGTGTTGCAGTCGCTTGTCTCCTCGTATCAGTCGGGCGGGAACGTTTGTGAACAATGCAGGAAAACATGCGTATCGAGTGAAACACTTCGGCAAGAACAGCTGACCCCTTTAAGGTCGGAGCTCAGAAGACAACCAACAACCATTTTGGGGCCGACCTTGTTCCTGGTGTTCATTAATGACTTGGAGGACGATATGCTGACCAGCGTTCTAAAGTTTGCTGATGACACTAAGATCTACGGCGACGTCTCCGACCCAGCGGGGAGCGACAAACTACAGCATGACCTTAAGGTAGCAGAAAGATGGTCAGAGAGGTGGCTGATGCAGTATAACGTGGACAAGTGCAAGACTCTGCATGCAGGCCGTAAAAACACTTGTCAGGTTTACACGCTGGGAGGACAAGAACTTGGAGCAGTGGAGGAAGAAAGGGACCTAGGCGTCATCATGCACAGGTCACTGTCGGTCAGTCGCCAGTGCTGCGTGGCAGCAAAACGAGCCAACAGAGCAGTGGGGCAGATCATGCGAACAGTTACAGCCAGAACTAGAGAAGTTATTGTCCCACTCTACAAAACAATTGTACGACCACATTTAGAGTACTGTATCCAAGCATGGCGACCATACATCAAAAAAGACATCGCAGAGTTGGAAAAGGTGCAGAAGAGAGCTACAAGATCGATTACAGGGATTGGTCACCTGCCGTATGAGGAGAGATTGGCCTTTTGCAATTTGCAGAAATTGGAAGAAAGGAGAGACAGGGGAGATCTCATCGAGACTTTCAAGATCATAAAGGGACTTGAAAAAGTTTCTGCGGACATATTTTTTACTTCATGCCAGTCATCATTTTACCATAGAGGTCACAGCAGCAAACTGTTCAAAGGGAGGTCCAGACTGAATCTTAGAAAAAAACATTTTTCCCCAAAGAGTTGTGAACCCATGGAATGCTCTGAAACAATCAATTGTCGAAGCTGAAACTGTCAACCAGTTCAAGAACCGCCATGATAAAGAGACAGTTAAGGGGGTTAAAATAAGTTCTTAAACTTCCTACCCCGTCGGCCGCGCTCAGTGGCCACTCAGGTAAATTCAGGTAAAAAACGGCAAGAGACAAGATCAAGACCGAAAATGCAAGAGGATCCATACCTCTTTGCTGGCCTCTTTCACATAAAACACCTGAAGAAGATAACATTAACGTGTCAAGAATACTCGACGACTGCACTTTTTGGGGCGGTTGGCGCTGAACAGGTTAATTGCCACAAGAACTAGGCTACACAAAAGAGTGTGTTGTTTGATTTAGATCGTTTCATTCGCGATGTTGCAAGTGCTTTCTATCTCGTTCTGTCTCTTTTTTGCGATTTTTAGACGAATTGACGGCGGGTTCTCTATTTTTTTTTTTTTTTTTTTTTTTTTTTTTTTTTGTATCTCTTGTGAAGCGATACAGTTGAAAACGGGCGCCTGCCGACTCTGCATTCAAAGTTTATTCGTTTGAACTGAAATGGGCGTTCGGTGAATTGCGAGGTTATCCTGGGGTTATCGAGAACAAACACACACTCTAAGCTGACACTTACGGTGAGGGAGCCTTAACCCCATCAGGGCCCAGGGAAAAGCAAGCGAACGCAATCCAGCTGCAAGAGACATAGATCAACAGGAGCCATTATAAAAGCTCACTGGGATCTATATCTCCTGCTGACACCCGACCACTTTGCCTCCGTGTTTCTTGGACGGACACGGTTCTTCATTTGGGTTTTGAGTTTTCGGGAACGCAATCAGCATCCACTGGTGATGATACGAAATTGAATACTCATAGTTTGACGTTCGTGTTCCCAATTTTGGGAGTTCTCCTTTGAAGTCTAGGTGCAAGACAGATCGACCGAGGTAGTTCAAGGGTGGTGCCAGAATAGCTTGGCGCCTAAAGGCGCCAAGCTATTCTGAAACCACCCTTGACCTATGCCGCTCAATTCATTTTTGTTGTTGTTGTTGTAATGTTTCAGAACTGATTGGCATACATTCTATCTTATCTAGAAGAGATAGGCAAACATGACAGATGGGTACAGACAATGACAAAAACAGACAGACAGACACGTGGGCAGATATACAGGCAGAGTCTCAGACAGGCTGACAGACCGCAGGCAGGCACACCTAGACGAACAGGCACGTACACAGACAGAAAGTCAAAATAGCAGGTTAATAGACTAACCAAGTAGCAAACTATCAATTAAACAGACAGGCTGATAGAAAAGAACCACAATCACACATGTACACAGATAATTTTTAAAAAGTACAACAGCGAGACGTGTGAACAGACAGACTGGAGGCACGCAGGAGGACAGGCAGACAGACAGACAAACTCACAGCTAAGCAGACATATATATAAGCAGATAGACAGATAAGCAGACAGACGGATAATCACACAGACAGACAAGCAGACAGACAGACAAAGGGTAAGACAGATACGCAGACGGACAGATAAAGAGACGGTCAGGTAGACTGATAAGCAGACAGACAGATAATCAGACAGACAGACAGACAAGCAGACAGACAGACAAAGAGAAAGACAGATGCGCAAAAAGAGAGAAAGACAGATACGCAGACAGACAGACAGACAGATCAGCAGACAGACAGACAGACAGGGAGATGATCACTCAGACAGACAGACACAGAGAAAGAGAAAGACCTATATGCAGACAGACAGACAGACAGACATATAAGCAATCAGACGATTGGTTAGACAGACAGACAAAATAAACAAACAGACAAACGCACAGACGTATAAGCAGACATATCGACAGACAGACACACACACATACAGATAGGTGGGCCCGGCATTCAGGCAGGTAGGCTAACAGGCGGACAGCAATACAATACAATACAATACAATACAATACAATACAATACAATACAATACAATACAATAAAATACAATACAATACAATACAATACAATACAATACAATACAATACAATACAATACAATACAATACAATACATACAATACAATACAATACAATATAGTACGTACAATACAATAAAATACAATACAGTACAATGCAGTACAATACAATACAATATAGTACGTACAATACAATAAAATACAATACAGTACAATGCAGTACAATACAATACAATACAGTACATACAATACAATACAATACAATACAACACAATACAATACAGTGCAATGCAGTACAATACAATACAATACAGTACATACAATACAATACAATACTATACTATTTTATTTTGGGATATTTTGGCGCAGCGGTATAACATACACAAAGAAACAAGAATAAAAGTAATAAAAGTTACATGTTCACGTCATCCGCAACACCCTTCCCCCCCTCCTCCCCCATACTCTTTTACATACATACAAACAAGCTATACTCACTAGTATACATAATAAACAATAGGCTAAGACTAGACTAAATAATTACTTGTGTAAAGTCATGGAGGGTATCACAACAACGTACACTGATAACGAAAGAAAATATACAATACATAAAGCTAAACGCACTCACACGCACACACACACACACACACACACACACACACACACACACACACACACACACACACACACACACACGCACACGCACGCACGTACGCACGCACACACACTCACACACACACACACAGGGCTGTAAGACTTGGTAAATGCAGGTAAATGTAGGCGGTGAGGTCACCTCGTCTCATCGTTTAGCAGTTTGCTGGACATTGGGATAAATGGCAACCGACTACAAAATTGTCTTAGAGTTAATAGTTCTGAACCACCGACCAGATGGTAACAAATCATATTCACCATGCAGAACGTGACTGTTGTCTGAAACGATGCGACAAGCTTTCCTCGCTACCTGCTTCTCGTACAGAGAAATGAGAGTGGACTGCTGTACGCCGGTAAGCTTGCTACTGATGTTGACTATTCTCGTACAGAGAAGTGAGAGTGGACTGATGTACGCCGGTAAACTTGCTACTGATGTTGACTATTCTCGTACAGAGAAGTGAGAGTGGACTGCTGTACGCCGGTAAGCTTGCTACTGATGTTGACAAGCACAGGAGTTGGACAGCCGGCGGCACGATGTCGAGCGCCGCCAGGGTGGTCGAACTGGGTCGCCGGGAGGCAGAGAGAACGAGGGATTCGAGCGAGACGGGGCTCCTCTGATAGGGGAGATGTTGAAGCTGCAGGAAGAGGATAAGGAGAGAGATATCCAGAAGCTGGTGTATGAACATAAAAGTCAAGAGGTCGTCGAAGATTTCGATGGAGGGTTTGATCGACCTGAACGGGAGCAAGACCTGAAGGTCAATCTTCAGAACCTGTTTGACTTCGGCGAACTCCAACCCCAGGAGGGTGTGGAGGACGTACAGTATGGACGACACTTGGCCCAGGTAAAACAGGAGAAGCTTAGAGGCCAAATTATGGAATTCGGGAATCGATTTCCGCCTGACTCTGAGACTGTGGACACCGTCCAGCGTGAGATTGGTCTGTCATTGAACGCGCCATTTCGTGACGAGCCGTGTCGTTTGCTTCGCAAAATGAGAGATGGAACGAGGAAGAATGTTGCGGATACACCGGACCTGGGAGTCATCATAGATTCCAGATCGCCAGTGGTCATCGCGAAGAAACCGGAAAAATCTAATTTGGTGTGTTTGGACTATCATATTTTCCATAAGCCGACAGTGTTCGACCCTGGACCAGTAAGCTATGAACTGTGTAATCTGGGAACTGTACCCCATGATGTGACATTGTTCCAGAGGTGAACTTTGACATTCATTTTTAGTTTAATCAAGGGTTCGAAAAACTTTGAAGCTGATTATCTGAGCTGAGCAATTTAAATGAAAATGTTTGTGATCAGGACAGTTTAAAGGAGCATATTTTCATTCGGGACATTTTAAAAGAACTGTGAGTTATTTATTTTAGTGGTTAATTTTATTTAATTTGTTGTGAAATTGTATTTGTTTAGGGTTCTGTGTAGATTAACACAGCCACAACCGTTTTTTTTTTGTTTTTTTTTTAATTTGAGAAGAAATTTTGTGAAATTTCGTTCTTAAAGGGGGGGGGGGGGGTAGTGTTACGATTGTGGTTGTGTTGTTTTGTGAGAGCTTGCGTGCATAAATCGTAGGTAGCAATCCGACGTATTATTTGAGCTATCACGATTTTGAATCACGTATCTTTTCAGTGAATTTCACGTTCGTTTACGAATAGTGCGGTGTTGATTATCTGTTGCCGCACGGAGTTGAGTCATGAAGGGTCTAGAAGCCGCTCCGATATTCATTTGTTTACTGCGCGCGTGTCCCTTGGCTTTCGGTGCTGATGCACTGTTTGCGTGTTTACCAGTTAGAGCGTGCAAGGTCGTGACCTGTCTGGCCTACTTTTGTGTGACGTCATGGCGCGCCGGAGATTTTCCTAACATAGATGTTGAATAGTAGCCAGACGTTTATAGAATATTCCAGTGTGAATGTACCTTTGAGTTTTAGATACGTACTGTGCTTTGATTGGCTGTGTTTTACGATTTTGCTTGATTTTTCTAGAAAACATACCACTATAAAAGAGTCGTGCTAGGAAGCACCTGGGTACATTGTTCAGTTGTAAAATTGCGATGTAACAGCGTCGGTACATTGTTCAGTTGTATAATTGCAGTGTATTGACATTGCCAGAGATCATTACGCAAGATATCGTGCTTCATTGTCAGTAACGGAGTTATGCAATGAATGGTGATGTACATTGTATGAGAGACGCATTGTGTCAAAGCTGAGAAGACTTTGTACTATTGTTGGTGCATTTGTGAACGCATTTCGTGGAGATCGCATCGCTGTAATAAAATATTGTTGGAACTGTTACTCCAGTATTGTCTACATCCTTAAGCCACGGTTGACGGATTGCAGCTGAATGAGGTTTATTTAAAAGAACTCTACGTGTGTGCGCTTGGTGTAGTTATCATTTCTACGACCACGATTCAACCACGTAACACCGCGCCACGGGTATAAAGTGGGAACACGCTGCGAACGAAAAGCTTATGAGTCCGAAATAGCTCTGGCGGTTAAGCGTCGGAGCAGGAGAGCGAAGGGAATCACCGGGTCGTGGGTTCGAATCTCCGTTCGGCCCCCATAGCTGGACTCGCAATCCAGGGGGAAAAGACGAATTTGTGCAATAGCATGTCCGTGTAATTTACTTACTTACTTTACTTACGCCTGTCACCCCTACCCGGGTATAGGCCGTCGACGAGAGACCTCCAGCGCCTCCTGTCCTGTGCTTCTCCTTCAATTTTACTCCAGGTGGTTCCCATTCTCTTGATGTCTGCTTGGAGGTCTCGACGCCAGGAGTTTCTCGGCCTACCTCTTTTCCTTTTTCCCTGGGGATTCCATGGTTGTGTTCCTGGATAGAGAGAGGCGGCTCGGTCCTGTGGCTTCCGAAGACTTCCGGCTTTCACCACAGGACGTCATAAATCTTCTGGTAGAAGAACCTTCCTCCTCCAGGAAAGGAATTACTGTTAGTCTTTTCGTCGGCGTTTTTGTAGCTATTTCCTTTTTTGTAGGGTGGGGAAGCTACCCCCACGCCCAAACCCCTTACTAGGAGGACCAGGGGTTTTCTGTCGGGGTCACCTTCCCTTAGACCATGTTGGTTCACGGCACCTTATTTCATTCGGTGCACCCCTCTCGCGAGGGACCCCTTGTCCACCACCCAGGGGACGCGCCCCAACGCCATATGGTCCCAGCGCGAGGATGTCCGTGTAAAGGTCCTGGTAAATCAAAGTGGCACAGTTGGAGTGCGCCTGAGTTGATCAGTGTTCAGGTCGTACTCCATATGCAATAGATTTCCCTGTCCCCATTAACCCGCCCGTCAGGGCCGTCCATTATCACTTCGGTGCCGTGGACGTTAAACCCGGAACTAATCAATTAATCAATGAGAAGCAATTCAGCGCACAACTAATGCGCTAAGGCAAACAAGCCGACCTAAGAAACAACACGTACAAGAAATAACGCACGACGCGCTAGAGCTTGTACTCCGAAAACACTAGGGAAAACAAAAATCCCAGGCCAGAATCCGTAACATTGGAAAAAGCCAAAGAGTCTGTCAAGACGCAATTAACAAACACCAGCAACAATGGTCACTGATGACTCACAGTCACACGGGATCGCGCGGCCAGTAAAAAGCGGACAAACTGCCACGCTCGAGAACCAGTCTAACGCCCAGCGTCACAGTGAACGCTGCACCATTGCAAACAAGCCAACACGTAATGACTGAAATAAATTAAACTCGACAACAAATATGAGGGAGGAAACAGCGGGGTAAAACAAGACCTATTGCTTAAACCATCAAATGCTTAAAGCACCCCAAACAACGCAATGACTCTTAAAAAAAACCCAGGAAAGAGTGACCTAACAAATATAAATCCACAGAACGGTCACAACAACAACAACAAAAAAAAAAGGTTTGATGTTTATCACCAATGTGGTCAGGTTGGTCCGCTGACAATAACAGTACCGGCCTTGTTGCAAGTTAATGTGTTCGAAATACACAAGGGGATAAGTGACAAAACAAAATCTAGACCTTTGTCATAAAACTGTGTGTATACGGCCAAGCCAGAATAAACAAGCTACCGAACGCGTTGTTGGTGTGCGATGTTTGAGCACCATTTTATACACTCATGGCCTGTGTGTGTGACGAAATAATCATATGCTACAGGTATAAAATGACGGGACTACCCCGCACACAGTCGCTTACACTGCGACTTTCCAACACTGCTCATCTACGGTTCGGATTCCGACTGAGCAATTAACAAACTGTGGCACATTTCTTGGAATATTTGTGTTGTTGTGTTTTATCTGTGACGAAGCAATGAACCTCGATTGCTTGTTCGTGTAGAAAATAATAAGAAACTAATGCTAGTGCATGAGTCACACGGAATCAGTTAACTCATTCTACCCCAACACAGAAATCCTTAAATTTTGCCGTTGTCCTCTGAAGACTGCATTGCAGTGCAGGACAAGATCGACCATGATAGTTCAAAGGTGATGCCAGAATAGCTTGGCGCCCATAGGCGCCAAGCTATTCTGGCATCACCCTTGAACTATCATGGTCAATCCTTATCTTGCTGTCGTGTGTCTGGGGTAGAATGAGTTAAGATGTGTCTGGCTAAAGATCAAACTAAATACATCACGGCAGGGCGGAATCCGCCACCACTTGATATCGTTCTGTGGAACGTGCAGGGTAGCGATGCTGGTGTGAAAGCAGCAGAGGCCACAGAGTTATAGAGCGCGTGCTCAGCAACATACTGCGGGAAGACAAAGACAACCTGTTCATTTTGTGTCAGGATACCATAGACAGTACGAAACAGAAAATCATGTCTGCCACGCTTGATGGTGCAACTCAAAATGAGCACGACAACTGCGATTTATTACCATAGTAAAAATTAAGACGTGGAGCCAATACCGCCTAAAAGTTCGTGTCTGAAAAACAAGATAAGGACTTCATCCCAAAGTGTACCGTATAGTTTGGAGCTCAGATGCGGTTATCTTTTATGAACATTTAGGGTTGTTAATATTTTTTTAGGCTTATAATGCCGATCCATTTCCCTCCTATCTAAGCCAACCTCTGATCAACACACACGTCGGCGCACACAAATAAAGACGGACACACGGCGCTTCCCGCCATTAGTATGATCTGTGGGCTCGTGTAGCGACAGGAATCCATCTTTTTCTACTCCAACCCACCCTCTGATCCACACACATTGGCACAAAGAAATAAAGACGGACACCCGGCGATTCCAGCCATTTGTAAGCTCTGTGGTCTGGCCTAGCATAGCCTTTCTGAAGAAGAAGAATAGCAGGAGTACCGAAATGACGTCACTTAAAGCTTCACGTTATGGCCGTGTTCATAGTGACGACTCGATGTTATACGTCACTCATCGCACTACTAACATTTGTCGTATCAGAGGATCAGCTTTGCACATGTCTTGCTGATTTTCACCGCCTATACCTTACAGGTCACAATTTGACCTAATCCTACTACAGGGCCGGGACAAATAGCAGGCTTATGCAATCACCGTTTATGAAAAATCATGCGGGTATTAATGAGAAGATAGTTTTTTTCGTAAAAGAAAAATTAAAGTTATGTTAGCTATTTTACAAATGACTCCGAAAAAGTGGTGCAGACAATTGTCTGATTTTCACACCTAGGGCATACAGGTCACAATTGACCTAATCGTACCCGACAGCCGAAACAAACTGTAGGCTTATGTAAATACCGTATATGAAAAATCATGCGATTAATAATGAGAAGATTGTTTGTTTGTTTTCTTTTTCGTTAAAAACAAGATTCAATTAATTAAGATTAACCCATATAATTCGTAAAATTAATCTTAACCACACCCACCCTCCTCCCCTCCTCCCTCTCCCAACCGCAGATGACACCGCTTTTATTCGTGTTTCTGGGAGGCTAGGGTTCTTTAACGCTGGATCAATACAGATTGCAGTCTGCCTACCTCAACTGGTAGTGACAAGATTTAGACTGAACATCACAGATGTATCCCAGGCGTAGATCCACATGAGAATCATTGTCTCTTTCAGATGCTACAATTGAATAAATGGTTTGCGACGTGTTCTACCTTTGGTATCTGCGTTAGAACGTACCCTACGGCAATAGTAGCTTGATCGGTGCTTCAACATCTGGTCGATACTATGCAGGAAATGACGTGAAGCACACCGAGAGGCAAGTCCGTCGTTGCTATTAATTTTTCACGGGAAAATCGTTTATTACCACCTGCTTCTTTTGCGCTGAAAATACTACGAATAAGTACAAGTTAAACCACGAGTGATGGTGATTTACGAGCCTAGGAGCCGAAACACTATATGTAGTAATCAAGTCCAGGATCGTAAATTTTCACAATCACAGTCCACGGTTTAACTCATTGTGCCCGCGGTACTAAATACCCACATCTTGGAGATACTCTGAGGACTGCATTACTATTTAGGAGACAGGTCGACCATGGTAGTTCAAGGGTGGTGGCAGAATAGCTTTAGGCCCGTATGCGCCAAGCTATTCTGCCACCACCCTTGAACTATCATGATCGAGCCATCTCTTGCTGCGGCGTGTCGCGGGCAGAATGAGGTAACCCGTTCAGTGTCAGTTGATGCAGACTGCGAGTCTACAATCTTCTGTATATCAACACCAAGAGGACCTAGCTGCCTTAGGAATATGTATTGAAAGTGGTGTCTGCGAGGGACATAGATCATCATAAGCCCCCGCAACTGCGGGGGGCTCCAGAGGATCTATACCTTTTGCAGCTGGGTGGTGTTAAAAGTTTTCTCGGCATTGAACGGGTTAACGTTTTTATGCCACTGTCGTGCGATGTTCCCTTTTGCGTGTCACACCGGTCGGACCTACACGCGTTTTGCTTACTTTGCTTCTGCTCATAACAACCTCCATTAAACGGAGTTCCTCAGGTGTGATGTCAGCAATTCTTTACAGCGTAACGCTGCATGCTGTTTCAAAATTTACGTCCAATCGGCTCTGGTCTGATTGTCGTGTTTCAAAGGCCATAGGGTCACAAAACCTCGTCAGGTACAGCATGGTCGCGAAACACGATAAAAAGAACGGATGACGTCATCTAACACATATGTTACGTAAACTGTACAAAGGCGGTTATCATGCAGAAAAGACACGTTCAAAAAAACACATCGATATAGTGGGATCGTTTACTTTGTTTTCATTCCTACGTCACACGACCAATCCCTTCAACGCAAAATCTACCACTTGATTTTAACACGTTGCTATTCATTCATTCATTTATTCATTGATTTATTGTGACTGGCAGCCGATAGGTATTTCACCGACGATTTATTTCTTAAGCGGAGAAGTACGAAACGCGTTTTGCGTTGTGTTGCTTTAAGTTCTGTCGACCTTATAATGTATTTATCACAATAGTTTTAACACATTCTACCCCAGGACGTAAGTCCCCACATTTTGAAGTTACCCTCTGAAGGACCGTACTACGATTCTAGAAACAGATCGAACATGATAGTTCAATGGTGGCGTCAGAACAGCTTGGCGCCCATGGGCGCCCAGTTATTCTGGCGCCACCCTTGGACTATCGATCCATGTCTTGCTGCGGTGTGTCGGGGCTGAATGAGTTAATACAAGCGTCTTTGCTTCAAACACGTCTCCAGGAGTCATTCTGCAGGAGCTGGGCCGTGTTGACGTCGTTGCTACGGAGTAAGTGCAATAGACTGCGTTCACACTATCCAGCGAACAGGCACGGACAGATCTGGTATTTGATCGCCACCCTCTATACACCTTCTTTGGCCGAAATTGTGCAGAGCAGTATGGTAAAAGACGGTCTACAGAGCGTATATCTGGCACACGTGGACAATGTTATCCTGTAATACGACAATTATTGACAGTCATGGATCAAAGACAATCCCACTCACAAGTGAATGCCGAGAAACGCTTGAGGAACACTCATGTTGATAGGACAAGCCAGTAGTACAGATCTGCATATGCCCCTATGCCGACGACAAATACAATAGAGAAACGTGTTTTGCGATGTGCCGCTTTAAGTGCTGTAGACCTTATAACGTATTTATCATAACGATTTTAACACATTCTACCCCAGGACCGAAATCCCCAAATTCTGAAGTTGCCCTCTGATGGACTGTATTACAAATCTACAGACAGATCGAACATGATAGCTCAAGGGTGGTGTCAGAACAGCTTGGCGCCCATGGGTGTCAATCTACTCTGGCGCCACCCTTGGACTATCGATCCATGTCTTGCTGTGGTGTGTCGGGGCTGAATGAGTTAATACAAGCGTCTTTGTTTCAAACACGCATCCAGGGGAGACATTTTGCAGGATCTGGGCCGTGTTGACATCGTTGCTACCGAGTAATTGCAATAGTCTTCGTTCACACTATCGATCGAACATGTACGGACAGATCTGAGATTTGATCGCCACCCTCCATACAACTTCTTTGACCGAAATTGTATAGAGCAGTATGGTGAAATACGGTTTACAGAGATTATATCTGGCACACATAGACAATGTTATCCTGTAGTTCTATAATTATTTACTTTCACGATTCAAAGTCAATCACAATCGCCAGTTAAGGCCAAGAAACGCTTGAGGAACACGAATGTTGAAAGGACAAGCAAGTAGTACAGATCTCCATATGCCTCTATAACCGAATGCGGGAGCCCATGAAGGTCTATGACTTTGCAGCTGCGTGTTGTTGCTCTTTTCTAAAGTCACCGAAAAATACAGCATTCGTCTAAAGTTAAGCAACTTTTTCCAACTGATCGGACATGGTGAAATCCATGAAACTAAAATATGGTCATCAGTTTGATTCCGATATATTCATGAATATTCCTCACCTCACTCCATGACACAGTCTTGGCTTCACACTAATTAACCCCCTCATCGCCAATGGACAGACTGTATTTCCGAAATCTTTGATATTTTAACACCAGAGAGTGCCAACTGCGGGGGCTCATGAAGACCTTTCCCCTTTGAAGTTGCATTAGGTTCAGCCTTTCTCGACAGAGAAGAATTCAAACTGAGTGCAAACACTGTACACGCATATGCCTTCGTACGGTTTACTAATAATCTTCTTCTCTTCACTTTGAAAGACAATATTTTAATGATAGATAAAACAATCTTCGAAACTCTTATTTTGCCATACTTGTTTGTGTGTTTGTCTTTTTGTGTTTGTTTGTTTGTTTGTTTCTTTCTTTCTTTGTTGTCGGGTTTTCCCACACATTCACTCAGATAAATGCGTTCGTATTAATTAATTACAAGAGCATCAAAACTTGTCTTTGAGCTTTGGTCTGAAGTTAAAAGCATATATATCACAGTTATTTCTGTAAAGAATACAGGTTTATTTGTTATTCTAACAATTAATACAAATTCATAGAACTCTTTTCATTGTTAACATTTTACTCGTGAGATAATGAATGAATTTGTGGAGTGTACTGACTGTCGTCAAGTCAGCTTTTATGTGTCATACAAATACATCTTAACCCCTGAATGAAGATTAGTTTTCATAAAATTGGCAATTATTATTACTCCGGGTGTTTTTTTTTTTTTTAGACTAATTTCTGCATGCAAAGGTAGACATCATTTAAAGATTTGGTTTTATTTAACAATGAAAATAAGCGCTTTACAAAAGTACTGATCAACACACGAATAATAACTGATTCGAGGCGTGCCGCCTACGGATACGCGGCGGTTCGCCGCGTATCCGTAGGAGGCACGTCTCGAATGAGTTACCACACGATAAATACGTTGCCTAACTTTTTCCGTGAGTGTACTTATTTGGATGTCTGCATGCGTTTATTGTGTTAGGGTTGCCAGTAGTTACGGCTTGTGATCAATGTGTTTGAGCATGAACTATCTGTGTGACGACATATATGCTACAGGTATAAATATCACCGGACTATCCCGCACACAGTATTTTACACCTCGTCTTTCCAAAACTGCTCATCTAAGGTTCCGATTCCGACTGAACAATTAACAAACTGTGGCACATTTCTTGGAATATTTGTGTTTTTGTTTATCTGTGACGAAACAATGAACCGTCAAGTGTTTGTTCGTGCAGAAATAAGAAACTAGTGCTAGTGAACCAGTCAAGAGGTGTGGCTGAAGATACAACTTAGATACATCATGGCCTGGCTGCATATGCCGCCACTTGATGTCGTTCTGTGGAACGTGCACAGTAGCGTTCTTGGTGTGAAAGCAGCAGAGCGCCACAGAGATATGGATCGCGTACTCTGCGGCATTCTGCGGGAAGAGACAGACAACCTGTTCATTTTATGTCAGGATAAGATAAACAGCACGAAACAGAAAATCATGTCTGCCAATTTTGATGGTGTAACTCAAAATAAGGAAAACACTGCGTTTTATTACCATAGTAAAGATTACAACGTGGACAAATTACCGCCTCCCGATTTTTGTCTGACAATTTTTTATGTGACTGCAAACAATGGTTATGGAAAGATTCTACTTGCCTCATACCACGGACCCCACAAGATAACAAAGGAGGAGAAAATCAAGAAGTTAAAAGAAATAACAATACTTTTAAACGAAAAGAAACAAGAGCACGAGTGTGCAGCTGTCATTTTTGGTGGGGACTTCAACCTGGATTACAAAATTGCTCAGCAGGCGATACGTGATGACACTGATATAAAACAGCTAAACATCGATCTCCTGTCCACAGATGATACGCAGAATGACAGCAGTTCACAGATTTTGGACTACATAATCTACTGGCCCACAGGGTTCTTTTTTAAATGTGGACCCGTTAGAAAAATATTCGAGAAATCGCGTCAGTTTGACCATCCTACACTGATGTGTAGTTTCATGATAAATGACCCCTTTCAGCAAGACCATTACGATGCTGTGGCGGAATGGTTCACTGACCTTGATTCCGACGCAGGACGTTCAGGGTTTGGTGACGAGAAGTTTCAGGCTGAGGTCGGCACTTCGACAAAAAGCCTATATGTGTCTCTCCGCAAAATACGGCAAGCCAAACAGAGATTCCATGACGACGACGCCTCCATAGTATTCAGCTTCTGGGATCCTCCTGCATTGAGTCAGCAGCCAGAAAAAAGGGGAATGTCCACAGCTTCCGAGAAAGACATCCTGAACTGTCTTCCAAAGCACAAGATATTCAGAGCATGGAGGATGCTGGTAATCAAACTTGAGTCAGATGTGTATCAACTGGAGGACCACACCAACCTGATCTTGTCTCACGGTTGCAAAGCCCACAACCTTCAGCAGTATCACAACTCGTTATTCACGTATTTACGTCCGGAAGTGGCGTGCGTGTCTGTGTACGGACTGTTCCCCCTCGAAGGCTGTGCACCGTACGGACCTGCAGAGGAAAAGGTAAAATATGTCCTATTTGTCTTTAACCCCTTAAATAGCAGGCAAGATGAACGCTACCAAGCTGCAAGAAACATAAGTCCTCATGAGCCCCCGAAATCGCACTAACTTACAGCAGTCGTGGGGGCTCATGATAATTTATATATTTTTTGTTGTTGTTAGTCCTGTGTTGCATATGACTATTTAGACCCGGTGTAAATTTGTCACTATTACCGGTGGTGTGTCGCGGCTTCAGGCGCAGTCGGTGATCACTGGTAGTGAAGGGGTTAAATGTGTATGTAAGTGAAACTGTGCTCGTTCTGTCCACTGGCATGTGCCTGATCAAAATACCCTCTAGCTGGAAAACAATCCTCAATACATGTCACGAAAAGTAGTATATTAAGGGAGGGGAGGGAGGGAGGGGGGAGGGGGGGGGGGGGGGCTTTATCTGACACACGTTCATTTAGGTGAAAACTATTTGTGCATTTCAGTTCTTCATATTTTTTTCAATTTCGGTATTCTTTGAATCTAACAGGTGCCACCAGAAGTGGTATTTCTTAAGACAAACTGGTGCTTCACAGCCTTCTTCCACCGTTTGTTTCTTTCTACTATTTGTACTAAAGACAAAGTTACAAGAAATACCCGTTAACGTGAACACTGGCAATTTTAAACCTGTCGTTTGTTGAGTAGGTTTCTTGTTAACATACGAATAATAAAACTCACTGTTCTATAAGCAGAAGTTGTTATGACAATTTACGGGAACAAAAAAATAATTCAGTTTTCAAATTGTCATGGTCATTCTCCTCTTCCTCCTCCTCCTCCTCCTCATCATCATCATCGTTGTCATCATCATCATTATCATCATCATCATCATCATTCCGTCGGCATCGTCGCTATAGTTTTCATTATCATAGCCACACATTGCAAATAGTGCTGCAAATTTTGTAAGCATTTTGTGTCTCTTATTTTTATCATCAGACGGTCTGCTGCCCTGACTGTCCAGCCACAGGCGACTGCATCCAAAACCCGTGTGTGTGCAAATGGAACAACATGTTTTGCAAAAGATGTCCTGCTGGAAATAAAATAGAAGGCAAAAAGGAAGGTTGCAACAACAAAGACAGGCGAAGAAAGAAGGCAGTGAGTACAAGTGAACAAAGTTCCCCGGATGTCGAGCCACAGGCAAATGAATGACGTACCAGTGTGTGTGCATAAAGAACAACATTTTGAGCAAAAGATGTCCTTTTGGAAGAAATTCAGAAACAAAGACAGGTTGCAAAAACAAACGGCCAGAAAAAGAGCGTCCAAAAATGAGGCAGGGAGTACAAGTGAACAAGGTGTGAACAAACTACCCAAGTAGCAAAACATCTTCGGGCCCAAGACGGCCGCAGTGAGCCCGAGGACCTTTGCTTACTGGGATCTACAACACTTCAAAGAGATGATGAAAACGTTCACATTCACTTTAAGTGCAGCAACGCGACAACGTGACGAATTATAGAGTTAGTTACCGTACTGCTGTATTACCGTACTGCTGTATTACGGTACTGCTGTATTACCGTACTGCTGTATTACCGTACTGCTGTATTACCGTATTGATGTGTTACCGTATCGCTGTATTACCGTAAAGATGTATTACCGTACTGCTGTATTACCGTGTTCTTGTGTTAGCGTATCGCTGTATTACCGTACTGCTATATTAAAGTGTTCTTGTGTTAGCGTATCGCTGTATTACCGTATTGCTAAGCCTGAAGTCGACACGGTCTCAGAAACATAAGGTGTTTAGTGTACGAGTACTACAATGGGATCTTTGATACACCAGTGACTGCCACACTTCAAGACAGAGCATGAAACAACCATTACCGTGCGAGTCATCTTTCATAATCACGGGAGGGACTGGAGAAGTGTCCGGATGCTCTTAACTGGTGATGTTTAGCCACAAGTATGTAATGTCATCTTGTAGAGCAAGGCCTTGAGACACACTCAGCCTTCCAAACTTTGTGGTCCACGGTCCAGTGGCCGTGATGTCAGGCAGGGTGGAAACAGCCCTCGTCAACGCTCGGTGGACAGAAAACAGGCGATGCAACTTGCGTATCATTTTCAGACAGCCACCAGACATCGACAGATGAGCTTGGTAAAATGTGAAAAACAAATTGGATGTTGGCGTCAGCCACAAATCACGTCATAAGCATGCACTCTAGAATCAATCAATCAATCAATCAATCAATCAATCAATCAATCAATCAATCAATCAATCAATCAATCAATCAATCAGTCAATCAATCAATCAATCAATCAATCAATCAATCAATCAATCAATCAATCAATCAATCAATCAATCAATCAATCAATCAATCAATCAATCAATCAATCAATCAATCAATCAATCAATCAATCAATCAATCTATAACTTTATTCTTCCGAATACATGTTGCCACGTACAAGAAAATTTGTTTCGCCACCTCAGGTGCAATTCGCAATCACCCACACTCACACAACAGTTACAAACAACAAATAGACAATGGCTCGGCACGGGTGAAGCCCGCCGTCGCCAAGGCGTCACATGGCCGGCGCCAACCACCCGACCTGAACCTCACTAACACAAAGCAAACTAAGGACAGCCCTATCATAGTATCTCTTAAACACATAATATAATGTTTTTAAACTTTCCTGCTTGGCTGAGACTAGTTACACTTAATACGCATAAACAAAACAAATAGACGAATTATACTTCCACAGTTGCTACCTGGGGGCCCGTCGCTATAAGAACAGCGCCGGCTACTACTTTACTAGACAGTCGCTCCGGCATAAACAGTCACCACTACCTTAATTATAACTTAACTAGTACCAGTGATATAACTTCACACCCACTCATTTTTGAAGCAATAATAGTAAAACTACAGCATTAACGTGAAAGCAGTCCAAATTTGTTTCTAAAGCGGCACAGTACACACATGCACACGCTGTTAAGTGTTGTAAGAAACACAGTCACTGTGTCGGGGAGGTGTCATGGCCAGGAAAAATATGTGTGTTTTGCTTTCACGCTGCGCTTAAGCCACCGACTTTTTCTTTCAGCATCAACTCCCTGATCAGACTCTCTATGCGGCAAAAACCACTTGAAAATCATCGCTAGTAGTACAGCTAATATGTTATGTTTTAGACAACTTTTTTTTATAGATTATTCTCATATTGTTTACATTTTGTTTGTACCATGCCACTGTTGTTTTATTCATTGATTTTACATTCGTGTCTTATTGATGATGTACCGCACGTGTTAAGTGTAACAGTCTGTCTGTAGCAATGGGCTGATTTGCTGTGTACGTGTCCTGCAAGTGTCTCTCCTGTATTACTGCTTAAAACCGAACAGTGACAGTTGCAGCAAGAAAGCAGACATAGGAGGGTTAACCCATTCAGCCCCGACACACCACAGAAAGACATGGATCGAGCATGATAGTTCAAGGGTGGTGCCATAATAGCTTGGCGCCCATAGGCGCTAAGCTATTCTGGCACCACCCTTGAACTATCATGGTTGATCTATCCGTGGAATTGTAATACAGTCCTTCAGAGGGCAACTTAAAATTTTGAGGATTTCGGTCCTAGCGTTAAATGTGTTAATGCATATATATGTGCTGGTCCGTGATTTTGGACCTTACGGCTCTAAGGTGATGTGTAGAGAGGTGAGATGATTTCTGATTCTTCAACTTATGACTCTAAATTCGGTAAGGCCAAAAAATCACAGGCCACCACACGAAAATGACGTAAACCTCTGACGTATAACAAATCGCAATGCACATAATTGTTTCTTGTATATAGCCGATGTTTGTTGTAAGCGAAGTGATTTACATAGAAGTAGTGCTGTCGCGAAAAGTGTTGTTATATCCGTTTTTTGTTTTATTCGACCTCGTAATAAGCGGAGTACAATGCGTCCTGTAAAATATCTTATTGTTCACACCAGGCAAATAATTATGAAGAAACAAATCACAGCAACTTGTAGACACACGCACGATCCGGCGTGACAGCTGCCTGTTGGGGTTAATTATGTCTATGCCTCTTGCAGTTAGTTAGTGTTCATTTTATCAGTCAAAGGGTTAAGGGGTTTCTCATAAGACAGAGGCAGCTTTATGCCTACTAACAACGACCTGAACACTTATCAGTTTAGGCGCAATCTGGGGTACACGATGCAGCAGACGCCCTCGCTGACAAGACAGGAATCACACAGGGCCTACGCATAGACAGATCAGACTTCGTGAGAAAGCTGAGAAAGCATTTCCAGAAACAGAGCCCAGGGCAACACGCAGTCGATCACTTCAGTTTCAGAGGTGTGGAGAAAGACAGCGGGCTTTTGGCAGACGTGCAAGTTTGTGTGTGTGTGTGTGTGTGTGTGTGTGTGTGTGTGTGTGTGTGTGTGTGTGTGTGTGTGTGTGTGTGTGTGCGTGCGTGCTTGCTCGCGCGCGCGCGCGCGTGTGTGTGTGTGTGTGTGTGTGTGTGTGTGTGTGTGTGTGTGTGTGTGTGTGTGTGTGTGTGTGTTGCGCGGGCGCGAGCGTGTTTGTTCACAGAGCGATCTAGAGTAAACCAGAATAGTTTTGGTACAATATAGAAAGGAACTCTGGGATGGCTTCTGATGAGAGATGTGGAGCACGTATGGGCCTTTCCGAGCGCACAGATTCCATTTTTTCAGGACTGAACTGAACCGTGCCACTTTGATTTGCCAGGACATTCAACGGACATGTTATGTAAAACTGGCAAGTCTTTCCCTCCATATCCCACCGAGTGAGTGACGCATGGCAGATTGCAGCAGTAGTTCCCAGTATTTTTAGATAGGCGCTTATATACGGCCTGTTAC
>BTPG01000002.1:9208838-9212302 GCA_036245525.1 Semisulcospira habei | reverse complement strand
GTCCACACCACAAGAGTGACTGCTCATGGCCTTAACCCCTTCACTGCCAGTGGCCGCAGAAAGTGATATAGAACTCGGTGTAAATCTAACGTCCCAAGCCGCCACAGGAGCGGGGACACAAAGTGGTTTCAAGAGGCAGAATGCGGGGGCTCATGGTAATCTATATCTCCTGCAGTTGGGTGGTGTTCATTTTTATCAGTCAAAGGGTTAAGGAAACTCCTCATGGGACAAAGACAGACCTGTGCCTACTAACAACGACCTGAACACTGATCAGTTCAGGCTCACTCTTGGGTACACGATCTCAGTGGCGGACGCCCTCGATGACAAGGCAGAAATCACACAGGGCCTACGCAAAGGCTGGACAGATGTCGTGAGAATGCTAAGAAAGCATTTCCAGAAACATAGCCCAGGGCAAAGACAGCTTCCTTTGGGCAGATATGCAAGTGTTTGTTTTTGTTTTTATGTGTTTGTTTGTTTGTTTGTTTTCTCAAAGAGATCTAGATCAAACCAGAATAGTATTGGCACAATATAGAAAGGAACTCTGGGATGGCTTCTGATGAGAGAGGTGGAGCACGTATGGGCCTTTTCGAGCGCACAGATCCCATCTTATCAAGACTGAACTGAGCTGTGCCACTTTGATTTGCCAGGACATTCATCGGATATGCTATGTAGAACGGACAAGACTTTCACACCGTATCACACCGAGTTAGTGACGCATGGCAGATTGCAGCAGTACTTCTCAATATCTTTAGATAGGCCCTCATATACGGCCTGTTCCCAATACCGAAGTCCCCTTGACACTCTACCCCCCCCCCTCCTCCCCCCCCCCCAAAAAAAAAGAGCTCCCCACCCCCCCTCACTCACCAAGCCCGCCTCTGAAATCAGGTCACAGTCTGTCAATCAAACCTGAAGCTAGCACAACTCTGGATATCGGAATTTATGTTAATGTGCCACGGCCTACCGCCATCCAATGGACTTCGACCGTTATAACCTGAGGGTAGTGCGGCAATTCAAGGACTAACATTGTGCTGTTATAGTCAGCTAAGAATGTGTGTGTCATTATGTTTAACAGAATATGCATCCGGCGTGTAATCAATATATATCCTCCATACCCCAGTAGGGGATAAAGAAAAGCAGTCTTTGATCAGCGTCATTATTGTCGTCATTACTCAACCCCCATAACTGCCGGGGGGGGGGGGGGGGGGGGGGGGGGGGAGGAGGGGGGGGAGAGGGGGGGGGTGCAAGGCGAACGCTACTCAGCTGCAAGAGACATAAACCCTCATGAGCCCCAGCAGTCGCACTAACTTACAGCAGTCGCGGGGCTCATGAGGATCTATGTCTCTTGTTAACCCTACGGTCTTCACGCCTGTTGGTGGTCCTAGTCACGCCTGTCGCTGCACGCGAATATCTTTCAGTGTGTGGTAGTTTTGGACGCGAAATTCGTGATCACTGACAGCTAAGGGGTTAACCCCATTGTGCGTGAGCCGCCGGTACTCCGTAAGCAGTGTGTAATCAATATTGTCCGGTGGCTGCGTGTACAAGAGAGTTAAAGCAGATACTTGTACATATGTACGTCGTTTTATTGCTGTCGTGGTTTATACAAAACATATTGGTATTGAGATTGTTGTGAGCTTACTGTTTGAATTTACTGTTTACAGTTACTGATGATGAGGATGTCGTTTTAACTCATTCAGCCCCGACACACCACAACAAGACATGGGTCGAGCATGATAGTTTAAGGGTGGTGCCAGAAAAGCTTTTAAAAACTATCATGCTCGATCTGTTTCTAGGATTGAAATACAGTTCTTTAGAGGACAACTTCAAATTTTCCTGGATTTCGGTCCTGGGGCAGAATGTGTTAAAGAAATGTTCTTTCCTTTGATGGTTTGTTTATTTGTTTGTTATTGTGGTGGTGGTTGTTGTTTTCTAACTATCTTGTATCGAACATATCGAAAATATTACAATGAAGTTTTAAATGTTTGGCTGTACATATTTTAGGTGTGCGTGTTCTTCAAGTTACTTTTCTGTGTTAGTGGATTCTATGCAACAAGTTGCAAAAACAAACACGCCTTGAAAGGTTCGAAGGATGCATGTGTGGTGGGTCTGTTATTCAGCACCTTACGACTCTCAGTCGTAAGTCCAAAATCACAGACCAGCACATATGTAATGAAGAAGGTGTTAACCCATACAACCCCACGGCCGTATTTCCCACATTGTGCAGGAGTCGCGTAACGGTTATGTACCAGTTGCCGGAGATGGATCGAGCATGATAATTCAAGGGTAGTGCCAGATTAGCTTGGCGCCATCTGGCGCCAAGCTAATCTGGCACTACCTTTGAATTATCATGGTCGAACCATCTTCTGATGTGCTGCGTCGGGGCGAAAAGGGTTAACTGAATATCTCCTTGTACTGTGTGAATAGCATTGTTTTGGATGTGAAGTGCCATAACAAATATTTATTATTATTATTATTATTATATTTTTAATTTATTTATCTAGTAGTAGTAGTAGTAGTAATATTATATCAGTGTTAATATCAGTGTTAATTTAAACCTGTCGTTACAAGTGACTATACACGTACAACGATATGTACGTATGTGAATGTGCTCGGATACACACACAGAACAGTTTGAAACATATGAATACAAAAGAGGAGGCGGGCAACACAGGCAACTATTGCCTTTGGAGTACGACTTGAACACTGACAAATTTAGTCGCAATGCAACTGTGCCATTTTGAGTATTTCCTCCCACCCCCTCCCCCTCTGCCCTCCCCCCTCCCCCCGCCAACCCCATCCACAGGCCACCACCACCCCGCATCCCTTCCCCAATAAAGCAAAATTAGTTCGCAGTCAATGCAAACGGTTATTTGATTTTCAAGCACAGGTCGGGTACTTCTTTACAGGTCGACACAGTTTATATTAATATACCATACCTGCACGGGCGTACACAATATTTCCATGTGAATGGTGACAAACTCAAGTGAGGGAGTGATAACGCAAGGAGTACCAGGCGAATCTATCCTTTGGTCAATGTTGTTTTCTGTCTATATCAAAATATTGCAAAACATATTATTATCTGACCCCAGCGTAACCAGAAGTCTCTTTGCAGACAACGGAACTCGTGACGTTTCATCATCAGATATAATTATAGTTTGAATCATGTTTCACTGTGGTGTCCGTATAGCTCCATAGTACCGAATCATTCCAAAACTAAATGTATGCTGATTACCACTAGGCAAAAACACCAGCTGAACTCACATTTAATGGCCAGTCTGTTGAGCAAGTCAGGGACCAGCGACAAGCTGTGCTGGCAGAATCATATTGTAAACGTTTGTAAAACAATATCTAACAATGAATACCTACTTTCTAAACTGAGATTTTTTCACTGATGAATCCACCAGAAAACATTTCTATTGTGCTCACAGTCAACACATTTGGATTATGCCTCTACTATCTGGGGCGGT
>BTPG01000002.1:9196338-9203838 GCA_036245525.1 Semisulcospira habei | reverse complement strand
TAGGCTAGCCGGGCGATCGGCGGCTAACACATTCAACCCCAGGACCGAAATCCCCACCTTTTGAAGTTGCCATCTGATTAAGGACTGTAATACAATTCTAGAGATCGATCGAGCATGATAGTTCAAGGGTAGTGCCAGAATAGCTTACGGGCGCCAAGCTATTCTGGCACCATCCTTGAACTATCATGCTCGATCCATGGCTTGCTGTGGTACGTCGGGGCTGAATGAGTTAATGGTGTTGTGTATTATGTGCTCGGTCTGTGAAAGACCGGCACACAATGGGTGGGTTCTGTATACTCCCTCAGTCAATTCTCAGCCCACCCCCTCCCTCCCTCCGCCCCCACCCCACACACACATGCGCGGGCATATCATATTATAATTATGCCTCTGGCTGCACTTATTTTGAATCCGTGTTGACGATTGGAGTCTTTGGCGCTAAAGCGATCTACTCCAGACATTAAAGGGTTAACAATCTGCAATAACTCCTTCACAATGGGTTAATATGTCTTACAATAATCTTTTTTGAATCTAGTAAAATGAAAGGCGTTTCTCTTCTTCTTCTTCTTCTTTTCTTCTGCAGAGCACCTCGTGCTATCCCTTTATCGGTTGGTGGTGCTTTTGGTCGTTTTGACTCCGTCCACGAGTCTCCTCCCCCTGCAGGGCGCCACCAACGGTTGAGAGGATAGTGTATGTCAGTATGACGCCTAGTCTTATGATATATATGTGACCGAGCCGAGGGGATGTGATGATGTGCAGGTGGTGTGGGTGTATTTGACAAAAGGGGCTAACTCTTGTCCATGGTTCTCATTCTTTTATTTCATGACCAACAAAAAGCAATACCTGAAAAATAAAAATAAAAGGATATAAGCAAACAATGTTAAAGAATATAAAATCTAAGGAAACGGAAAATGTCATGCACCAATAGCAAACCAATAATTAATCAAACGAACTATTCCAAAGCTGTACAAATACCACTAAATCTCTACTCGGCAAAGACTAAATACTAAAATACACAAATTAGGAGGCCAATAAACTCAATATAGTCTTACAGAAGCGAGCCACTATGATTTGGAATCATAGAGGTACGCTACCGTAAATATGGCCACAAACAAGTACATACGTAATGACTGTACTAGCGGTAGCATGACAGATGCCCTCCAATAGGCATAGAGATCCTAGAGGTGGGCACCTGCATGCAACGAATAAAAAGTGTCACGTTCCCGTAGGATTCAGAATCCTAGGGGCGCGCAACTGCGTTTAGCAGAATCGAGTTACTCCCGATTCTAAACCACCAAATCATAACCGATGAATTATCATTAATACAACTAGTAACTATTACCCGTATTATCAGCCACGTTCCCGTAGGATCGAGGATCCTAGGGGTTCGCGGCTGAGTACGGTGTGATTATGGTTGCAGAAGCGTTCCCGTATGATCGGGGATCATAGGGGCGCGCACCTGCATCTTTGGTAAAACATGTTCACACGCTGATGCATGACCAACACCAACATAGGAATAAACAAAATCAATGAGTAACTACGTAATCGCATGGGTAAATGGCAAGTAACAAATGCATGGCAATGCATAAACAAACATGGCGGATAGTAGTGACGTCAATGAGTAGCACAGGTAGGGAGTACTAGCGAGGCGATAGACAAAGGAGAGAGAAGACAGAGCATAGAGTCAAAATGGCAAGGGAGCACAACCTAAGAATGGATACAAAAGTAACTAACATGAATTTAACAAAGCGATGCTGATACCTCAAGATTGTCAACCTCGAATAACTATGTTCTCCTTAAATCGGAATTGGATTCAAGTTCTGACGCCCGGCAAGTAATACCGGCGCTACAAACTGCGGTGATCCCCACAATCACACTGTAATGACTTAAAATTCAAATCTAAACGCACTCGATCATGGCGGTGACGCTATCGCCACGCCACGACCGGTCATGGTACTATTTCTAACGAAAGGCTCTTCAAAGACTAGATAACCTACACAAACTCTCGATCGTTCCCACAAGACAGTAATAATGATCGAGCCAAAGCTACATTCTCCAACTTCGAGCACTGACGTTACAAATGTGAACAAAAGAGAAACCACCCCAAAGTTACAATGTGGATCGCAACATATTATAAAAAAGCGGAAACACATTATCCAAAACTTGCTTCCTAAAATGCGAGGTCTGACAACAATGAAGAATCAAACATCAAGAAAATCATCACTAGCAAAGACACACAATGAATATGTACACAAAATAATCACTACTTACAGGGCATTCGACCCGCAGTCCAGTTTCCAGAAACGATCAAATACTCGACGTGAAGCCGGCACGGTACTAACTACACGCACTGATACTAAATGGTACGCAAATAGTCGTCTGCTACAAGCAAATAGTCGTCTGCTACAAGCCGGCCGGATGCTCGGCTTTAAATAGGCATAGCGCGGGCCGCTTAGAGAGCAACTCTCTCGCGGAGCCGAAACGATTCGGCCAGACAAAGAAAAGAGCGAAAACTGTGCTAGTTCCAACCTGAATAAACTTTGATAACTAGCGAACTATACATTCAATACTAATAAATCTTAGCATTTCCGAAAGAGAATTTAAAGGGCTTTTCAGTGAACTAAATTAGGAAAAGCTTAACGCTAAACTGAATTTAATATGATTTTTTTAATGACTGTCACACAAGCCAAGTGAAACGTGAAAAAGCATGAAAAACGTAAATCTAACTAAGACTAATTGCACATCGCACAAAACCAAATAAATATTCTGAAAGCAGGAACTGTGCTGAATCTAATGACTATCGAAACAGTTGTCTACGTTTAATAGAACGGGAGCTATGAGGCTTCAAAAATACGCAACAAACACAAGTTACAAAACCATTACTAACACAGAAGACTCGCTGCAACACGCAAGTGGTGCTGTCGCAGCTAGCGGCTGAACGGGGCAACCTCAGACGTGGACTAAAAATAATTACATGGGGACAGAGGCTTATGGCGCTCTGTTACATATACTAACCAGTTTCACGCCCGACTGTGATCACTAAATTAGTGACATATTTACGTTAATATATTCTGTTTTCGTTTTAAACGATATACCTTAAATTAATTTAGACTTCCTAGATTAATAGGCGTGTGTGTTGTGTGTGTTTGGAAGATGAGCATGGGTGTGTGAGTGGGTATGTATCGGTTTGTGAGGATTAGTTATTTAGTTTTAATGTATTTACGGTGTATGTAGGGCATTGGGTTTGTGTGATAGAGTATTAATTATTTCTTGTTGTTGACTGTGATGTTTGTAATTGTAACGACACCAACACACAGCCCTATGCTTTATGTTTCTTAAGGCAAATCGCAATAAGCAGTATCTATCTCTGTACGCAGGAGAGCTCCTTCCGTTCCTCTCAAAAGGCAGCGGAAACCTCTGGTACGTGTGCCTACTGGCAAGGATTGTTGTAAAAAGAAGGGTAGAAAACAGTAGAGGTAAGACAACATTGATAATCCGTTATATTGGAGAATATTTGCAATCAAAGCCTTGGAGCAGATCGTTTGTAAAGCCCACGGCCGCATTTCCCATTGGGGTTATTTGCTAACCACTATAAATCAGCTGCAAGAGATGGATTGACCATGATAATTCTAGGGTATAGTGACAGATTCAGGGGCCAAGCTAATCTGGGACTACCCTTGAATCATCACGGTCGACGAATCTCCTGCTGTAGTGCGCCGGGGCTGAATGGTTAGATGACAAATACTCACAAACCAGATAGGTGAGGCTAGCGCTGGTAGAACTGTACACATACCATGGGCTGGACAGACAAACTATTAGATCCCCTGCCCCCTGATAGGGTGCCTGATAGGCGGGGGCAGGGGATCTAAGTGGGTCCGAAATAGCTCAGGCGGTTAAGCGTCGAAGCAAGAGAGAGAAGGGAATCTCCGGGTCGTGGATTCGAGTCCCCGTTCCGGCCCCAGTAGCTGGACTCACAATCCAGGGAAAACAAAACGACTGGCTTGTTCCATAACATGTCCGTTGAAAGGTCATGGTAAATCAAAGTGGCACAGCTGCAGTGCGCCTGAATTGATCATTATTCAGGTCGTACTCCATAGGCAATATATTTCCCTGTCCCTTATAACCCGCCCGTCAGGGCCGTCCATTATCACTTCGGTGCCGTGGACGTTAAACCCCGAAGTAACCAAGGGTATCTAACTGTTTGTCTGTCCAGCGAGAGTAATTCCCCTTGGTATGTGTATCGATGTCAAATGATTTTAGAAGCACACCTTGCGGGCCGCTGATACTGAAGGGGTTGATTTTAACCCCCTCCCTGCCACTGTAAGTATAATATTTTTGTTGTTGTGAAATCTGTGTTCATGCGACGGCCAAAAGCCAACACCGTCCAAGAAACACGGAGACAAATTAGTCTAAGCAAGAGACATAGATCCTCATGAGCCGCTGCGACGGCGGGGGCTCATGAGGATCTATGCCTCTTGCAGTTGGATCGTGCTCTGTTTTTCTCGCCTGTGAAAGGGTTTCAAATCAACGGCTGCTTGTCCTCGCTGATATCCGTACACGTACAAACGTAAAACACAAAGTGTCATACATATCTAATATGCCTTCCTCACAAAAGCCAAACATCCAGCGCACCGGATACACCTTACTCAGTCAGCCAAAGACCCTCGGCCCGATGTTGGGCGCAGTGGGCCCGCGCACGAGCGCCGCGACAACGGCCCGATGACTTTTGCTTTGTGGGCTCTATCTCCCTGATCCTCTGTAAACATGCTAAGCCAGAAGACACATGCAATATTCAAATACTGCCTTGATAACCAATGCTCTTACTGTGACCGCCGCCTTGACATAGGCTGGAACAGTCCGCTCGGCGTCAACTCATTCGAGACTGACGTGCCGCCTCCGGATTCGCGGCATAAGCCGCGTATCCGGAGGCGGCACGTCTCGAATGAGTTTGCCCTTATCAATCGGAATACACCATGAGTCCGAAATAGCTCAGGCGGTTAAACGTCGGAGCAGGAGAGCGAAGGGAATCGCCGGGTCGTGGGTTCGAATCCCGTCCCGGCCCCGGTAGCTGGACTCACAATCCAGTCGAAAAAAACGGATTTGTTCAATAGCATGTCCGTTGAAAGGTCCTGGTAAATCAAAGTGGCACAGTTGGAGTGCGCCTGAGTTGATCAGTGTTCAGGTCGTACTCCATAAGCAATAGATATCCCTGTCCCCCATAACCCGCCCGTCAGGGCCGTCCATGATCACCTCGGTGCCGTGCACGTTAAACCCGAACTAACCAACCAACCGGAATACACCAGTGTGTGAAATAAGTTTGACTAAAATAGTTCAAGGGTAGTGCCAGAATAGCTTGGCGCCTCTAGGCGCCAAGCTATTCTGGCACCACCCTTGAACTAAAGCCACTGGTCTACATCCTTATCTGTAAGTACTATACTGTAGCTTGCGTATGGCAGTGTACAAATTGGAAGCTTTTAGCCTCAGTATGATATGGGTTAAATCAGGGTAAATAACTCTATATGGTTCACTTCGGATACAAGGAATCTCCAAGGGACCAAATTTGTATCGCTGTTTTAGTCGACGTTTGTAAATTAAGCGGCCGAAGATTACCTGTTGGCCTATTGCGCATTGTGGTACGGATTGAATAAGCTTTTGAATCATTGAGATTGTAGATCTTGATAAATACAAGCAGGCTATGAAATAATACGAGACGAAAAGCGCACACGAGGGGTTGGAAGGAAACTTGTCCTGGCATGTGATTTGAAAAGTTTCGGCTTTTAACCGTAAGGTTCATAATCACAGAAAATCTCATGATTGCGTTTGAGTTAATGCCTATGTGTTTGCTTGTTTGCGTGTTTTCGTGTGTGTGTGCCTGTGTGCGTTTGTGATTGTATGTGTGGGTTTGTGTGTGTGTGTGTGTGTGTGTGTGTGTGTGTGTGTGTGTGTGTGTGCGTGTGCGTGTCTGTGCGCTCGTGTATGCGCTTGTACGTGCATGCGTGCATACATGTGTACATACACGCGCGCGCGTTTATGCGTGTACGTGCGTGAGTGTCTGCTTGCGTGCGTGTGTATGCATGCGTTCGCGTAGGTGTGTGTGTCAGTGTGAGTGTGTCAGTGTGCGTGTGTCTTTGTGTGTGGGTTGTGTGTGAGTGTGTGTGTCAGCGTGTGTGTTTTGTGTGGTGTGTGCGTGTGTTTGTGTGTGTGTGTGTGTGTGTGTGCGTTCGTGCGTGCATGTGTGCATGCATGTGCACTTACACGCACGTGCGTTTATGTGTGTGCGTGCGTGAGTGTCTGAGTGCGTATGTGAGCATTCGTGCTTACGCGTATGTGTGTCAGTGTGTGCGTCAGTGTGCTTGTGTCTTTGTGTGTGGTGTGTGTGTGAGTGTGTGTGTGTGTCAGCGTGTGTGTGTCTTGTGTGTGTGTTTGTGTGTACGAGTGTGTGGTGTGTGTGTGTGCGTGTGTGTTTGTGTGCGTGTGTGCGTGTGTGTGCGTGTGTGTGCGTGTGTGTGTGTGTGTGTGTGTGTGTGTGTGTGTGTGTGTGTGTGTTTGTTTGTGTTTGTGTGTACTCGCGCGCGTTTGCTTGTTACCTTGCGAGTTCGTGATTCTGACTTTCCAGCCCTCTATTATTCTGTATACGTGCGTGTTCGTGCGCAAAAGTGAACTATTGCGTGTACGCCTAAATGACTCCTATTTCTCAGGTATCTATCTGCCTTACCTGGCCTGCAATATATCATCGTTCATTCAATTTGCTCTGTTTGACTCTTGCCTGTATTTGCCTACGGGGTCAAACTTATATTTGCCATCATTCATGAAAAACAAATTGACTACCATAAATTAAGCCCCACACGTACCCTCTCTGTACCGTACGAGACATTGCAGCATCTTGAAACTGGAGTTTAAGGGACTGATCGCTACAGGGATGCAAGCGGCATGGATTCTCATGGGCCCCCGCATCCTGCGGGGGCCCATGAGAATCTATGCCGCTTGCAGACTCACTGCGCTTGCCTGCAGAGATTCTCGGGAGCACTGAACACACACGCACCCATCAAAACATCGGCCCCAAGGGGCATTACTCCATTCACCCAAGGGGCATTACTCTATTGAATATCCCGATGGCGGGTCATTGAGATAAGATAGAAAGCTTTTACGGCGCATAATTCACAGAAATGCTCGGCCCTCTTAAGTGGTCCCCAACTACCCAAACCTTTATCAATAACGGTAAACGCCCTTTTAACGGTGCGTGCGGGTGCAAACACACATTATACCTGAAAGAAGTGAAAAAGAGAAAGAATTAGAAACTCCATTTTTCTAAAGTCAGTGTCTGGTGGCACACTTTGCGCTGACTAAATACAATATTTACCGTAACGTAAATGAAAGGGAAATAGAGCGATTACGACAAACAAAGACATCTTCCATGCTGCGTGATTTTTTTCCCCCCATCGTTGACGAAGAAGAAATTAAAGGCAAATGTGGATATAGCAAAAGGTGGCTAGAACACGTCGC
>BTPG01000002.1:9133838-9191338 GCA_036245525.1 Semisulcospira habei | reverse complement strand
CTCCTCCTTCTTCTTTATAGTATTTATATGGCGGCTATGTCCTGCGCAATGAGTTATATTGAGAAATGCGCCATATAAATATATGTAATTATTATTATTATTTATAATATAACTCAATGCGAGCGACATAGCCGCGAACTGAACCCAACAAGCACGCTCACGTGAATCACGCGCATTCCCTCACACACTTGTCCATAAACACAGGACATTCACGTGGTGCTAAGGGCAAGCTCAATCGAGCTACTAAAGTTTTGTAAATTTAAATCGTTTGTTTGTTTTTTTTTTTATTATTTTGGGAGAAATTTGTTTACGTGGACTGAAATTAATACCAACTTCGTGGGGGAGGAAAAAGCCGGAGTACCCGGAGAAAGGACCCCCGACGGTCCGCCCGAATTAATGATGACACTTACTACAGGAGAAAAGTCCGACGCCGGAACCCGGTATGAAACCTCGCACCTCTTGTATTGGTGGCAGGCGCTTTTACCGCTGCGCCACGGACCGCCCCTACACGTTTGGTGCAACTGTTGCACGAGTAAGAGTGGGCTCAGAAAAAAAAATTGATGGACCGAGACGTTGTATTGTATTAAAAAAAATATGGCATCAGCAAACTGGCAGCTAAATTGTTTGCCATGCTTCTTTCAAAGCACCTTAATTTGTATCCACGTTTCTTTGACAACTCTGGATCTGTCACGTTGAACCGACAAAGAAGAAATTGGTTTGTAAGACACACTACAGTTTCTTTTTAATTTTGAATTTTAACTGTTGAAACTGAAAGTGAGCTCGGGTTAACTCACTCGAGACGTGCCGCCTCCGGATACGCGGCAAATGCCGCGTATCCGGAGGCAGCACGTCTCGAATGAGTTAAAATTTCGTTTTTCGTTGGCCTGCTGCGATTCACAGTTCTCGAGATTCCATGCTGAATTTTAACAACTATCCGTTACCGATACTTAAGTGCAGACCCCCTCACAACACAAGTTCTCTCTCTCTCTCTCTCTCTCTCTCTCTCTCTCTCTCTCTCTCTCTCTCTCTCTCTCTCTCTCTCTCTCTCTCTCTCTCTCTCTCTCTCTCTCTCTCTCTCTCTCTCCCTCTCTCTCTCTCTCTCTCTCTCTCTCTCTCTCTCTCTCTCTCTCTCTCTCTCTCTCTCTCTCCCTCTCTCTCTCCCCTCTCTCTCTCTCTCCCTCTCTCTCTCCCTCTGATTCCTGTTTCTTTTGTGATTATATTGTACTTGTATCGTGTTCGGTTCTTTGTCGTGCTTGTATAATTATCTGTGTTGAAAAATGCACAAAAAAATAAAATTTAAAAAATAATATTCGTCTGACTTCCAAGGTCTGTACGCGCGGTGGTTGAATATCAGACAATGCGCCGTGGGTATCTTCAATTACCTTTGAACTCTCGTGATCATGGTCCATCCACTCCACGGTTTGGTGTGTTAACTCCTCCTCCGCCAAGTGGGCGCGGACCGGATTTTCAAAAAATCATCGTCAGTTTAACTCCAAGGGTCCATAGCCGCTACAAAAAAAAAAAAATAAAAATAACGCGGATACAAAGTGCTTCCAGCAAGAGGAATAGATCCTTATTCATCCCCTCTAATAGTTCACGGGTAGTGCTGGATTAGCTTAGCGCCTCTTTCAGCACTGCTGAACTGAAACTCTAAGAAGGAATCAGCGATGGTTGTCATACCTCTTCAATACTGACTACCGGGCGCAGACTCCTTTTTTTTTTTCTGAAATCTTTGTTATTTTCGCGCTAGGCAATTCACTCCGTCTAAGAAACATGGATATAAAGTTGTGTGGGCAAGTGATATAGATCCTCATGAGCCCCCGCAGTCGCGGGGGCTCATGAGGATCTATGCCTCTTGCAACATGGGTTGTGCTAATTTTTTCTTCTTCTCGGCTTTAAAGAGGTTAGGGGTGGCTGCGTTCAAGAGCATTCCACCAACCTTTTACTTAGTGGCGTGCACCTGAAATCCGTCAGCATTTGTTTGCCGTTTGCTTGAAATACTCTTTCACCCCTTAAATGTCACAGGACGGAGACTGTGGGTCTAAAAGTCTCTGTTATCCCAAAAGCCAAAGAACGTGAGTCGATTCAAAGTGGTGTCATCAAGAGGCATTAGATGTTCATGAGCCTCCCTCCTCCCCCCCCCCCCTCCGCAACTGCTGGGGGATCATGAGGATCTATGCCTCCTGCAAGCTGGATCGGGGTTCACAGCGAAAGGGTTAAACACACGATTCACCGCGACCGAGTATCGGGGTCAGGGCTCCTGTCTCAGCGTCGCTTCCTAGTTGCAGCAGAGTGTCAGGTTTTGATAGGAACGCTCGATAATGTGTTTCGCTTTCATGATGGCGCCTTGGGTCACGCAGTGTTAACTCAATCGAGACGTGCCGCTTCCGTGGCCCGTTCAGCGTTACCTCAATCAGCCCCGACATGCCACAGCTTGACATGGATCGTGCATGATAGTTCCAGGGTGGTGCCAGAATAGCTTGGCGCCTATAGGCGCCAAGCTATTCTGACACCACCCTGGAACTATCATGCTCGACCTGTCTCTAGAATTGTAATACAGTCCTTCAGAGGGCAAAATCAGAATATGGGGACTTCCGTCCTGGGGTACAATGTGTTAAACCCTACCAACTCACTCAGCACGTCTCGAATGAGTTAAGACTCGTCTGTATACACGTAAAGTACCAACAGTATGTGGAAGCTAACCCCTTCCCTGCCAATGCACGTACATTTTTATTGTTTCTGAACTCTTGGTTCGCTCAACGACCAGAAACTAACACTGTCCGAGAAACATGGATGGAAATTGGTCTCAGCAAGAGGCATAGATCTTCATGAGCCCCCGCAGTCGCGGGGCTCATGAGGATCTATGTCTCTTGCAATTGGATCGCGCTCACTTTTTTTCTCGGCAGTGAAAGCGTTAAGATCGGGTGGGTGTGTGGTTTGGGGGAGGGAAGATGGGTGGGAGGGGAGGTGTAGGGTACGGTAGGGTGGGTGGGTGGAGAAAGGCGACATTAATGGCTCGTGGGTAGTGCTGCGTCAACGTGACACCCAAAGCCATCTGTAAATGAAGTTTCGGGATACCGGTCAACCTCAGTATATCACGATACCTAAAAGCCATTAAGACAAACGGTTTTTTGTTTTTTTTTTTCCAACCAGAGCACTGGTTGACGCACTGCAGCAGGAGATGGGTCGACCATGATAATTCAAGGGTAGTGCCATATTAGCTTGGCGCCTGTCGGCGCCAAACTAATCTGGCACTGCCCTTAAATTATTATGGTCGATCCATCTCCTGCAACTGTTGGATAGTCATTTGATGACGCCTCCAAAATGTCGGAAATACGTGCGTCGGGCTGAATGGGTTAACGCGACCTACCCCAGGCAGTAGGGGGTTAATATATAATTATCGCAATATCTTCTGTGATGTCCTTAGTGTGTCTTACACTAATGGTTGGCCCAGGAATTAACATAAAATATGAAAATTGAATGTCGTAAAATCAAAGACTGCTTTCCTCTTCTTCCCTTTTGTACGCAAAAAAGAGTTCCTTTAGTTAGGCTCAAAAGACAGACAGTGCTTACCTTCATCCATTGTAAAAAAGAAGGGTGGAAAACCGTGCACGAGGCATAAACAACATTGATAACACTTTGCATTGGCAAAGTTTGGCAATCTGAACCTGCCATGGGGCATGTTTTGACTCATTCGAGACGTGCCGCCTACGGATACGCGGCGTCTCGAATGAGTTGTCGCTTTCAGCCGTGTTACGCCGAGTTTACACCGCCTTGGCTGTTACGCCGTATCTTCACCGCCTACGTTCGAACATATTATTTCGCGTGAGAAAGCGCATGTCAAAAGCACAATTGGAAAGCTAATCTGGCACTACCAAGTGGAGTTATCACGATCAATCCATCATTACCTAGTTAGTTAGTTCGTCATTTAGTTAGTTCGTTAGTTCGTTAATTAGTTAGTTCGTTAGTTAGTTAGTTAATAATAATAATAATAATAATAAGCGCATTAAATAGGCGCTTTATCCCAATTGAAAATCGGCTCAAAGCGCCGCCGCGAACTGAACCCAACAAGCACGCTCACGTGAATCACGCGCATTCACTCACACACTGTACATAAACACAGAACATTCACGTGGTGCTAAGGGCAAGCTCAAGGGAGCTACTGAATTTTTTGGAAATTCAAAATCGTTTGTATTTGAAATTTGATTAAGTGGGCTGAAATTGATACCAAAGTCGTGGGGGAGGAAGAGCCGGAGTACCCGGAGAAAGAACCCCCGACGGTCCGCCCGAATAAACGGTGACACTTACTAGAGGAGAAAAATCCGACGCCGGAACCCGTAATCGAACCTCGCACCCTTAGCATTGGTGGCAGACGCCTTAACCACGAGTGAGTGAGTGAGTGAGTGAGTGAGTGAGTGAGTGAGTGAGTGAGTGAGTGAGTGAGTGAGTGAGTGAGTGAGTGGGTGGGTGGGTGAGTGAGTGAGTGAGTGAGTGAGTGAGTGAGTGAGTGAGTGAGTGAGTGAGTGAGTGAGTGAGTGAGTGAGTGAGTGAGTGAGTTGGTAAGGTTTAACACATTCTGCCTCAGGACTGAAATCCCCATATTTTGAAGTTGCCCTCTTAAGGACTCTATTACAATTCTAGAGACAGATCGAGCATGATAGTTCAAGGGTGGTGTCAGAATAGCTTGGCGCCTTTAGGCGCCAAGCTATTCTGCCACCACCCTTGAACTATCATGCTCGAGCAGGCCACAAAGGTCATCTCACGGCGTTCCATCACTTTCGGCTAGCCCTGAAACTGAAAGTGTCGTTTTTCCTGTTCAGACGAAGCTCCTGGTGACTTCAGAGAGGTTCCTTTTTAGCCGATCGTTTTGGCGCGGCATTCGTGTCACGCGCTTTACAGTTGCGTCGCTACAGAACAGTGCCACCTTTGAGCGTCCGTGCTACCCGCATGATGAAGTTGCAATAAGAATGACAGTTCTTTGTTCATGTTTTCAGCTGATCCGGGATACAGTGAATGACACGTTTGTGGATAAGGAACAACGGCGGAGAACCGCTTTGTACCGGAATGAGGTGCAGTAATGATTGTACGGAGTGTTTTACACCGGTTCGAATTTCGTAATCAATTGTCAGGTTTCGTTTTCACCGTACGACTCCCAACAACGAACAAGGGCGAGATAACTGCGGATAGCCAACTTGTCCCATAAGCACAGACGACACTCCAAACATCTCCGAGAGGCATAGATCCTCATAAGCCCGGAGGGCTTATGAGGATCTATGTCTCTTGGAGATGTTTGAAATGTCGTCTGTCCTCCGTGGTTTTGGCTCTCGTTCTTTTCTGCGAGTCATTGGTTTCAAACGAATCTTCACTTTATTACCATACAAAGTATCATTTTACCGGCTGCAATGTTTTAAAAGTCCACGGGACGTTTATCATGTTGGGCACCTACAGGCCGTATGATCGACAATCACACATCAGCGCACAAACTGGAGCCTCTGATGGGGCCATATTTTGTTTCTAAACGCCTAAGTTCATTCAGCGACCAAAACCCCAAATAACACAACCGTTCAAGGTAGACGGATACAAATTCGGTCTCATCAAGAGGCATAGATCCTCATGAGCCCCCGCAGTCGCGGGGGCTCATGAGGATCTATGTCTCTTGCACTTGGGTGATGTTTGCGTTTGTCCTGGCAGTGAAGGGGTTAATACAACAAGTAAATAAAGTCGCGTCTTTTAAAAAAAAAAATTATTTATCTCTATTTGGTCTATGTTGATATTATTATTATTATTATTATTATTGTTATTATTATTATGATTATGATTACTATTATTATTAATATTATTATTATTATTATTATTATTATTACTATCTTTGTTAAAATTTATAGCTCTATTTTTGGTCTATGTTGATTTTTGGTGGTGTAATAGTATGATATTGTCGACCTCACTGTTCAATGTCGGACAGTCCATTATCGCAGACAAGAACACACCTATTTTCTGATGACTCAGCTGAAGCTATAAAACAGCTCTCGTGGCTTTTCAATAGTATCAAGTCTGTCTCCGACTGTGCCTTGTGCCTTTGTAAGTCTTTATTTGCATTATATTTAAATGAGTTAATTATAGATATACAACTGCTTTGGGTTTCCCCTGGTTTTTGTCCCATTCTGATTCTGAATCGGTGTGTGTCTAGATTCTCTGTTAGAGCATTTCTAAATGGCTGAAGCGCAGGAAGGACACAGCCATGCCTGTTTTAATGGTGCTCTTTTCAATAGTGTCATCCTTTATCGGGTGGTCTTTTATTTCCCTGTAAGTCTTTACACAATTGCGACTTCAATAAAAGAAGCTCTTTCACCAGACACGCTTGTGCAGACAGTCTCTACAATAAATTGGACGTTTTGTGTGTTGCAGTCGCTTGTCTCCTCGTATCAGTCGGGCGGGAACGTTTGTGAACAATGCAGGAAAACATGCGTATCGAGTGAAACACTTCGGCAAGAACAGCTGACCCCTTTAAGGTCGGAGCTCAGAAGACAACCAACAACCATTTTGGGGCAGACCTTGTTCCTGGTGTTCATTAATGACTTGGAGGACGATATGCTGACCAGCGTTGTAAAGTTTGCTGATGACACTAAGATCTACGGCGACGTCTCCGACCCAGCGGGGAGCGACAAACTACAGCATGACCTTAAGGTAGCAGAAAGATGGTCAGAGAGGTGGCTGATGCAGTATAACGTGGACAAGTGCAAGCCGTAAAAACACTTGTCAGGTTTACACGCTGGGAGGACAAGAACTTGGAGCAGTGGAGGAAGAAAGAAAGGCGTCATCATGCACAGGTCACTGTCGGTCAGTCGCCAGTGCTGCGTGGCAGCAAAACGAGCCAACAGAGCAGTGGGGCAGATCATGCGAACAGTTACAGCCAGAACTAGAGAAGTTATTGTCCCACTCTACAAAACAATTGTACGACCACATTTAGAGTACTGTATCCAAGCATGGCGACCATACCTCAAAAAAGACATCGCAGAGTTGGAAAAGGTGCAGAAGAGAGCTACAAGATCGATTACAGGGATTGGTCACCTGCCGTATGAGGAGAGACTGGCCTTTTGCAATTTGCAGAAATTGGAAGAAAGGAGAGACAGGGGAGATCTCATCGAGACTTTCAAGATAATAAAGGGACTTGAAAAAGTTTCTGCGGACATATTTTTTACTTCATGCCAGTCATCATTTTACCATAGAGGTCACAGCAGCAAACTGTTCAAAGGGAGGTCCAGACTGAATCTTAGAAAAAACTTTTTTTCCCAAAGAGTTGTGAACCCATGGAATGCTCTGAAACAATCAATTGTCGAAGCTGAAACTGTCAACCAGTTCAAGAACCGCCATGATAAAGAGACAGTTAAGGGGGTTAAAATAAGTTCTCAAACTTCCTACCCCGTCGGCCGCGCTCAGTGGCCACTCAGGTAAATTCAGGTAAAAAACGGCAAGAGACAAGATCAAGACCGAAAATGCAAGAGGATCCATACCTCTTTGCTGGCCTCTTTCACATAAAACACCTGAAGCAGATAACATTAACGTGTCAAGAATACTCGACGACTGCATTTTTTGGGGCGGTTGGCGCTGAACAGGTTAATTGCCACAAGAACTAGGCTACACAAAAGAGTGTGTTGTTTGATTTAGATCGTTTCATTCGCGATGTTGCAAGTGCGTTCTATCTCGTTCTGTCTCTTTTTTGCGATTTTTAGACGAATTGACGGCGGGTTCTCTCTTTTTTTTTTTTTTTTTTTTTTTTTTTGTATCTCTTGTGAAGCGATACAGTTGAAAACGGGCGCCTGCCGACTCTGCATTCAAAGTTTATTCGTTTGAACTGAAATGGGCGTTCGGTGAATTGCGAGGTTATCCTGGGGTTATCGAGAACAAACACACACTCTAAGCTGACACTTACGGTGAGGGAGCCTTAACCCCATCAGGGCCCAGGGAACAGCAAGCGAACGCAATCCAGCTGCAAGAGACATAGATCAACAGGAGCCATTATAAAAACTCACTGGGATCTATATCTCCTGCTGACACCCGACCACTTTGCCTCCGTGTTTCTTGGACGGACAGGGTTCTTCATTTGGGTTTTGAGTTTTCGGGAACGCAATCTGCATCCACTGGTGATGATACGAAATTGAATACTCATAGTTTGACGTTCGTGTTCCCAATTTTGGGAGTTCTCCTTTGAAGTCTAGGTGCAAGACAGATCGACCGAGGTAGTTCAAGGGTGGTGCCAGAATAGCTTGGCGCCTAAAGGAGCCAAGCTATTCTGGAACCACCCTTGACCTATGCCGCTCAATTCATTTTTCTTGTTGTTGTTGTAATGTTTCAGAACTGATTGGCATACATTCTATCTTATCTAGAAGAGATAGGCAAACATGACAGATGGGTACAGAAAATGACAAAAACAGACAGACAGACACGTGGGCAGATATACAGGCAGTCTCAGACAGGCTGACAGACCGCAGGCAGGCACACCTAGACGAACAGGCACGTACACAGACAGAAAGATAGTCAAAATAGCAGGTTAATAGACTAACCAAGTAGCAAACTATCAATTAAACAGACAGGCACACACACTGACTGATAGAAAAGAACCACAATCACACAGGTACACAGATAATTTTTAAAAGTACAACAGCGAGACGTGTGAACAGACAGACTGGAGGCACGCAGGAGGACAGGCAGACAGAGAGACAAACTCACAGCTAAGCAGACAGATATATAAGCAGATAGACAGATAAGCAGACAGACGGATAATCACACAGACAGACAAGCAGACAGACAGACAAAGGGTAAGACAGATACGCAGACGGACAGATAAAGAGACGGTCAGGTAGACTGATAAGCAGACAGACAGATAATCAGACAGACAGACAGACAAGCAGAGAGACAGACAAAGAGAAAGACAGATGCGCAAACAAAGAGAAAGACAGATACGCAGACAGGCAGACAGACAGATCAGCAGACAGACAGACAGACAGAGAGATGATCACTCAGACAGACAGACACAGAGAAAGAGAAAGACAGATATGCAGACAGACAGACAGACAGACATATAAGCAATCAGACGTTTGGTCAGACAGACAGACAAAATAAGCAAACAGACAAACGCACAGACGTATAAGCAGACATATTGACAGACAGACACACACACATACAGATAGGTGGGCCCGGCATTCAGGCAGGTAGGCTAACAGGCGGACAACAATACAATACAATACAATACAATACAATACAATACAATACAATACAATACATACAATACAATACAATACTATACAATACAATACAATACAATACAATACAATAAAATACAGTACATACAATACAATACAATACAATACTATACAATACAATACAATACAATACAATGCAATACAATACAATACATACAATACAATACAATACTATACAATACAATACAATACTATACAATACAATACAATACAATACAGTACATACAATACAATACAATACAATACTATACAATACAATACAATACAGTAAATACAATACAATACAATATAGTACGTACAATACAATAAAATACAATACAGTACAATGCAGTACAATACAATACAATACAATACAGTACATACAATACAATACAATGCAATACAACACAATGCAATATAATACAATACAGTACATACAATACAATACAATACAATACCACACAATACAATACAGTGCAATGCAGTACAATACAATACAATAGAGTACATACAATACAATACAATACAATACAATACAATACAATACAATACAACACAATACAATACAGTGCAATGCAGTACAATACAATACAATACAGTACATACAATACAATACAATACTATTTTATTTTCGGATATTTTGGCGCAGCGGTATAACATAGACAAAGAAACAAGAATAAAAGTAATAAAAGTTACATGTTCACGTCATCCGCAACACCCTTCCCCCCCTCCTCCCCCATACTCTTTTACATACATACAAACAAGCTAAACTCACTAGTATACATAATAAACAATAGGCTAAGACTAGACTAAAATAATTACATGTGTAAAGTCATGGAGGGTATCACAACAACGTAAACTGATAACGAAAGAAAATATACAATACATAAAGCTAAACGCACTCACACGCACACACACACACACACACACACACACACACACACACACACACACACACACACACACACGCACGCACGCACGCACGCACGCACGCACGCACGCACGCACGCACGCACACACACACACACACACACACACACACACACACACACACACACAGGGCTGTAAGACTTGGTAAATGCAGGTAAATGTAGGCGGTGAGGTCACCTCGTCTCATCGTTTAGCAGTTTGCTGGACATTGGGATAAATGGCAACCGACTACAAAATTGTCTTAGAGTTAATAGTTCTGAACCACCGACCAGATGGTAACAAATCATATTCACCATGCAGAACGTGACTGTTGTCTGAAACGATGCGACAAGGTTTCCTCACTACCTGCTTCTCGTACAGAGAAGTTAGAGTGGATTGCTGTACGCCGGTGAGCTTGCTATTGATGTTCACTATTCTCTGCAGTTTGTTCTTGTCCTTCACACTGACGTTATCGAACCAACAGATAAAACAAAAGGTAAGAACACTCTGAATAAAAGTCTTATAAAACATGGACAGAATGGAATTGGCAATGTTAAAAGAACGCAGCTTTCTGAGGCAGTAGAAACGCTGTTGGCCTTTCTAGTACGCAATGTCACAGTGACGGTCCCATTTCAGCCTGGTGTCGAACGTCGTACCGAGGTACTTATAACGGTCCACAGTCTCCACTCTCTTTCCATTGATGACCGTATCAGACTGGGGGTGGGTGGGAGGGGGGGGGGGAGGTCTTTACGGAAGTCTATACACAAGTCATTGGTCTTGCCTACGTTTGAACACAGGTCAGCGTCACGACGATACGTTGAATGTTTTATGTGTTGATCTTAATATGGACGGTCGTCAGTTACGCCGCATAAAATTCCAAATGTTTATGCATCTGGCAATAAAGTTTATCTTATTTACATGGATTAAGTTCAGTAATGTCAGAATGGCATCCTCCACTCCTCTCCCAGGCCTGTACGCAAATTGCAGCGGGTCAAGCTGACCTAGTGTGCGGGTTGTGATCACGGCTTTGACAATTTTCTCAAAACTTTTCATGACTAGGGAAGTGAGAGCGATAGGGCAAAAATCATTGAGAGTGGTAGGGGACACTTTTTGGGGGATCGGAACAATTGTTGACATTAGGGACAACATGGGGACTTTCTGCAAGTTGAGCGATTCCTGGAAGATGGAGTGGAAGATACCACTCAGTTGAGCAGCACACTTCTTTAGGACATGACCTGATATGCCATCTGAACCAGGGCTTTTCCTCACATTGGATTTTTGAAACACATTGCGTACATCATTCTCATCAATTTTAAAAGTGGACCCCCAGTCTTAGTTGTGTTTCTGATGTCATCATTGATAGAGCGGAAATCATGATTATCAAACCGGATGTACAAATCAGTCAGCTCCTTCGCAGATGCCCCCTCGTCTTTACCACCAAGGGGCGTTATGCGAGATGAGTTGCCTCCCTGCTTACTTGTGTCAGTCATGGTCTTTATTCACTGTCACACAGTTCTCGTATCGCCTGATTTGAACCTCACCTCTATTTTGTTTTTGAACTTGTATAGGCAGACATACGTGTGGGCAGACATACACATGAATAAAAACAAGCATAATGAGAGAGTTAAACCAAGCCATAGACCATGTTCTGGCAACTACCATCATCAACACCACCACGTTATATCCAGTTCTGATAAGTTTTTGTTCTTCAAACTGGTGACGACCTAACTGTCGTAGCTTGAGCAGTGCCACGCTTTTAATAATCAAATACTTTTTTCCATCTAACAAGCAAAAATGAGAGTAAATGCGGCCATTCGACTCTTCCAAAACAAAGAAGATTGCCATGAACCTTTGCTGATGCAGGGCGTCATGACAATAAATATATGTCTTTTGCAGAGCTGAGAAGTCCGAGATGATTGTGGTTGGCTGTGTGTTAGAGGAGTTTGGGATGGTTGTGGTTGGCTGTGTGTTAGACTGAGGAGTCTGGGATGGTTGTGGTTGCCTGTGAGTTAGATGAGTCTGGAATGATTGTGGTTGGCTGTGAGTTAGAGGAGTCTGGGATGGTTGTGGATGGCTGTGATTTAGAGGATTCTGGGATGGTTGTGGTTGGCTGTGAGTTAGAGGAGTCTGGGATGGTTGTGGTTGGCTGTGAGTTAGAGTCTGGGATGGTTGTGGTTGGCTGTGAGTTAGAGGAGTCTGGGATGGTTGTGGTTGGCTGTGAGTTAGAGGAGTCTGGGATGGTTGTGGATGGCCGTGATTTAGAGGATTCTGGGATGGTTGTGGTTGGCTGTGAGTTAGATGAGTCTGGGATGGTTGTGGTTGGCTGTGAGAGTCTGGGATGGTTGTGGTTGGCTGTGAGTTAGAGGAGTCTGGGATGGTTGTGGTTGCCTGTGAGTTAGAGGAGTCTGGGATGGTCGTGGTTGGCCGTGAGTTAGAGGAGTCTGGGATGGTTGTGGATGGCTGTGAGTTAGAGGAGTCTGGGATGGTTTTGGTTGGCTGTGAGTTAGAGGAGTCTGGGATGGTTGTGGTTGGCTGTGAGTTAGAGGAGTCTGGGATGGTTGTGGATGGCTGTGAGTTAGAGGATTCTGGGATGGTCGTGGTTGGCTGCGAGTCAGAGGAGTCTAGGATGGTTGTGGTTGGCTGTGAGTTAGAGGAGTCTGGGATGGTTGTGGTTGGCTGTGAGTTAGAGGAGTCTGGGATGGTCGTGGTTGGCTGGGACTTAGAGGAGTCTGGGATGGTTGTGGTTGGCTGTGATTTAGAGGAGTCTGGGATGGTTGTGGTTGGCTGTGAGTTAGAGGAGTCTGGGATGGTTGTGGATGGCTGTGAGTTAGATGAGTCTGGGATGGTCGTGGTTGGCTGTGAGTTAGAGGAGTCTGGGATGGTTGTGGTTGGCTGTGAGTTAGAGGAGTCTGGGATGTGGTTGTGGATGGCTGTGAGTTAGAGGAGTCTGGGATGGTTGTGGTTGGCTGTGAGTTAGAGGAGTCTGGGATGGTTGTGGTTGGCTGTGAGTTAGAGGAGTCTGGGATGGTTGTGGTTGGCTGTGAGTTAGAGGAGTCTGGGACGCACGTGATTCGTCTTAACCTTGTAGGAACACTACAAAAATAAGCAGTTCTTTAGCCCATATCATACTGAGGCTAAAGGCTTCAAATTTGTACACTGCCATACGCAAGCTACATTATAGTACTTACGGATAAGGATATAGCCCAATCGCTTTAGTTCAAGGGTGGTACCAGAATAGCTTGGCGCCTTTAGGCGCCAAGCTATTCTGGCACTACCCTTAAACTATTTTAGTCAAACTTATATCACACACTATTTTTATTCCGAATGATAAGGATAAACATGAAACATAAACACCACACAAAACTATTTTAAAAAAAAAATTTAAAAAAAAAAAAAAAAAAAAAATTTCGCAAAAGGGTACTGACTGTGATGTCTGTTGCAAAGTAGTAAAACATAATGGCAGGTGATCACTATACACAGGTGTTGGAAGAAGCAGGTTTGGCTACACAGTGTGCAGTGCACCAATGAATCCATCCTTCCATTGTGTCGGCACAGCTCTTTTATTGCGCTTCCTTTTGTGTTAGGCTGCGGATTGTGCCGGCCATTGTGAAGGGACGGTGTGCAGGACGCATAAATCTGCCTCTCTTGACAAGTCTTTTCCAGGGGACAATGTGACGACAACAAAACGAAAGGCTTAGAAAAGACTGCGCTAGGAACATATACTGAGGAACGAAAGAAATGCGGCATTTTTTGGGAATCATCGGAAACACTTTCGTGTTTCCGTTGATTGAAAAAAATGTCGCATTTCTTTTGCTCCTCAGTACAGACGTACTGTTCGTTTCTGTATGCTGGTCTGTGATTTTAGACAACGCGGCTCAAGAGCCGTAAGGTCGAAAATCACCGACCAGCAAAAGTGCTTAGGCCATGTGTGCATACACAGAATATGGTGCACCCAAGTAATAAAGCTTGCACGCGCACACATACTCATGCACGCGCAACGCACTCACGCGCACGTAGGTAGGCACGCAAGGACGCACGCACATTTATGCACACACACACACACACACACACACACACACACACACACACACACACACACACACACACACACACACACACACACACGCACACATACACACACACGCACGCACACGCACACACACACACACACACACACACACACACACACGCACGCACACACACACACACACACACACACACGCGCACACACACACACACACACACACACACACGCACACACACACACACATACACACACACACACACACACACACGAACACACACACACACACACGAACACACACACACACACGAACACACACACACACACGAACACACACACACACACACACGAACACACACACACACACACGAACACACACACACACACACGAACACACACACACACGAACACACACACACACACGAACACACACACACACACGAACACACACACACACAAGAACACACACACACACACGAACACACACACACACACGAACACACACACACACACGAACACACACACACACACACGAACACACACACACACACGAACACACACACACACACGAACACACACACACACACACGTGCATATACACGCGAGCGCAAACCAAAGCATCAGTAGCAGTTTAGTTTAGTTATCTGGGTTTAACGCCTAGCAGGCGACTAAAGCTACGTTTGTATAAGCACGAATACGACACGAACTCTACCCTAATCCGAAGCGGGTCCGAAATAGAAAAGTTCGTGAAAGTCCTTTTCGTGTTTGCGTGTTTCCATAATGCCCGATGCCGTACACGAATTTGCATCCGGAACGAAAATGACGCAATTTTTAAAAGAAAAATTGCATCACCGCTTCGTCTTCGGATCGTATTTTATCGGAATCGTGCTTATGGAACCGTAGCTTAACACTTTCTTTTTGCAGCGGGCCCCAGCTAGGTGACGTTTTTGCCAGATAGATCAAATTCTAACACAACCAAACTGGCTATCGAAACTGTATCACCGGAACACATCACAGTGTGTTTCTAATCATGTGTCCGTGCTTTATCTCACACGGCAAATATCAAACACTCGCTTTATCAGTTTCAGGACTGGAGACAACTGGCGCATCTGCTGATTACTTCACACATTTTGCAAAGATGACTGACTATTGATTTTGATCTCTCAATAAAAAAAAAGACGATAAATAACTGTCATGTCTCAAGATAGTGCTTAATTCAGCTTGGCGCCTAAGCACTACCTTGAGACATTTTCTCGATCTGAAACATTTAGCAAATTTATCAGTGAGCAGCTAAGCGCCACACACGTCGGTTTTTTTTAATTTTTTTTTTACTATGATGTAGTGTAGTGTCTAATAATATTTACTTCTCAGCTCCAAGCTGGCTAGGCAATGCCTTTAAGACGTCATCGTCGGTATTTCTTATTGACCCTCTGCAAGTTCACAATGCATCTGTTTAGCACAATACACGACTCGTAGACACGCTTGTTGTCTATGATACTTCAAGGGCAGTCTTTAATTAGCTGAGCCGCAGTGGCGCCGAACTCATCAGCACTGCCTTTAAGCCATAGTGGTCGAAATGCCTCAGAGACACCTAGCATGTTTATCATGCAGCAGCTAAAAACCACATACCCTTCGTAGTCGAGATAATTGACTATGATATCTCAAGGGTACTGCTTATTCAGCTTGGCGCCTCAGGCGCCAAGCTGAATAAGCAGTACCCTTGAGCATTCATAGTCAATGTTTTACTGCGAATAATATAATTAGGCACTGCCTATCACGAACCACAGACGGTCAAAAATTTGTCTTCAGAAAATATCGCGGGAGGTGGTAATCTCGATTTTCTGCTGTGTTTCTACGAGACAATACCTAAGCTTCCAATAAGATAAACTGATACATGGAGTATGATACCCTGAGTAAGATAATCCATATTGTCAGATTTCCTTCGATTTTTCATGTTTCCAAGTTTGGCCAACAGCAGGGGCCTCGCTGAAACTCTGATTGTCGTCTGGTTTGTTTGCAGGAGCAGAATTGGAAGGATTAAACATTCCTCCGGCGCTGAAGAGTTGCTGAGGATTGAGACTTCTTCCCCCTTCTGGCAGCGCCAGGGGGCAGCGCTGATACGATCACGTGAGGTGTACGCCATTTCCCTTCCAGCGCGAAGTTGGTCAGATGGATCGATCTCGACAGCTCTAGGGCAGTAGTTGTTTACATGGACGCAAAGGGGACCTACTGCAAACGTTAACCCTTTCCCCGCCGAGTAAACGTGAACGCGAACTAACTGCAAGAAGCATAGATCCGTATGAGCCCCCGCGTCTGCGGGGGCCCATGAGGATCTGTGTCTCTTGCTGAGACCACATTGAGTCCATGTTCTTCAGTTGTGGCTTTTGGACGTTCATGGATTGAACGTAATACATGTAGTTAAAGGGTAGTGCCTAGTTAGCTTGGCGTACGTTGAATTAAGAGGTCAACAGGCACCAAAACTGATCGGATTTTTAATAGCCTATTATATTGTGTGAAGTCATATTCATGTTTAGTTACTTCCTACAGTCAAAAAAGATAGGAACATGTATTCCATATCTTTTTGTTCCTTGACTGCCGAGAAAAAGTCCACACGATCCAACTGCAAGATACATAGATCCTCATGAGCCCCCGCGGTTGCGGGGGCTCATGAGGATCTATGTCTCTTGCTGTGCAGTTTGTATCCGTGTTTTGGCTTTTGTTCGTTGAATGAAAAGAGATTTCAGAAACACAATGTGCGTACAGTGGTAGGGAAGTGGTTAATGCATTGTATTTTTACTCTCCCTTTCTAAGCGTGTTTCTTTCTTGGGAATTTAATAATAATAATACCGTTATTATATAGGCGCTTTTTCTCAATTTTTGGGCAAATCTACTCAAAGCGCCGCGAACTGAAACCCAACACGCACACTCACGTAACAGACACGGACTTACGCCATTTAAGACAAACGCAGTACAATTTCTATGCATCTGACACGCATTGATTGGGAGTAACATCTTCGGTCGGGATTTCAGGGACTTTTTGTAAATATTTTACGAATTTGTTCAATTCCAATCAATAGAACTATATTACTTCTTAATTTAAATTTATATTCATTTTTTAACTGTACTAGTAGTAACAGTAGTAGTAGTAGTAATAGAAGTAGTAGATGTAGCAGTACTAGAAGTAGCAGTAGTAGTAGTAGTAGTAGTAAAAGTGGTAGTAGTATCAGTAACAGTAGTAGTAGTAGTGATGAAGTAGTAGTAGTAGTAGTGGTGGTGGTGGTGAAATAAATAGTAGTAGCAGTAGTAGTAGTAGTAGTAGTGATGAAGTTGTAGTAGTAGTGATGTTGGTGAAATTAATAGTAGTAGCAGTAGTAGTAGTAGTAGTTGTAGTAGTAGCAGTAGAAGCAGTTGTAGTAATAACAGTAGTAGTAGTAGTTGCAGTACATAGAGGTAGTAAAAGTAGTAGTAGTTTTAGTAGTAGCTGTAGTAGTAGACGTAGTAGTAGTAGTAGTAGTAGAAATTGGTAAATCATCATCATCGTTATAATCATCATGATAACGATCATCATCATTATTACTATTCTATTTTTTGTCACAGTTTCCGGGTAACCGGAAGGCAGTATTTGACAGTTCCGTCAACACGGATGATGGCCTGGACTGAAACAAACTGCCCTGGGTGTGAAACTGAAACTGGTCTGGGACACGCTCCGCTCCCTGGCCGTATTAATGTTAGCAAACAAAAAACGTTAGATTACAGGCGAGAAGACGCTGCGTCGATATCCCGCGACACACACACACAGGTGTTTATGATAAATACCGTGTGGGCCGGTCTGTGATTTTGGACCTCACGGCTGCAAGCCGTAAGGTCGAAATCCACATACCAGCACGTGTATCTACCGTAAGGTCCCAAACACCCCACACCTACACACCATTAATTGTCCAAAATCTTAGACCTCTGGCGAGGCCGTGTTTTAATAATCTGGTCACGTGGCAACACGGGCTGCAGAAGGCTAGACCTAATGTGGTGTGGGATACAGTTTGCTTTATCATATTAAAATATATATATATTCAGCTATTTAAACCACTTCACTGCCAGTCGTCACGAAATGCGCGCCTCGGAAACTACAGCGCACTGACCGACATCGGCGTGAAGAACACAGACACAAATGGGACCGAAGTTGAGCACAAAGAACACACAAGAGACATAAATCCTCATGAGCCCCCGCGACTGCGGGGGCTCATGAGGATTCATGTCTCTTGCAGCTGCTTCGCGTTCGGCATTTAAGGGGTTAAGTTTAAAATCACAGACCTCTCTAGACATATCAACTAAGGAGCCAGGCCCAAGGTCACGCACCTGCGCGCGTATCAGCCGTACAGTCCAAATCATAGGCTAAATTTCAAGATGTAGCAACAAGCTACAAAGACACGCATTGGCGCGCACCTCACAGCTATAAGCTCCAAAGGCACATTCCTTAGAGATAAAACGCTATTTCTTAAGGTCCGGATTCACAGGCAATCTCCGCAGGGATATTTTCACATAGTTTTATACTTAGTGTTCTCAGAGAAGCTCATACAGGGTTTGCTTTCTACAGGGCGCATGGTTCTCACGAGGCAATGCAGTTATGGATATGTCCTCACGCTCAACCTACTTCTCCCCCCCCCCCCCTCCCTCTATCCCATACACACACCGTGCCCCCCCCCCCCCCCTTACCCAACTCACCCCCAAATGGAAGAAAAGCGTTCAATAATAATGAAAGTAAACAGTTGCCTTTTTAAATTTTCCATTAAACATTCGCAGACTGGTGAAAGGATTCCTTATCATTTTTGTTAAATCTATAAATAAAATATGAATATTGTTTACAAAAATGTTTTAACTCGCAAAAGATATTTTTTACCAGAGTGTTTTATTTCACCTAAAGCCAAAGGCGTGGAGTAGGAACTGGGGGTGCAGGGCGGTGAGGGTGGGGGGGGGGGGAGAGAGAGAGAGTGGTGGAGGGGGACTGAGGGCTGACCGTTCAAAGTGGAAAATTTAGAGCGAGACAGGGTGCCCACTGCCCCCGCCTCCATCCTCCCCCTACCCCCCCTCCCCCACCCCACACACACACACACATACACACACACACACACACACACACACACACACATACGCGCAAACACACACACACTCACGCACACGGGCACACACAAACACACACATACGCACACACACACACACACGCACACACACGCACACACACACACACACACACACGCACACACACACACACACACACACACACACACACACACACACACACACTCACACACACACAAACACTCACACACACACACACACACACAGACACACACACGCACGTTCGCACGCACGTGCACTTACACACACACACACACACACGCACACACGCACGCACGCACACACATACACACACACGCGCACGCACGCACACACACACACACACTATTTTTTTAGATATATTTGCAGATTTTTCATAAGATAATGTGTGCATTTTTAGTTGTAATACGTGTTAAGCTTTGCAAGTATTTCTTGTCGCCTCGAGGGTCCGGTTGTGGTGGAAGGGGATAGGGGGGGGATAGGGGGGATAGGGGGATAGGGGGCGGGGACAATGTCGGAGGTAAGAGTCGACGGCGGCAAGAACGACTGACAAAGCCTAACTCGTAATACAACGATTTTGTCTTTAACTGTAAACAATATGAGCGTGAAGTATACATACTCTTAAAAGGACCCCAAACTTTGCGCGTGGCGTAGAGATTCAGGGGACGTAATGCCTTGAGAACTGACGACCAGAGTAAAAAAAAAGCCAGACCATTGAGAAAAAGTGTAAAGAGACTGAAAGAAGACAATATAGTTTTGTTGTTGTTCTTGTTGTTTTGGTTATTTATTTATTTTGTTTTCGGAGGTTGGAAAGTAGTAGCATGGCAGGCGCGCTACCACCCCCCCCCCCCCCCCGCGCACCCCAACCCCCCACCCCCGCGCACCCACCACCCGCTGCTCCTCCCCCCACCCCCACCCCTAACAAAAAAGTATATCTCTTGTGCTATTACTCGATCAAGACGCATAACGACATCACACTGCAGCCGACTTTAAGATTAAAACCACTCGGCCGTGAAGGTACAATTTAAAATCTACGTGATGTTACGATGCGTGGTTCTCTGTAGGTCAGGTTCACGCGAGCAGCTGACTCTTTGTGAGGTGTTGGAATTTTCCACTACGGCATCGTTCGGGGGGGGGGGGGGATGGGGGGGGTGGGGAGGGTTCCTGGGAAATTTTGACTTGCAAAGCCAAGCGGGCCGTAACGGTATTTAACAATTATCTTTTAACCCGTTCAGTGCCAGGTGATGCACTGACTGTGTTCCCCTGCAATGTTCGTCAATTCATGACAACAACAACAACAAAAAACACCTAGATTTCAAAGTGGCGTCAGCAAGAGGTATCTCGTAGGTAGTACCGATGGCTGCATGGCCTAAGGGGTTAAGCACTGCGAAAGGTCGCCACAGCTTAACTCCTTCACTGGCAATAGACCGCGAGTACTGAATTAAAAAAAAAAATCATTTGTTCATTCAATGACCAAAAGTTACAGCCGTCCACGGAACATGGACACGAATTCGTCTCAGCAAGAGATATAGATCCTCATGAGCCCCCGCGACTGCGGGGGCTCATGAGGATCTATGTCTCTTGGAGCTGGTTCGTGTTCAGCGCTCGGAGTTGAAGGAGTGTATACGTGTCACCCCTAGCATGTCGTGTAAGCGTGATATCTGTGTAGGTATTAGCGGTATACCTGAGCGCATCGACTAAGGATATCTGCGCACGATTTGCTTCAAATATTCCCAGCTAATATATTCCAAGTGTATGTGGCCAGGATAAAGTATGACTTAATACTTATCTTGATTTGCGTGGAAAAGGAGACAAGATTGAAACGGTGAGATATGCCGGACATTACCAGTAACAACTTAAAAGAGATGAACAGAAAAGGCGAGACTGCCAGTGCTAATATTTTAGGAAGATTACAAAGTAAGGTAAGTAAAAGCACTGTCAAGGGAGAGAATTGTGCAGGAACGACCAATGATCGTAGATCAAGTTTGGTCAAAGCACAAAAAAGATAGGAAAGATCTATGATCATTGGTCGATAATCCACAATTCCCTCCCCTGACAGGGCTTCGACCTACTTTACTTTTTAATCTTCCAGTTGCAACTTAATATTTTGTTTTACAATGGTGCTGCTTCAAAATGGACAAACAAACACGTGCACAATTCGCTTCTTATTTCGTCAGTGCGTGGAGAAAGTAAACGACAAACCGAAATATTAATGAATTGTGTTGTAACTGGCTTTTCTGAGCATGCTTCTTTATTCGTTGGGTTTTACTCTTCATTTTACACGCTTGGCAGTCACCTTTCTGTTCTAGATTTAGTTTTGATATTTGTGTCGTGTAGTTTGTAATACAACAGTTTGGAAGAGAGGCAGTACACAACGTTATCCTAATCAACGTTTTACTACTCTACTGGAGTACTCCAGACACTAACTTAAACGTTATACGAACTCACTGAGGTGTAGCGGTTATCACAACCAACACAATTTGTAAACCCGACACCTACACGTCTAAATAGTGAGAGCCGTCCATCTGCAAGAGGCGTAGATCCTCATGAGCCCCCGCAGATGCGGGGGCTCATGAGGATCTTTGCCTCTTGCCGGTTCAATAAAGTTCTGTTCTCTAGCTATGTCGCAAAGTATTGGGTCTCGGACAAGGAGAGGCAAACACACGACAACATAGTGTTGGGGTTGGAAATGGGGTGGGGGTGGGGGTAGGGTGTCCGAGGGAAGGATGTGAGGTGGGGGGGGGGGGGCAAGTTGGGAGGATAGAGGGGTGGGGAAAGCGTATTGTGATGACACCCCAGGTGGGATTTCAGGTACCGTTAGAAATCAGACAGCGCGCAGTTACCCGACTAGGGTTTCACGACTGTGTATTGTTCCCCACTCACGCGTTTCAACAGCAAGAGGCATAGATCCTCATGAGCCGCTGCAGCCACAGGGGCTCATGAGGATCTACGCTTGCCGGTAGCTATAGACTGCCGTTTTATGACAATAGCCAGTGAGGCTTTGAGAAAAGCGAGACTGTTATTCTAATACACTGAAAGTCTAGCTTTTCTAAAAAAATAAACGACTATACTGGCGTTTGACATAAAACGGGAGTAGTTTTATAATGATGGTATTGGTGGGCAGTGATGTTAATGGTGACGACGTCGACGACTACTACTACAAAGATGATGATGATAATGATGATGACGACGACGATGAGGCTTATAATGGAATAAAGAGAACTCTTCCAGGGCGGGTTTTCGTTGCTAAAAATCGCCGATACGACGAGTTCTCAGTGTTGTCTGGCCTCAGCTAAGACTTTCTATCCTTCTTTTCTTTGCATTGAGGTAGGTACAGAGCTTTTCAGTCCCCCCCCCCCCTCCCCCCCCCCAACCCCCCCCCCCCTCCCCTCCCCCCCCCCCAACCCCACCCCCTTCTGCGCATTTGTCGAACTCTCCCAGGTGCAACTGAGAGAAATAGCTGTACGTCTCTCATTTTTTTGGACATTCAAACTTCGTCATTAAACAAAAGTTAACCCGTTCGGTGCCAGGAAAATCTGACCACCACCCAACTGCAATGAGGTATAGATCCTGATGAGCCCCCGCAGTTGCGGGGGCTCATGAGGATCTATGCCTCTTGCTGAAACCACATTGAATCGATGTTCTTGGGACAGATAGGTTTTTTGGTTTTCTTGTTGCTGAAATAACGAAGATTGCAAAAACACTGTCCGCGTCAGCTGGTACTGAACGGGTTAATTACAGGGGCGGATCCGGGGGTTCCAGGCTTTCGACACCCCTCCCCGCCCCGCCCCCTCCCTCCTCCCCCCTCCTCTCCCCACTCCCCCCCCCCCCCCCCCCGCTGTCCACCCCCCCCCCCTCACGTGGTTTGATATTTTGGCGAATGGCGAGAGCCTTAACAAGCACGCCCCCCCCCTCCCCGCCCTCCCCCACCCCCCTTTTCCGCTTTTCGATTTTATGCCCCTCTTAGCTGTTCCGGAATCACCCCGCCCCCTCCAGACCCTAATTGTTTAAAATGCTGGCGTCGGGGAGGCCCTTTTTTATCAGGTTGAAGGTATTAAACAAAACGTTGACCCCCCCACCCCCACCCCTCAACGTAATTGATCCGCCCCTGAATTAGCACAATTGTTTACAGCATTATCATCGTAAAGCATACCAAGAGCATTTATAAGGTGATTTTGCATTGCAAAATAGTTACTCTTATTTGTTTAGAGCAGGTAGATTTAATTTTTAAAAGATTTTTTTTTTTAAACGTCGAAAATTTCAAACTGACTGTTTCTGCATACTGAATATACATCTTGAATGCGCATGTGCGTTGGCACATAAAATCCATCAAAATCTGCATGTTGGCCTCTGCTGACATTGGTGCTCAGTTTTCATTTTGATCTATGTTCCTAGCATGGAGGAAGTCTGAGTGGTTAACCCCTGAACTGCCGGTGGTCACAGGCAATGTTTTGTTAATTTAGTTTACATCAAACAGCCCTTACAAAAGAACGTGCATTTAAAACACTGTCAGCAAGAGACATAGATCCTCATGAGCCCCCGCATCTGCGGGGGCTGATGAGGCTCTATGTCTCTTGCAGATGGATCGTGTTTATTCCTTCTCGGCTGGGCAGTCCATTTTTATTACAGCGTCGAAGTGTAAAGTTACAGTAAACGAGGGCAAAATACATTATAATAATAATAATAATTATTATTTATATAGTGCTTAATCTTACTCAAAAGCTCTAAGCGCTGTACAATCTGTACACAAAACTAAAAATACCATGAAATATGCACATAATAAACAAAACACAATGCCCGAACACACCACCTCTACAATAAACTAAAGAACAATACATACATAATAATTTATATTCTAATTAACATTCAGTCTAAACAAGGAGGATTGCAGAACTACACAATGTGTAGTTCTGCAATTATTACACAATGTGTTTCACACTACCTCACGTAGGCGTTGTGAAGTACTATGCCAACGTCACATCGCATGCCAGAGTCCGTGGAGTGTTTCGGTGATGTGACATTCGTTGCATTTTTTAAGTCCCTTCTATTTATAAAACGGACATTTTAGAACGGGTCGCGGTGGGGCGAATTTAATAGCATGTCCATGATGTCAAAGGCGGGCAGGCTAAACCTCTCACAATTGAAGTAACAAGATAAAAATTACGAAATATCTAGTTACGCTAACCTCGCTGCTGAACGTACATTTGGCGCGAAGTGCCGTATGTACCTTTGTATGTATTTATGTGCCTATGTATGTGCGTATTTATGTATGTATGTGTGTGCGTATGTATGTAAACAAGAGAATCTCCAATATGTTACGTTATCCAGTTTAGTGTCCCACTGGCACAAAGGATCGGGAACTAAATCTCCGATATGTTTGTACACACAAGCTTGACACTTAGCAAAATACTTTCTTAAGTGGGTGGCTAAGAGAGCCTCTGAGCATATTTTATTTGAATGTCTCATTGAAGACATAAACAACCGTTTATAGGAAGTCGGTTGATCCAGATTAGAGTCCGTTATTTTTGTCATATTATTTACTTGAAAATTTGCATATAGCTAGTTTGGAGAAATACATTGGATGAGTTCGTTAGCCAGCTTTGTATCCGTTCAACTTATTTAGTAAAAATTAATTCTTTTCAGAAAAGAATTAAAACAGTAACAAACTTTGACTTCTATAGATAGTCAGACAGTGGCGGTGACGTAAAAGAGGAAACTCCGTCACCACGCAGACATTGACATAATACTGTAAATATAACGTAATTCTCTCTAGCGTGGCGATCTCTCTTTCTCACAGACATGCACGCATCTCCAAGATGCATAGATACTCATGCGCCTGGAGAGCGCATGAGGATCTATGTCTCCTGGAGATGTTTTGAGCGCGCGCGCATGCACACACTAACAGGCACGCGCACACGCACACACACACACACACACACACACACACACACACACACACACACACACACACACACACACACACACACATCGTCATGTTTCAGAAGAACAGTCAGGTGACCCGATATAGCTAGTTTGAAGAAAGACATTGGATGAGTTCGTTAGCCAGCTTTGCACCCTTTCAACTTCTTAAGTAAAAATTAATTCTTTTCAGAAAAAAAAAATAATAAAACAGTACAAAATCTTGACTTCTGGAGAAAGTCAGATAGTGGCGGTGACGTAAAAGAGGCAACTCCGTCACCACGCAGACATATTCTAAATATGACATAATTCTCTCTGTTACGATTGTGGTTGTGTTGTCCTGTGAGAGCATACATGTTTTAATCGTTGGAAACGATCCGATTTTTATTTGAGCTATCATGTTTACGATTCACGTACCTTTTTAGTAAGATTTTCTTTCGTTCGCGCGTAGAGCGGAATTCGCTTTGTTATTATGCTAAGTTTAACCGGAAGCTTCTAGTAAGGTCGCGCGGAGAATAGCGGTCGATCTTTGTTTTGCTAAGATTCGCGGAGAATAGATTAGAACCTTTGAGCAGGTCGCGCTGTCTTGGGACCACGTTGATGTGCGTCAGAGGTGTAGGCAAAATCTTCCCTACATTGTTTCATAAACGCTCAAATAGTCATAGTTGTTTTCTGTGCGCGTGAAGTTGGCAGCCAGTCGGTATGTTTTTTTTTTTTTGAAAGATTGTGATACTTCTGGAAAGATTCCGGCTAGATCGTGAACTGCCTTCCATACTTTTGTGTGATATGATTACACACTAGGATTTGGGGCTGAAATAAGTAGTCGAATTTTTATAGCCTAATGTAGTTATTCTAGAAAATTCTTTCTTTATTAATATTTATGAGTTTCAGTTACGTGTTTCGTTCTGATTGGTTGCGTTGTATGATTTTCTTGGATTATTCTGGAAATTGGTTGTACTATAAAAGATTGGTGCTGGGAAGCACGTATATACATTGTCTTGCATTGTCAGTTGTCGGGACACACAGTTTATCGTAGGTACATGGCCCGCATAGGGTGTACATTGTGAGAGACGCAGCGTAACGGTGGTGTACGTTGTGTGAGGAACTTTGTGTCGCCAGTATTGACATTTGCAGAAGAAACATTGTATCAGTGTTGGTGCATTTGGGAATGCATTGTGTGGAGATCGCATCGCTGAATTAAAATATTGTTGGAACTGTTACTCCAGTATTGTCTACATCCTTTAGCCACGTGTGACGGGTTGGAGCTGAATGAAGTTTATTTAAAAGAACCTTACGTGCGTGCGTCTGGTGTGTTTATCATACTTCGACTAAGACCCAACCACGTAACACTATCTCTCTCTCTCTCTCTCTCTCTCTCTCTCTCTCTCTCTCTCTCTCTCTCTCTCTCTCTCTCTCTCTCTCTCTCTCTCTCTCTCTCTCTCTCTCTCTCTCTCTCTCTCAAGCTTGCTTGTTCTTCTCTCACATATGCGTGCATCTTCAAAAGGCATAGATGCCCATGTGCTCGGAGGGTTCATGAACATCTATGCCTCTTGTGGGTGTTTGGAGCGCGGGCATGCACGCACGCACACGCATACACACACATCGACGTGCTTTCGGAAGAGCATGCAGGTGTACTTAATATAGCATGTACCTAGGTCGAGTCAACCTGCTTTCACACAAATTATAGGAAGAATGAAACTGTACCGTGAAATTTGAGTTTTGTCACCGTTTTCCAATGTCTTGAAGCAAAAGCGAAAATTATATTACATTAAATATAAATTTACGTAAAAACGAAAAAATACGTCATGACAAATGACATTCGACAAACCAATGACGCGTATGCACTGCGCGCGCCCCTTATAGAGTTCACTATGGCGCATTGGCACATCTGCGAGGCTTTTTCAAAAGTATACAACATCAGAATCAAGTCAAAGACAAAAGGTAGAGACCCTTTACAGCGAAGACAGCACTCATATAGAAGGGACTTTGTGGGTTATGGTTCATCCCATCTTGTTGTTGTTGAGACCTGATTCACTGTAGGTTACCTGGTTGCTTGTTGTTATACTCGTAATGTTGATGTAGTCGTCGTGCACGATTGTTGATGATGTCTTAATTGTTGCTGTTGTTTTTTTCATTGTCGTCTTTTTGCTTACTATTGATTATGCGCGAAATTTATATTTTTATTTATTATTTCAGTTGGGCAGGAATGTGATGTGGATGTTTCGTCATTCCCATTGAGCGAAATTGATATACAGACGCGGTTTACGGTGTCTGTCTCGCCCTCGTGTGTACAGCACGCGTAATCATCAATTGCGCACGTTAAAAATCCAATCACCACTATCTGAAACGAGTAGACCCGTTAGGGGCGGTGGATTGGAAACAGAAATATATCGCATGCACCGTTAGTTAATAGCACGGAGGACATTTGCACAAAAAGTAGCATATAGTGCTAGCAGGTTTTCATAGCTCCACCATCCAGCCATGTGGCGCCTTGAGCATTTTAAAGGATGGATATATGCACTTTGGAGGCACCTTAAAATACAATGCAATACAATACAATGCAGCGCACAACAGAGCATAGCACAGCCCAACACAGCACAGCACAGCACAACACACACAACACAGCACAGCACAGCACAGCACAGCACAACACAACACAGCACAACACAACACAGCACAACACAGCACAGCACAGCACAACACAACACAGCATAACACAGCACAGCACAGCACAGCAAAACACAACACAACACAACACAGCACAGCACAGCACAAGCACAACACAGCACAGCACAGCACAGCATAGCAAAACACAACACAACACAACACAACACACACACACAGCACAGCACAGCACAGCAAAACACAACACAACACAACAATACAACACAACACAACACAACACAGCACAGCACAGCAACACAAAACACAGCACAGCGCAGCACAACACATCACCATACTGTACAATACAATACAACTTTGTCTGTTGTCTACCAGCGTGTCTGTCTGTCTGTCCGGATAGTTCTGTGCGAGTGTCACATAACGCAAGTTTCAAAGACTCGTGACAATAGCTGATCCTGAGAAGATTCTGGCTTATGTAGGTAAAGCAGAAGTTTCATTGTGTTGCATGAAAATCTCGCTTTGCACAAAACAAAATAGACTTTCAGTCTATCACCTTCACAGCGCAGCCGTCTCGCATATTGAAGGAACGTCGCCAGAAGCAACACGTCTTTGGGCCCAATATGGCCGCAGTGGGCCCGCGCACGGCCGTACGCGGGCCAACTGCGGCCATTTAGTGCGTGAAGAGATCGCTGACAAACTGTATTTCCCGGCCACGCTAAAGAGAAGGGATTAGCACAACTCTTCCCTTTCTTTGCCAAATCCTTTCGTTTCTTTATTGGGCTGGCCCACTTTTAACGGGCGACCTTTTTTTTTTTCACTCTCAGCGCCAAGTGAGAGAGACTTGCTGATCGTGACGACTAACTGTCTCTGACGCATCTTGTCCTAACCCCTTCGCTGCCAGTGGCCACGAATTTCGCGTCTAAAACGAATGCGCACTGAGGGAAATTCGCATAAAGAGAACACACATATAAATTAAAGGGGACAAAATTGGCAGAAGGAGTGTATGATTAACAAGAGACATAAATCCTCATGAGCCCCCGCTTTCGCGGGGGCTCATGGGGATTTAAGTCTCTTGGAGCTGGGTATTGTTCCCCTTGTCCCGGCAGTGAAAGGGTTAAACTACAGTCTTTGCCTCACGAAGCAGGTCACAGACTAAATGTTACGGTGGGAGAAAGCGGAATGTAAGACACGATAATGAAAGACCAGATGAGACAATAGAAGTCGAGACAAGACAAGACAAGATAAGACAGGCAAGAACACGACAAGACGGGTAAGTAGTAAGACAAGACTGAGACAAGACTGAGACAAGCCTGAGACAAGACTAAGAAAAGAAAAGACATGATATACAAGACATGGCACTCAAGACAAGACAAACACAATGCAAAGACAAGACAAAGCCAAGACTAAGGCAACGCTGAGACAAAACTAAGACAGAATTAAGCCTAAGACTAAGAATAGACATGACGTATAAGGCATTACATATAAGACAAGACAAACACAATGAAAAGACTGATAAGAATAAGACAATAATAAGACAAGATTGATTGATTGATTGATTGTACATTGCTTAACGTCCCGACAGCAACAAGGCTTTGTCAGGACGTGCAAGCACTGCTTGTGAAAAAAACAAAACACAGAACATGAACATGAATGTATGTCGCCACGTCAAACGTAAATAAACTAACACATGGGCCTAATAAGCTAAGACCATTAGCAACACATCCAATACAAGACTACAGGCAGTGCAGACAGTAGGAGAGTTTAAAAGGCAAATACAGTGAATGGACAAAGGTAGACAGAACGCATGCCCGAATAGAGAGAAAACCCACCGTGGGCTGACCAGGGACCCTGGGAACTAAAAATACTAACCCACCCAAGTCCCCAGGCCAGACCCGGTTGGGGTATAATAAGACGAGAATAAGACTAAGAGATGACTAAGTCAAGACTAACAAGAGACTAACACGAGACAATTTAAGACTAAGACAAGACTAGGACAAGACTAAGACAAGACTAAGACAAGACTAAGACAAGACTAAGTCAAGACTAAGTCAAGACTAAGACAAGACTAAGACAAGACTAAGACAAGACTAAGACGAGACAATTCAAGACAGAACCTTAAAAAGGAAATGGCATACAAGACACGTCATACAAAACAAGACAAACACAATTCAAAGACTACGATAAGACTAAGACACTACTAAGACAAGACCATGACAAGACTAAGACGAGACTATTCAAGACAGAAACTAAGAAAGGAAATGACATACGCGACACGACATACAAGACAAGACAAATACAATTCAAAGACAATGCAAGGCTAATACACGACTAAGATAAGACAAGGTCAAGACACGAATAGGACCTGAGTGAGACCAAGTCGAGGCAAGACAAGAGCCTAAGACAAGACAAGAGGAACCAAGGGACAAGTTTACTTACGTTCTGACTAAAACATAAAGAAAACAAGGCCAGATAGAGCAGATCACATCAGATTGTACCAGACCACTGCAGATCAGACTAGATCAAACCAGATTAGTTTGTTAACTTCCGCCGTCTGCCGACGTAGGAAGATAGAAAAAAAAAAGATATGTTGTATCGTAGCAAGGGAAAACAATTTGTTAAACTTTAAGAACAAAGGCCGTCACTGAGACATAGCGAACAAGAAAGGCCAGCAGCTTCCCTATTGCCTTAGAAAGCCGTGTTCTTTTAACATGGAAAATTCCATTCTGTCCATGTTTTATTAGTCTTTTATTCAGAGTGTTCTTACCTTTTCTTTTATCTGTTGGTACGGTAACGTCAGTGTGAAGGACAAGAACAAACTGCAGAGAATAGTGAACACCAGTAGCAAGCTTACCGGCGTACAGCAGTCCACTCTCACTTCTCTGTACGAGAATAGTCAACATCAGTAGCAAGCTTACCGGCGTACAGCAGTCCACTCTCACTTCTCTGTACGAGAATAGTCAACATCAGTAGCAAGCTTACCGGCGTACAGCAGTCCACTCTCACTTCTCTGTACGAGAATAGTCAACATCAGTAGCAAGCATACCGGCGTACAGCAGTCCACTCTCACTTCTCTGTACGAGAATAGTCAACATCAGTAGCAAGCTTACCGGCGTACAGCAGTCCACTCTCACTTCTCTGTACGAGAATAGTCAACATCAGTAGCAAGCTTACCGGCCTACAGCAGTCCACTCTCACTTCTCTGTACGAGAATAGTCAACATCAGTAGCAAGTTTACCGGCGTACAGCAGTCCACTCTCACTTCTCTGTACGAGAAGCAGGTAATGAGAAAGCTTGTCACATCGTGTCTGACGACAGCCTGCATGGTGAATATGATCTGTTACCATCAGCTCGGCGGTTCAGAACTATTAACTGTAAGACAAATCGTCGTCGGTCGTCATTTATCCCCATGTCCATCAGACTGCTGTACGATGAGACGAGGTAACCTCACTACCTGCATTTACCTGCATTTACCATGTGATATAGCTCTGTGTGTATGTGTGTGTGCGTGCGTGCGTGTGCGTGCGTGTGTGTGCGTGGGTGCGTGCATGAGTGCATGTGGTTGTGTGAAGGTTGTGACGTTTAGTTTTATGTATAGTTTATTTTTAGTTATCAGTTTATGTTGCTGTGTCCTCCCCTCCATGACTTATGCTATATTACATATTTACACATTTATTTTAGTCGTTTAGTCTTAGTCTATTGTTTATTATGTATTATGTGAGGTTGTTTGTGTGTATGTATGCGGAAGGGTAGAGGGGGGGGGGGGGGGTGCAGGGGTGGAGGGCTAGGGGGAAGGGTGTTGCGGAAGACGTGAACATGTAACTTTTATTCTTGTTTCTATTGTGTATGTTATACCGCTGTGCCAAAATGTTCCCTCGTTTTATTGTATTGTATTGTACTGTATTGTATTATACTGTACTGTATTGTATTGTATTGTATTGTATTGTATTTATTGTACTATATGGTATTGTATATCATTCAGTGCCAATTGACCTGATATGGGTTATTTTCACTTAACTCATATGATTTGTTGATTTTGCTGTACAGTCTTAAAACTTTGGCGAAAATACAAGAACAACACTCTAATGAAGCCCCGGCGGAAAACGTGCAGATTTCAATATCGAGGTCAAGCATACAGACTTCATGTGGGCTTGTGCTGTTTCAGGTTTCAAAACTTGGTCAGCTTACTGATTAACCTGAAAATAGAAAATTGTTTTATTGAACTAAATATATATCGGGGCACATTTAATGATGTAAAATCAATTATTTCATGCAATTATACAGCAAAGCTGACACATTGTTCGAGTTTCTTGGATGTCAGTCGTATTAGTTCACCTGGCACTGAATGACACATCTAAGATTGGTCTAGAAGAACAACCCAACGGAGAAAGAAACACGCTTAGGAACGACAGTTACAACACAATTTAGTAATATTTCGGGTAAATGTCCTTCAAAATAGACAAACAAACACGTATAGAGATCAGTCGCTACTTATCTTAACGCAGAAGGAATGTGGTAACTGACGGATAGATAAGATGCGACTGATCTCTATACTTTTTTGGGGTCTATTTTGAAGAAGGGTATTTATCCGAAATATTGCAAAGAAAATAGCAAACAATGTTGTGCGCTCCGACGTCAAACGACCCGTACAGACCCGGAACAGGTGACAGTAGTGGCTGCTGAGGTGTGTGACAGACGACCCGTACAGACCCGGAACAGGTGACAGTAGTGGCTGCTGAGGTGTGTGACAGACGACCCGTACAGACCCGGAACAGGTGACAGTAGTGGCTACATAGGTGTGTGACAGACGTGACACGATCTTTTTCCTTCCTCAGTGGGGGTTATGACAAGGTACGCTCCAGTCCACACTTTCTACTGCAGCCAACTTGTCAGTACAAGAACGAACTCGTTCCACCAGCAAGACGCACAGATTCTCACGAACCCCCGCAGAAATGCAGAATGCAGAATGCGGGGGCGCATGAGAATCTGTGCGTCTTGCCAGCACCACACAAGCAATGAGGCTAGATCGAGAAGGTATTGGGTGGTTGCGATGGAGGGTCATACAAGGAGCGGGGGGAGGTGGGCAATTTCGTCTGAAGCCTAAATTCGGGTGCGATTTGAGAGAGGATTTGCGATCCTATCAGGCACACAGGGCGGATTGTCGATAACAATACGGCACATCGCGGTGTTGAAAGAAGGGTGAGAATTACTCAAACTTTGTAAGCATTTTTGAAATTCATGGAGAGTTATCTAAATGTATACCATTATTCGCGGGTTTAAGCTTTAATAATGATTATTGTCGCTTTTTGTACAGCGGTCCATAGAGTTGTGGGGCATCGTGCACTTCCGCGCTATGTATTTGTCGTTCTGCTCGTGATCCGGTGCCATAGGACAACCCCTCTTCCCCCACCTCCCCCCCCCCCCCCCCCCCAATCCCCTATTTTTTAGGAACGTGTCAAGGTATGTAAATGTTGAACGTTGAGTGATATTTACAATGTCGATAAATAGGCATAATAAATCATATTGCAAGTCAGATTATGTCATCATACAACATCCATGCAAATTAGAAACGTGCAGTTTATGAAACGTATTTCGAATATTTATTCACTAATCTGTATTCGAACGGGACAGTTTCGTTTATAGATCAAAATGTCTGCCTTCCAATGTGAAAGGCTTACATACGAGAGAATAAAACCTTATGACGCCAAAACTGCACTGAAATAAAAGCGCTGGAAATAATCTGAGCTAATGATTAGCTACACAATTCCGATTGTAACCATAATTTGTCTTGTCGTTAGTTTTTCTTGTCGATATAAGTAGAAATTTGATCTCCCCTTGAAAATTTGCGCTTGTCTCTACTTCCGATAACAGTTAGCTCCCATAGTTCGCCTGCTACGGTACTAATCACAGTAATGTTTCAGATTGCTTTCCAAAGCTCCAAAATAAATAAAGTAACGAAAAGCTTTGGCCAAGACCTTGTGAATTGCATTTAGTTAACTTGAGAAAGCATTCTAAAACGTCACTAACTGTTAGGAGCCCCAAAATAAATAAAAAATAATGTGAGTGGCGTAAGAAATCGAGCACATGTAAGCCATCGGTTTACAATATTGTGACCTAGACCTTAATTATAAAGTTTATCTATATTATACTGTTCCTGGTCCTCTCAACTCAACAGAATATGATTCAGTAGTGAGAGATCCTGTAGGTATTGCGAGCAGGTCTCCCTAGCATCAGAGCAAATACTTGGCCCCTGTTGTAAACTGAATATTCTTACAAACTCTAAGTAACTGCGACCTTGACCTTCATGACCGTCTAGTCGTTTATCAACTATTCATAGCAATTCCTAACATGATTTCAATTTAGTAAGTTTTTGTTATCACATTTTTTTAAAATATGTTTTGTTTTTTCAAAAAGTACAACTTTAGGTGACCTTGACCTTTAAATAACATCTTTTATAGTCACCAGTCGCAACCATTGGATTGCTTACGTTTCCACGAATGATTGGTCAAAGCATTAGTATAAATGTTTTCATCATAGTATGTGAAAGATTGGACACCAAGAGGCAATTTTGCCTGTCATAAAGTAAAAAAATAAAGATAGCGTCGCGATGACGTCACCATTTTTCTTATAGACATTATAAATGGTAGGTAAATGCATTCTGTTTCTAAAGATATCAGTCATTTAGTTCTGGGTGCATATTTGCGGTAACTGCGTCGTTAACACCCACCCTACCCCCAGAAGCAAAATATATACAGCCTGCATGCCCATGCTTGATCGATATTCCGCACAGGGTTTGATGGGTTCTATTGTTCAACGATTCACTTGCTGATGTTGAATAAAATACATTTATAAAATGTTCCTTTACTTTTGAACAAGAGTTTACATGCATTTCCTGGTATTTTTATAACCTGGTTACATGGGTCTGCCGACAGACCAAACTCAGGTAAACAAACAAGCAAACAAACAAATACAACAAATACACGTACAACAACAACAACAACAAAAACTATAACTGCGTGTTGTTTCTTCAACATAAGTCAAGTCTAATGATACGATGCGGACAACTGTATTTATTCAAACCTACTTCATACAATTCGAACATGCCTTTAACCCATTCAGCCCTGACGCACTACAGCAGGAGATGGGTCGACCATGATAATTCAAGGGTAATGCCAGATTAACTTGGCGCCTGTCGGCGCCAAGCTAATCTGGCACTGCCCTTGAATTATCATTACCGATCCATCTCCTGCAACTGCTGCATAGTCATTAGATGACGCCTCGAAAATTTAGGAAATACGGCCGTCGGGCTGAAAGAGTTAAGTTCAGGTGACGTAATGCAGCTCAAAGGCATTGCCTGACTTGGCCAAAATTCAATTTACTCCAAATTTGTGACAATGCTCACGGTGCGGGTGATGTCAAGGGTAGTGTCTGGTGAGTTTGCACTAACAAACACTTATCAGGGCTTAAACCATGAGACCCGCACTGTCACCAGCCAACTGTGACGCTTCGACACATAACGCGCCTTTTCAGAGTCCCGCTCTGCGTATACAAAACCCGAGGTGATGTTTTGCGGACGTTGGACCTGTTGTCTGGAACTCACTACCCATAGACATTAGATATTCTCCCTCATTCAATGCCTTTAAAATATGCCCTAAAGACCCTCCTGCTCGATACCCCAATGTAGCTCAGTTCTTCGTGATTATGTACCTCTGTGTTTGTCTGTGTGTGTGCGTGTGTATTGCAGAATCCTTTGTTTCTCTATCTTTATGACCCCCTCCACTCCCACTCTTTATTTGTAAAGCGCTTTGAGCTTATTCTAGGATAAGCGCTATATAAGTAGCAATTATTATAATTATTATTATTGTCACGACCCTGGTTCCGGAGCGCGAGCATTCAGTGCTGCCATTCGAGACACACATAACGACGACATTTATTAAATACAACCCTAACAATAAACAACTATTCTCACTCAATCCTAACCATGCACTCACGCGTCACATTCACACTCACACACCTCCAAACTCCTCACCCCGAATATCTATACACAATACAAAATACATGACAAACTAAATGTCCCTAAAATACGAAGGGTTAAGAAAACTAATATATGATAAACAAATATCCTAAATAAAGTACAAAAGAACAACATATAATAAAACTACTATCCTTAACAAAAATACAAACGAAAACTGAGGCTGAAAGGCTTAAGGCTTAAGCCGCTGGACTCCGATGGAAGCACAAGCGTCAGGCGCTAACGCCAATAGAGCTATGCCTTCGCTTCCGCGAAGTGTCTCTCGGCACAGCACTCGGCTCCCTACGTAACAGTGTTTCAAATAGTCCAATATCAAGTATACGATCAACCAAATATGCTTTCTAACACACAAATGAAGATCGAGGAAAAAAATGAATACAGTTCGTAAGGTACTGAAACTCACCAGCGGGAACGCGAACAAGTTCGACTTCAATTAGCGCTCTCGCAAACTAGATATTCACAGCACAAGGCTCCTTTAATGAACAATGTTTCAGAACAAACAAGGCTCCTTTAACTAGCAACGTTTCGGAATAAACAAGGCTCCTTTAACTAGCAACGTTTCAGAATAAACAAGGCTCCTTTAACAAGCAACGTTTCAGAATAAACAAGGCACATTTAACTAGCAACGTTTCAGAATAAACAAGGCTCCTTTAACTAGCAACCTTAATAAGTCGAGTCACTAGACCTTCTCGCCGGAAGCACAACCGTTAAGCTCCACTCAGCTCGGCGCTCTTGCTTCCGCGATAAGGCCTTCCGTAAATAATACAATATCTCAAAACGTCACTGACAAAGTTCCTTTCACAATATTGACACGAGGACATGAAATAGATCAACGTTCATTACAACATTATAAGCATACAGAATTGTACTTAAATAGCTTAGAAATAACTACATGGGACGACCCGACCTGACTAAACGCGAGGCGTGCCGCGACACTCGCAACAGCACCCAGGTCCGGTGTCGTAGCCCACAAGGCGGAGCGACACAGTCAGCACACACTCTCTGTACCACAGCACGGTGGCAGGCTTAGCTAGTTAGTTCTGACCTTTGGAAGAGGATGCACTAAAACACAGGTGCAAAGATTACACAAATAAGTAACTAACAAAAGAAACAAGATAATCCCGTCACCCTTCCCGCGACTTTAACTGCCGTCTTCTATATTCCCTTCACCTCTCTCCTGCAAAAATAAATTTAAACTCGACAGAATACATATTTACACGTCACCACATGACTCACTTCCGATATTTACACTCCCACGCTAGATAATGAAATGGCCCTAGTCGCCGGCTCCGCGTTAAATCCCAATAACTAATTCGACGCTAACTATTCTAGAAACTACAACATACAACAAAAAGCATTCACTTCTACATTCTATTCCTACACTTCCCCCCAATACACTAACCAAAATAATAATAAAGCAAACACAAACACCCCCCCCCACCCCCCCACCCCCCCCCCCCCCCCCCGAGCAAATGGCCACTAAAGAATTGTTGCGCATACTTACTGTCATCCGTGAAGACGCCCCGGCTAGAACGAAGACAAACAAGACAAGACAAGACAAGCCATGGGTAAAGTCGTCGCAGCTCTTCTCTCTTCTCTCCTTCCTCGGGAACCGGCTCCGGGACGACCGAAAACCGTATCACAGGGCCGATACAAAAGACCGACACAGCTGTTTGTGGCCTCCAGCAAATGGCGAACCACGCCTGAAAGACCACCCTCGGAGACTTGCTGTTAAAGTGGCTGACTAGTCGTTCGCAGTTGGAAAAGCAACTGTCGAAAATTTGGATAGAGATAGATTGGCAAACAAAACGCTCACTACATCATGTGATGTGAAAACACGTGAAACAATAGCCACCCGATCGCGTTCAGACCGAGCGATCACGCGCGTCACGCCGACCCTCCAAATCCTCGCACGGCAGCAAATACGCGTGTACAGGCCAGATACTGGACACCTATGCTAGCACTACCCGGTGACTACCTAAACCCTGTCACCCCTCTAAACTTACTCCCCTACAAAATTAGATGAAAAAAGCCCGTGTCGTGACAATTATTATGCCGCTGATTTAGCGTTGCGCTCTACAGATTGCACGCCAGCAATGAACTGATAGGAAAATAGTCGAAGTAGTCCAGGGATGTCGCCTTTTTCCCACAGAACATTTCCAAACCACATGACAGGATTTCCATGTTTGGCAACTGGGTGGGGTCTCTCACTCCGATGTTGATAACGCTGAGGTCGGGATCTACCACTCCGTTTATGACCACCTCGTTGTACGCGGCTGCCGTCCTGTGAAGACAGAAATGTGCATTTACTGATGTATCCTGAACGCACATCATCATTCTCGAGCAAGAACAATGGTTCTCAAGACTGGCGAGATATGTGTCAACCAGTCACCTAGCAACACAGATCCGGTTTCAAGGGAAAAAAAACAACTACTAGCCGATGTCGGGAGCAGTGCGGCCGATGTTGGCTGGAGTGTCTTTTGCTTACTGGGAAGCCCACTGCGGCCGACCGTGCTAGAAGTTATTTTTTTTTATTTTTATTTTTTTTTTCTTCTGAAACCGGATCTGTGTTGCTAGGTGACTGGTTGGCACATATCTCGCCAGTTGACCTAATCATGATATAGGCGGTCATTATATAGGCGCTTTACCAAGTTCTGTGAATCGCCCCAAAGCTCGACGGAAACTTCACCATGCAAGATAAAATAAACCACGCATTTAGGGCTTCGAGGTCTGCATTCACATCAGCAAACGTTGGATTAGCAATGCACCACACACAGCAAAACACTTTCGAAGCTAGAGTACGATGCAGCAATTATCGTTGATTGTTTTTCCCGGTTAACTCATTCAGCCCGGCGAACCAATTTCCCACATTTTGGAGACATCACCTAACGATTATGCACCTGTTGCAGGAGATGGATCGACCATGTTAATTCAGGGGCAGTGCCAGATTAGTTTGGCGCCGACAGGCGCCAAGCCAGTCTGGCACTACCCTTTAATATTCATGGTCGACCCTTCTCCTGCTTTAGTGAGTCAGGGCTGAATGGGTTATGGCGAATGGAGACAAGGTTCTGCCTCTTTTAAGTACTGAACTCTCCTTAGTTCGTCTACACATCATAAAAGGTGTGTGTGTGTGTGTGTGTGTGTGTGTGTGTGTGTGTGTGTGTATGTGTGTGTGTGTGTGTGTGTGTGTGTGTGTGTGTGTGTTTGTGTGTCTCTGTGTGTGTGTGTGTGTGTGTGTGTGTGTGTGTGATGTGTGTGTGTATTTGCGCGCATGTGTGTGTCTGTGTGTGTGTGTGTGTGTGTGTGTGTGTGTGTGTGTGTGTGTCAGTATGTATAACCTTTTAAATATATAAATGGGCACAGTTCAGATATTTATTACGGAGAAAATCAGGTTGAGTCTGTTCTATGCGACAAGGGTTTTTTTTTTTTTTTTTTTTTAGATTACTACTCACGTGAAATAATCTGCCCCCAGAAAGTACGCGTTGATGACGATACTGTCACTGATAGCTGCGGACCACATTGCAGGATTGTTAGGGTCCTCCACAACGTCTCCGCTGAGGGCCGAGCACACTCCGTCCTTCGAGACGTATGTGTAGTTGAAAGGAATCAGATGATTCTGCAGAGGCCAAACGGTGAAACGAGGAAGACTTTTCACGTTAGAAGGAGTGTGGCTACTGTGCGTAAGGAACCAGGTACCTGAAATCGTCACCACCATCATCATTAGCAGCAGCAAATACAACTACGTTGGAGACTTCTTCATCAACAACAACAAACAACAACACAATCAAAGTCACGAGAACTGGCGTGGATTTTTAGTCGAACAGCAATGTTTCAAAGCACATTAATTTTGACCGAGACATAGGGCTGAAAGTGTTTCGATTAAGCTTACCTCTCGAAATACTTTTCAAAATTCAGCGTTCTAACTCAGCACTACATATTTCGCTTGTTTTTAAATCTCTTCTATTTAAAACCTCGCCTGCCAAATCGATCACCGCCAGTGGTCTTCGCTTGCTGCGGACCGTGACACCTGGCGCTCCACCATTCACAAGGCAGCCGTCTCCTTTGAGGACTCTCGCAGAGCTAACCTCAAGGACAAGCGGCTCAGGAGAAAAAACAGAGTTGTCGTAACTCAGAACCCTGACCAGACCTTCCCCTGCAGCCACTGCGGTCGAACCTGCCTGTCCCGGATTGGCCTCCGCAGTCACGAAAATGCCTGCAGACGACGTGGGCAAGCCCTATAGAATCTTCGTTCGCGAAGTCAAGCCAAGAGATTTATAGAAGATACTTTTTAGGACGGGACGCGGTGGGGCGATTTCATAAGAACAAACACGACAGCATAGGCGAGCTAGACTAAAACTCTGACAGTGTAGTAACAAGATAAAAATTACGTCATGTCTGTTACGCAAACATCGCTGTAAAGAACGCCAACTCCCTCATTATAAAACTGAACTGTACAAATCTTCGTTTTCCCCATACAGACCTTTGGAACAATTTACCCGATCACATCCAGCGTAGTCAGTCCTTGAGCGAATTTAAATCATTTCTGCCATGCGACGATTGTGCTGTACCCTCATATTACTATTTAGGCTGTAGAATAACACAGACAATTCACTATAAAATCAGACTCAACATGAGCAACCTCAATTATAACCTGGTTAATCGTTATCTGCCCAATTCTCCTGCCTGCTTTTGTGGAGCCAGCTCTGAAACCGCCGACCATTTCTTACTCCGGTGTAATAATTATGTGGTAATAAGACGCTCAACAATACTTCCACTTCCACCAGAACACATCATTATACATCTGCTTCTTAATGGAAGCAAAACCCTGCAGTCTACAGCGAATAACAATATTTTCAGCTGTACACGAATTTATTACTACACCAAAAAGAACTCCATCTCTCTCACTTTCTCTCTCTCTCTCTCTCTCTCTCTCTCTCTCTCTCTCTCTCTCTCTCTCTCTCTCTCTCTCTCTCTCTCTCTCTCTCTCTCTCTCTCTCTCTCTCTCTCTATCTATCTATCTATCTATCTATCTATCTATCTATCTATCTATATATATGTATATATATATAGGCAATTTTGTGGTGCAATTATTCTTTACTTTTAACAAAGGCGTCGCCCAAAGCCAAATATTAGCTCCAAGGGACGTAATTTTTCATTAATTTCTGAGAATGCTCTTGCTGTGCTAATGCCAAGGAAATCCAGGCTGGTAAGCTTGCATTGTGTCATCAGGACTTCAGCTACCCTTTTGTGACTGCATCGCTCACGAGATCTAGAAAGAGAGGGGAGTGGGAGAGATGGAAGGACAGATCTATCATTTTGAGCAGGCGTTACATGCGTTGGGGCGAAACCGGTCGTAGGCGGCAAAATCCTAAATCTATTCAGCAGGTCCAATATCTGTTTGGGAATATTTACTAGCACCCCCTCCCCCATCCCCCCTCCCTCGGGGGGAGGAATAGATATTCTCCAGCGGATTGAGGGGTGCCTGGGGGTAGTCCCTACTGCTTTATGTAGTATTGTATTGTATTGTATTGTATTGTAGTCCGAAAACAACGTGTGCGTATAGTTACTTTATTGCGTACCCCCCTCAATGTTTATTTATCCAGCTTCTTGTTGTTGATATTTTAAAATAGGAACAACTTTGAAATGGGGTCGGTCGGAGAGCATTCTGGGGCATGCACATGATGTTTTTGGCGTGAGGGGCAGACTTTCTTGCAAAGAAGTAACAAGATGAAAATGACGCCACGTCTAGCTACACAAACCTTGCTAGAGAACGTTTATTTTGGCGCCGAGCGCCGTGTGTGTGTGTGTGCGTGTGTGCGTGTGTGTGTGTGTGTGTGTGTTTGTGTTTGTGTGTGTGTGTGTGTGTGTGTGTGACAGTGACTAGAGCCCGCGTTTGAGAACGGACAAGCTTGAACGTTTAGGATATTGTCCCTAAAAGAATAATCTCGAGGCAGTTTTGTTGATTTTTTTAAAATTAAGATGCTCATTGGTAAGAAAATGTCCGTTTCACAAAAACCAGTTGATCCACACTGGAGTCCGTAATTTTTCTTATTTTAAATAGATATGTTGCATATAGCTAGGTAAAAGGAAGATACTGAATGAGATCGTTAACCAGCATTGTACCACTGGAACCTTTTGAGTGATAATTAAATATTTGGGGGAAAAAATAGTTTCGCATTTTTGAGATTAATTTCACGAATTAATTGGGATTAGTCTTAAAGCAATGGAATCTTTTTTTACGAAAAACAAAAACAAAACAATCTTCTCATTAATACATGTAGACGCATGATTTTTTATATAGGGTATTTACATAAGCCTACAGTGTGTCTCGGCTGTCGGGTACGATTAGGTCTTCCCCCCCCCCCCCCCCCCCCCCCCGCCACCCCCAACACTTTGGTACCGGTTTCAGGCCACTTTATAATGTTAAATGCAAGCGATCAAAAATGTCTGTAACTTCAGTAGCTGAGCTGACCCTTCGTCTGTCTTGTACTGTGTTTGTCTTCGGAGTAAATCCGTGTCTGTTACGTGAGTGTGTGTATGTTGGGTTTCAGGTCGCGGCGCTTTGAGTCGATTTGCCCAAAAATTGAGAAAACGCGCCTATATAATACCGGTATTATTATATTATTATTATTATTATTATTATTATTATTATTATTATTATTATTATTATTATTATTATTATTATTATTATTATTATTATTATTATTATTATTAATTGTGGCTGTATGCCCTAGGTGTGAAAATCAGATAATTGTCTGCACCACTTTTCGGAGTTATTTTTTAAAACAGCTAACATATCTTTTCTTTTTCTTTTACGAAAAAACAAACAAACTATCTTCTCATTAATACCCGCATGATTTTTCATAAACAGTGGACTGTCGGTGTCGCGGCCGTGTGAGAGACCGTTCGCGAGGGGACAGACTGTACTACGAGTCCCACTGCCAGGAACGTCGCTTGGCTGCTCCGCGGCAAAGATCATCACGAGCCTATGGTATTAAACAGACGGGCAGTCCCTGATCATGATTAGAATACGAGCTATATTTAGGAACGTGACCAGCCTGCACCAAGGCCGAGATCTTTATTGGCTCCCAAACTAAGACTTGCATTCAATGTCCTCCACCTCTCAAAAAACGAGACCAGAAAACCTTTTTTCTTCAAATCACGTAGACTGCCACCCGGCGCTCAGAAAGGCAAACGCCTTTCATCCACAAGAAAATTATTATATCTTTATGTCTTTATTTATTTCTTTTTTATTTCTTTATTATTATTATTATTATATTATTATTATTATTATTATTATTATTATTATTATTATTATTATTATTATTATTATTATTATTGTTGTTTTTTCGTACTTCTTCCCCTCCTTTTTTTTTTTTTTTTTTTTTTTTTTTTTTTTGGGGGGGGGGGGGGGGGAGGTAGGAGTCTTTTTAAATCCAATTTCACATCACTGTTCTTCAGTCCCTTCCTACAATCCCATTTGTGAGACGCAAAGATTCCCATGGAACTCTACAGCCGGGCGGCTTCATGCGAATTATGATTCCATGTCTCTTTCTGGACAAACTTTCCTCTATAACTTGACCTCAAGATGGGGATTGTTGTTTTGTTTTGGTTGTTGTTGCTGTAATAAACATGCTTCTGGCAAGAAAGATATAAGCAGACGGTCCTCGTACGCCCGGAGACGTTTTGCTACAAGGGAATGTGAAATGAGAGGGGGTGGGGGTGGGGGTGGGTAAGAAAGAGGAGGGAGGTTAGATGGCGTGGGAGGGGTGTAGGGAGAGCAGTAACGGGGGACAGCAGGGTGTTGTAGCTTACATAGGGATCAGCAAGATTTTTTTTTTCAGTTTTTTTTTTTCAGGAAAAGTTAGAAGTTCGCTCTGAGATCAAACCGCCAACAGTGCAGGATCTGGCCTCTTGAGACTTCATGTTAGTTTGTAAGGTGCATCGACTACGATGGTTCTAGGGTGGTGCTGGAATAGCTTGGCACCCTAGAGGCACCACGCTATTTCAGCACCATCCTTCTTTAGTTCATTAGTTCTTTGCTTTGTTCAGTCGTTCGTTTGTTCCTTCGTTTGTTGTTCGTTCCTTCGTTCCTTAATTTTTAAGTTCATTAGTTCTTCCGTTAGTTAGTTTGCTCGCTCGTTCGTTCGTTAGCTAGTTAGTTAGTTAGTTAGTTAGTCAGTTAGTTTTTTGTTCTTTAGTCGGTCAGTCAGTCAGTCTGTCTGTCTGTCTGTTGTTGTTTTTGGTTGTTTGTTGAAGGAGGGGGGGGGGTTGCTTGTTTTGTTTTGTTTGTTTGTTTGTTTGTTTGTTTGTTTGTTTGTTCGTTCGTTCTATTGTTCGTTCGTTCGTGTGTTTGTTCAGAAGGACGTTGTTACTCCTGTTATTTCTTCATTCTAATCAAGCTATCTAGTTAATCAGGCACTACCCTTTAACTGTGGTCATTTCCAATAACAAACAGTAGGTAATTGACGTGAACCATGAACTGTAAACAGTGGACTCTATTGGACACAAGCCCCCTACACAATCTGTGATGACACTCAAAATGAGTGTAAGATAACGATTAACAGGGAGAATTTCGCGACAGGGCGCCCGCCAAACACCACCAGCACCCTCAACGTGCAGAACAGCTGGAGTCGAACTCAGTTTGCAAGAGACATAAATTCGTTCTGAGGTCAAACCGCTGCAGGAGGCCATGTGAATCTCTGTCTCTTGCAGACGGACAGTTGTGGATGATTGACTCATAAAGGGTCTGTGCACAGTTGGACTGCGCCAGGCACATGCAGGCAGTAAGTGTAATTACAATAATGAAACTACTTTGGAAAAGTCTACACACGACACTTTTTTATGGACACTGTATGTGTAACACCGTATATGTAACACTGTCTATGTAACAATGTTGCTTTGTCAGTTTCGGCCTCATTGTGCTGATCGCCGTGAGAGAGTTTATTCAGTTAACACATTCTACCCCAGGACCGAAATCCCCCAGTTTTGAAGTTGCCCTCTGAGAGACTATTACAATTCGAGAGACAGATCGAGCATGACAGTTCAAGGGTGGTGTCAGAATAGTTTGGCGCCTATCGGCGCCAAGCTATTCTGGCACCACCCTTGAGCTATCATGCTTGATCCATGTTTTGCTGTGGTGTGTCGGGGCAGAATGAGTTAACTTTATGTTTGTATGCGTGTCTGTCTGCCTGACTGACTGCATAACGGTCGGTTAGCTTTCTACTTGAACGGTTGATTTCTATGCTTGATGGCTTGTCTGTCTGTCTGTCTGTCTGTGCGTCCGTCCCTCAATCTCTCTGTTTGACAGCCTGTCAGCTGCTTGCGTGTGTTTCTGTCTGTTCACGGGATGGTCTCTGCTCTTTGTAAATCAATGTATGTTTGTTGTTATCTTTGTTGTTGTATGTGTTTGTTTTTTTTGTATTTTGATTTGTGTTTCATTATTGTGATTGTAAATCGCCAAGAGCGCCTTAATGATTCGGCGCTATTCAAATTACCTTTATTGTTATTATTATTATATTATTATTATTATTATTATTATTATTATTATTATTATTATTATTATTATTATTATTATTATTATTATTATTATTAAGGTTTCGGTTCGATTCAATTTTGCTTGACTGCTTGATTACCTGGCTGGTTGGCTGGCTGACTTGCTGGTTGGTTGGTTCCTTGGCTGGCTGGCTCCTTGGTTCGAAGGTTCGTTCTTTTCTTCTATTCTTTTCATGTTGTTCTTTCGTTTGTTTATTAGTTCGTTGGTTGGCTGGTTACCTGATTGGTTGGTCTCTTGGCTGGTTGCTTGGCTGGTTGGCTGGCTGACTGGCTGGTCGGTCGTTTGGTGGGTCGGTTGGTTGGTTAGTTGGTCGCTTGCTTGCTTCTTTTAAAATTTCTATTTTCTCGACCGTTTGTTGTTTTTGTGGTGTTTTTTAAGTTTTTTTTTTTTTTCTTTAAACCTTTCAGCCGCACGGGTGCATTTCCCAAATTTTGGAAGTGTTACTTAACGACTATGTACCAGATGCAGAAGGTGGACTGACCATGATAATTCAAGGGTAGAGCCAGATTAGCTTGGCGCCTGAAGGCGCCAAGCTAATCTGGCACTACCCTCGAATTATCATGGTCAATCACTCTCCTGCGGTAGGGTGTTGGGGCTAAACAGTATAAAAGAAATCATTGGGATGTATAAAAGAATCATCGGGATGTGTGGAGCTCTGTGGGCTTTCCCAATGGGTAAAGTGTCTACGTGTTCACCATCACCACAACACTCCCCTTACTGTGTATCAGGAGTGGATGGGGGTCAAGATGAGGGGAGAGAACAATCACATACACTGATATCACACACTTTAGATTATCGTTTTTATCTCCGTCGTAACCTCCCCTCTCAAAATTAAGGCACATTGTCGTAACACGTGATCCTCACAAAAACGATTTTATTTTCTGTTGTTTCTTTATTCTTTTAGTTCATTCCGTTTCACGTCGTTTCCTGTTGTTTTGTTTGTTGTTTTGTAGGAGTTCTTTTAACTGGGTAGGAAGGTGGGGGCTTGGCGGGTGGGGTATGAGTTCTTTTTAACCGTGGTGGATGGTGGGGGCGTGGCGGGTGGGGAGGATATTTGAGTGACAGTTCTGAGCGGTGAAGGCAATGTTGGGTCCCAACCTCGGCGTCGACCCAACCTCGGTCGAAGTGACATGTACTGCTCACAAATAGTAAGGTACGTTAACTTTAAAGCGTGGATTACTAAAAGTAATAATAATAATAATAACAAATAATAATAATAATAATAATAATAATAATAATAATAATAATAATAATAATAATAATAATAATAATAATAATAATAATAATAATACCGTTATTATATAGGCTCTTTTTCTTAGTTTTTGGGCAAATCGACTCAAAGCGCCGCGAACTGAAACCCAACTTACATAACAAACACGGATTTACGCCATTTAAGACAAACACAGTACAAGACAGACGAAGGGCCAGTTCAGCTACTGAAGTTACAGAGATTTTTGATCGCTTGTATTTGAAATTTGTAAAGTGGCCTGAAACCGGTAACAAAGTAAGGGGGATGGGGGGGTGGGGGGGTGGGGTGGGTAGGGGGTGGAAGAACCGGAGTACCCGGAGAAAGAACCCCCGACGGTCCGCCCGAATTAACGGTGACACTTACCAGAGGAGAAAAGTCCGACGCCGGAACCCCGTATCGAACCTCGCAGCTTTGGCATTGGTGGCAGGCGCCTTAACCACTGCGCCACGGAATAGTCCTCAGAATCGGTATAAGCACGGGTATATCAGTGAGTAGCCATCCATCTGGTCTACAATTTCACAACATTGGTGTGACATATAATGCTCACAAAAAGTAAAGAATGTATTACTCTTAGCTTGAATTATTAAAATGACTGCAGTTTGTTAGATGTAAGTTTTTTTACGATATTTTAGTAATTCAAGCTGAAATTATGACGTCCCTTAACTATTGTGAGCACTATACGTCATACCAATGTCAGTTGTAAAACTGTAGGCCTATGGGATGGCTAAAACACTGATATAACCGTTATTATACTCTTTCTCAGGACTTTTTGTAAGCTGAAAAGCTAATGCACCTTACAATTTTTGAACATTGTATGTCACTCTGGCAGAGGTTGGGTCGAGGTCGAGCCAATAAGTAATATGGCACACGCCAGTCGGTCCAGTATTGAGAAAAGCTAGATTTGCATTGTTATGCAATGAAAATCTCGCTTTTCCGAAAAATGGACTTTTTTGCCCAAATTATAACAGCATGTGGCAATCAGCCAAAGTAGATTTAGCTAACTCATTGCGCCCGATGTACGAAATACCCACATTTTGGAGTTATCCTCTGAGGACTGCATTACAATTCAGGAGACAGATCGACCATGATAGGTCAAGGGTGGAGGCAGAATAGCTTGGCGCCTATAGGCGCCAAGCTATTCTGCAACCACCCTTGAACTATCATAGTCGAGCCACATCTTGCTGTGGTGTGTCACGGGCAAAAGGAGTTGAAGCCAAAATCAACAGGATCTTCAAGTCTTCACCGCATTTACATTACCACATTACATTAAGGCAGAGCAACCCGTTTCAGTTTCAAAGTGTTTATAATTCAAGAAACAAAAATTGCATTTCACCCAACTGCAAGAGGTATAGATCCTCATGTGACTCCGCATACGCGGGGGCTCATGAGGATCTATGCCTATTGCAAGTATCTATTTTGCATCCGTGATCCTGTGACGGATGCGGTCCTATTGTGCTCGACAGCCGAATTTTGAACTAGATATCAGAAGTATGAATCAAAGAATCAATGAAACTTTATTTTACAACGGTTTAGGCAATGACATCGTCATCGACACAGCCATTTTACAAACCTGCCGTTGCTAACAACTACAAGACTAACTACAAATATACATACATATAAGTAAACATAATACTTGCAAACAATTGACAACACTGTTCACATAGACAGACATACTCATAGACTCACAGACACCCCCCACCACCCCCCCCCCCCATCCCACCCGCCCCCCTTCCCACATAGACAGAGCTAAGTTGTCCAAATGATAAATGAAAAGGATAACAGACTTAATTAGGAATAAATTGGAGCCGGCATAAAAAGAGATATATAATACAAGTGGTTAAGGCATCCCTACGAGTGACCCACAAAATATTTGCAGAGACCCTTTTTAAAACAGGCTAGCGAGGAGGTGGATTTTACAAGGTCGGGAAGCGCATTCCAGATAAGTGTCCCTGAGAAGGATAAGCTAGTTTTATATAGATCGATCTTTGGCTTTGGGACTATGAAAAGCTTTCTGACGTTCCCAAGCTTGGACTGAGACTTACGGAACAAAGTGGAGATGTACTCAGGTGTTTTGCGTTTCCACACTTTGAACATAAAGATTGCTTTGTTGTATTTAAAATGACCTTGAAGAGGCAGGAGACCTGCTTCTGAGAGCTTTTCCTCAGTGCTTAGAAGTGAATCAGGGCAGATTATTTTAGCCGCTCGTCTGTGTAGGAAATTGAGTCTCTTTAAATGGATCTCACTACATCCATCCCACACCGTTGACGCGTAATCGATATAAGAACGTATGTGAGCATTATAAAATAGTTTACGGGTATCTGAATCAGTAAAATATTTCAGTTTTGATAACATAAAGAGATTTCTGGCTACTATTTTGCATACGGCGTCTGTATGAGCTTGCCATTTTAGCTGACTGTCGATTGTAATCCCCAGTACTCGATGTTCATTTACCAGTTCTACCTGACTACCTTTAAGTGAAAGGTTAAGTAATAGAGGCGTTATCTGCTGTTTTTGGCGCGTGGCGACTACCATCGATTTCTTTTTTCCTGGATGAACAACCATAGAATTGTTTATACACCAAGCTGATACTTCATGAAGACTTTGTTGTAAGTTGTCGGAAATTACCTGTATATCTTTACTAGTAGTATGAACTGAGGTGTCGTCAGCAAAAAGGTCGCATTGTACATCTTGGCAAGTAATATGTAGAGGAAAATCATTGATAAATAAGCAAAACAGCAAGGGGCCCAGTACAGACCCTTGCGGACACCGAAGCTTACATCTTTGAGAGAGGAGTATGAGCCATGAACAAGAACCTTTTGTTTTCTTTTAGTAAGGTAAGATGTGAAAAAAGCAACTGCGTCTCCGTTATTGAGGTATGTGTGAAGCTTAGCAGTCAGAATAGTGTGGTTAATCAGATCAAAAGCCTTCTTAAATTCCAGATGACTACTCCTGTTAACTGTGACTTATTCAACTTAGCTAAACAATGACCGCCTTTCTGCTAAAGCAGTGGATTAAATGCCCGGATAAACATGCGATATCGCATGTTTGTCCTGGCTTTAATCCAACGTTTGCGTCAAAAGTAACGCTCTTTTTCTTTAGGAGGGGGGGGGGGGGGGGTATTTTATTCTTTAACCTATATCTCATTTATAGACATCTTATTTGCAGTCTGATTTTTCGGAAACACGGCTTTGGCTACTGGCGGAGATGGGGTTAATTAAACAGAATTTTTCATGTGCCATAAACATAAACTTTTTATCAAACCCAGGCACACACACCCGTTACAGAAGGTATGTCAACTCTACGTGTAGTAAATATCTGTAAATCTATCAGGCAGAACCGGCTCATGTCTATGTCCTGGTGAATCTCACACAATGAAGGCGGCACGCGGAGAGACCAGTTAATAACAAAAAACTTAGTTTGCATCAGCGAGCTTTTATCCCGGATTACCTAGTACGTTTAAGACTCGTACGCAGGCAAATACGCACGCGCGCGCGCACGTGTACACACAGGAACGATCAGGCGCGCATTCATACATGTGCGAGCGCGTATGCACTCATATACAGGCACACGCGCGTGCAAATACACAAAGACACATATACTCAAAGGCACGCACATACACAAATATTGCACGCACTCACCCACATACACACACACATACAAACAAACACACACACACACGCGCGCGCGCGCGTGCGCGCACACACATACTAACACACAGAACTTTATCTGCACGCTGACATTTAATATCAAAGTGGAAAGCAAACAAAACCAACCCAAGAAGTATAGAACCTCATTAGCCCCCGCATATGCGGGGGCTAACGAGGTTCTATGCCTCTTGCATTCCGTTATTGTTTGTTATGTTATGTGTTAAATAACACGTCAGACCGATCCCTTCAATCCAGTGAGCAAACGATCATCAGGCCGAGGCTGGCTGCACGACGTATATGTGCACGGCTTTGCTGGCGGGTCAACCACGGCCGTTGTAGCCGCGAAGACCTTTTTGCTAAAGTGGGAATCAGTCTGACTTTGGGAAGAGGGACACCGAGTCAATCTAGCGTGGCGGTCATAGTGTGAGTGTTACACAGGCAGTGATCATGAAAGGGGTTATTATTTGTGTTCCTACGAAGGGAGGTCATGGGATTTCAGCTGCAGATTTGTGTACGTGAGAAATGACGCGAAACCCTAATGGAATGCGAAACCAGAGACCGACACCACAGAAACCGTTAGACAATTACGGGTACACTTGATCCTTTAGTCCGCTACATTTCTATGCATGACCGATTATCAGTCGTGCACTGAGATGGGGTGTGGGGAGGTGTTGGGGGAAGGGGGGGGGGGGGCGTGAGGGGGAGGGGGGGTAGGGGTAGAGGCAGGTAATTTATACGAGAAAGGCGAGACGGAAGCCGGAGAAGAGAGTAAGATTTCAAATCGTGACTCGTTATTGCCGTCCATTATTTCCCGTGACGTGTGACTGCGTAATTGTCGTCCGTGATTTGTGAACAAGAAGGTGTTAAAGCGATCTCCGCCAGGCAATAAAGGGTTACTAGATCCGAACATCCCCTTATTAACCCTTTTGGCCCCAAGGTCCCATTTCTCAAATTCGGGATGTGTTGTCTAACGACTATGTACCAGTTGCAGGTGATGGATTGTCCGTGATAATTCAAGGGTAGTGCAAGAGTAGCTTGGCGCCTAAAGGCGCCAAGCTAATCTGGCGCTACCCTTGCATTATCATGGTCGATCCATCTCCTGCTGTAGGGACTCGGCGCTAAATGGGTTAATGTTCTTAGTATGTCTTTTGATAATAGTGGACAAGAGGATTAACTTAAATAACAATGTTTAACTCATTCAGCCCCGACACACCACAGCAAGATATAGACTGACAATGACAGTTCAAGGTTGGTGCCAGAGTAGCTTGGCGCCCATAGGCGCCAAGCTATCCTGGCACCACCCTTGAACACTTCAGGGTTGATCTGTCTCCTTATTTGTAATGCAGTCCTCAGAGGACACCTCCAAAATATGGGTATTTTGTACCTGGGACACAATAGGTTAATGTCGTAATATGAAAGACTTTCCTGGCCATCTTTACCTCCGTCGGTTACTCCCACACTTTATGCGTGTGCCTACTCACATGAATTGTAAAAAGAAGGGAAGAAAACTTGTAGTTGAGGCGAGACAAGGTTGATAAGCCTTTGTATTGGCGGTAAAATTTACTCTCGAAGCCCCCCGTGGAGCACATGATGGCATTATCTACATCTGCGTAATTTCTTGTAGTCAAAGACAGGTCATGAAATTGTGATCGAATCACTCTATCTGCACCCTGCACGCCCCCCCCCCCCCCGCCCCCCCCGCCTCCCTTTTCCTCCCCCCTCCGTTTCAACCTCCCCCTCCCCCCCCCCCCCGCCAACCTTCCGACAGGCGCCAAGCTAATCTGGCACTACCCTTGAATTACACTTGAATTATCACGGTCGACCCATCTCCTGCTGTAGTGCGTCAGGCCATGAATGGGTTAAAGGCACAATAATTACTGCATTTAACCCTTTCCAAAGTGAACTTGATCCAACTGCAAGTGACATAGATCGTCATGAGCCCCCGCGACTGCGGGGGCTCATGAGGATCTATGTCACTTGCCCACCTCACTATAAATCCATGTTCGTTGGACGGAGTGAATTGCCTGGCGTGGAATTAACACAAGATTTCAGACAAATAGTCTGCGACCGTTAGTAGTGAAGATGTATGAGAATCATCGCTGATTCATTCTGCGAGTCTCCTCAGCAGTGCTTAAAGAGGAGCTAAGCTAATCCGGCACCAACTCTGAACTATAAGAGTGGATGAGTTTCCTGTGTCATTTGGGTAGTGCTTAGCAGGTGAACGTTTTTTTTCCCCCCCACACTATCAGCCATTTTGGCATTTTCTTCTTTGCTGCCAGCTTACAGAAATAGCAAGCAACTTCGAAATTAACCATTTGTGTTTCGACAAACAACAACAACAGCAACAACAACAGTAACAACAGCTACAACAGCAACAACAACAGTAACAGCAGCAAGAAATATTTACATTTTATAAACATACGTCATCCCGTGCTTTCTCTAAAGGGTGGTTATGAACAATGTGATTTTGCATTGCAAACTATAATTTATCGTTTAGGGCAGGTCGATTTAATTTTTTTTAAGATTATTTTTTTTTTTATACGTCAAAAATTTCAAACTTACTGTTTCTTCATACTGAACATACAACTTGAATGCGCACCGGCGTTAGCACATAGAACCATGAGAATCTGCATGTTGGCCTCTTTTGACATTGATGCTCAGTCCTCATTTGTCTCTATGTTCCTAGCGTGGTGGAGGTCTGAGTAGTTATCCCTTAAACTGCTAGTGGTCGCAGACAATGTTACGTTCGTTCAACTTTCGTCAAACAGCCCCAACAAAAGAACGTGCATATAAAACACTGTCGGCAAGAGTCATAGATCCTCATGAGCCCCCGCATCTGCGGGGGCTCATGAGGATCTATGTTTCTTGCAGATGGACCGTGTTCATTCCTTCTCGGCTGAGAAGTCGCGATTTGTATTACAGCGTCGAAGTGTAAAGTTACAGCAAACGAGGGCAAAATACGACATTACAGAAGGTGTTAACACTACCTCACTTAGGCTGCTGTCAAGTACTATGCCAACGTCACATCGCATGCCAGAGTCGGTGGTATGTGAGGTGATGTGACGTTCGTTGCATTTTTGTTTTCGAGACATGTTTCACTGTTGTTTAGCTGGTTGCTTGTTGTTCTACTTGTGATGTTGATATAGTCGTCGTGGACGTTGTTGATGATGTGTTAATTGTTGCTGTTGTGGTTTCATCGATGTCTTTTGTGTTGATGATGATGGTCGATTTTTATATATTCTTCCTGGTGGGCAGGAATGTGATGTGGGCGTTTCATCATTCACCTTCGAACGAAATTGATATACAGGCGCGGTTTACGGTGTCTGTCTCGCCTTCGCGTGTACAGCACGCGTAATCATCAAGTGCGAACGTTAAACATAATAATTAATAATAATAATAATAATAATAATAATAATAATAATAATAATAATAATAATAATAATACATAGTTCTTGTATAGCGCCGTTCTCCAGGAAAACACTGGACTCACTGCGCATGCACAACAGCACACCCTTTCTCTCTCAGACACACACGCATAATTATACACTACTTTAAACCACCCCATCCCTTCCCCACACCTTACATTCACTTCCTCTGGGATCAGAATAGGTGGCAGTCAGTCAACAGTTAGCTAAATATGACCTAAGTTTTAAATGCCCGACAAAAAAGAAAAGTCTTTAAGTGAGCCTTGAACTGTGACAATGTGGGCAGATTCCGTTGGCAGCGTGTTCCATCCCCTATACCACTATGTAAAACGAGTAGGCCCGGTGGATTGGGAACATAAATATATCGCGTGCACGGTTAGTTAATAGCAGGAAGGATTTCTGTACATAAAGTAGCACAGAGTGCTAGCAGGCTTTCATAGCTCCACCTTCAAGCCCTGCGGCGCCTTAAGCATTTTTAAATAGATCGATATGTGCACGTTGGAGGCGCCTTACAATCCAATACAATACAATACAACACAATACAATGCAACGCACAACAGAGCACAACACAGCACACCACAACATAGCACAGCACAACACAACACAGCACAACACATCACAGCACTGCCCAACACAGCACAGCACAGCACAGCACAGCACAACACAGTATAGGACAGCACAGCATAGCAAAACACAACACAACACAGCACAGGACAACACAACACAACACAACATAACACAGCGCAGAACAGCATAGCAAAACAACACAGCACAGCAAAATAGAACACAAAATAGCACAGCAAAACACAGCACAGCACAACACAACACAACATAACACGTCACCATACAATACAATACAACTTTGTTTTCTGCCAGCTTGTCTGTCTGTCCGTCCGCGTGATTCTGTGCGAGGGTCACATGACGCTAGTTTCAAAGACTCGTAAAAATAGCTGATCCTGAGAAGATTCTTGCTTATTAAAGTGAAAGGCACAAGTCCATTTTTGTGAAAAGCAGATTTTTCATTGTAATACAATGAAAATCTCGCTTAACAAAAAAACAAACAAACAGACTTTTAATCGATCGCCTTCACAGTGCAGCCGTCTCACATATTGAAGAAACGTCGCCAGAAGCAACACGTCCTCGGGCGCACTGCGGCCATGGTGAGCCCTATGACCTTTGCTTAGTGGGTTAGTGCGTGAAGAGATCGCTGACACCCTGTATTTCCCGGCCACGCTACAGAGGAGGGATTAGCACCAAATCTTCTCTTTCTTTGCCAAAACATTGCGTTTCTTTATTGGGCTGGCCCACTTTTAAACGAGGGACATTTTTTTTTCTTCTCAGTCTCAGCGTCAAGTGAGCCAGAGATGTGTTCATTGTGACGACTAACTGTCTCTGACGCATCTTGTCCTAACCCCTTCGCTACCAGTGGTCACGAATTTTGCTTTTGAAACGAATACGCACTAAGGGAAAATCGTATGAAGAACACACATGTAAATTGTAGGGGGAAAAATTGGCAGAGGGAGTGTATGACTAACAAGAGACATTAATCCTCATGAGCCCCCGTTTTCACGGGGGCTCATGGGTATTTAAGTCTCTTGGAGTTGGATGTTTCCCCTTGTCCCGGCAGTGAAGGGGTTAAACTACAGTTTTTGCCTCACGCAGCAAGTCACAGACTGAATGTTACGATGAGAGTCAGCAGAATGTAAGACACGATAATGAAAGACAAGATGAGACAATAGTAGTCGCAACGAGACAAGATAAGACAAGACACGACAAGAAAAGAAACAACAAGACAAGACGGGCAAGTAGTAAGACAAGACTGAGACACGACTAAGAAAAGAAAAGACATGGTATACACGACACGGCACTCAGAACAAGACAAACACAATGCAAAGGCAAGACAAAGACAAGACTAAGGCAACGTTGAGACAAACCTAAGACAGAACTAAGCCTAGGATAAAGAAAAGACCTGACGATAAGGCATGAGATATAAGACAATACAAACACAATGAAAAGACTAAGACAAGAATAAGACAATAATAAAACAAGAATAAGACAAAAATAAGACTAAGACAAGACTACGATTAGACTATGACAAGACCAAGACAAGACTTAGACGAGACTAACACGAGACAATTTAGGACTAAGACAAGACTAAGACTAAACGAAATTGTACCGTTAAGTTACCGTGAAGTTGTAGTTTTGTCACCATTTTCTCAAGCCAATGAAGCGAAAGTGAGACTCATATCACGTAAAATATAAAATTACGTAAAAACTAAAACTTACGTCATGACAAATGACGTTTGACAAATCAATGACGCGTATGTCCTGGGCCCTTTATAGATCTCACTGACGTATTGGCAGATCTGCGAGAATTTTTCAATAGGAAATAATTCAACATCAGAATCAGGTCAAAGACAAAAGGCAGAGACCTTTGACAGCGAGGACAGCTCTCATACAGAAGGAACTTTGTGGGTTACGGTTCATCCCATCTTGTTAAAAATATCAATTTTTTTTCATAAAGTACAACTTTAGGTGACCTTGACCTTTAAACAACATCTTTTAGGGTCACCAGTCGCAAACATTGGATTACTCACCTTTCCACTGATTATTTGTCATCGTATTGGTATAAATGTTTTCATCCTAGTATGTAAAAGATTGCACACCAATAAGGCTATTTTGCCTGTCAGGAAAGGTAAAAGAGATAGCGTCCAGTTGACTTCACCATTTTGCTTTTAGACATTATAAATGGTAGGTAAAAGTATTCTGTTTCTAAAGATACCAGTCATTTAGTTTTGTGTGCTTATTTACTGCGTCATTAACACCCACTCTACCCTTAAAAGCAAAATATATCCAGCCTGCAAGCCCATGCTTGATTGATATTCCGCACAGGGTTTGTTGGATTTCTATTGTTCAATGCTACACTTGCTGATGTTGAGTACTATACATTTATAAAGTGATGCTTTACTTTTTAACAAGAGTTTACATGCATTTCCTGGTATTTTGTATAGCGTGGTTTACCGACAGATCAAACGCAGGTAAAAAAAAGACAAGACGTAATGCAGCTCAAGGGTATAGCCTGACTAGGCCTAAATTCAATTTACTTCAAGTTTGTGACAATACTCACGGTGCGCGTGATGTCAAGATAGTGTCTGGTCAGTTTGCACTAACAAACACTTATCACGCACTACAACCGTGAGACCCGCACTGTCACCAGCCAACTGTGACGTTTCGACACACATCGCTGATTTAGCGTTGTGCTCTACGGATTGCACGCGAGCAATGAACTGTGAGGAAAATAGTCGAAGTAGTCCAGAGATGTCGCCTTTTCTCCGCAGAACATTTCCAAACCACGGGACAGGACTTCCATGTTTGGCAACTGGGTGGGGTCTCTGACTCCGATGTCGACAACGCCGAGGTCGGGATCTACCACTCCGTTTATGACCACCTCTTCGTACGCGGCTGCCGTCCTGCAAAGACAGAATGTACATTTACTGCTGTATTCTGAACGCGCAACATCACTATCGAGCAAGAACAATGGTTCTCAATAACAGGTTCACGTACGTCGGCTTCAGGGGCTTCCCAGTAAGCAAAAGACCCTCGAGCCAACATCGGCCTCAGTGGGCCCGAGAACAGCCGGGCCCACTGTGGCGGACGTCGCCTAGAAATTGTTTTTTTTTTTTTTTCCTGAAACCAGATCTGTGTTGCTTGGAGACTGGTTGGTAGATATCTCACCAGCTGAGATAATCATGATACTAATATCGGTCGT
>BTPG01000002.1:9093838-9131338 GCA_036245525.1 Semisulcospira habei | reverse complement strand
ACACACACACACACACACACACACACACACACACACACACACACACACACACACACACTCACACACACACACACACACACATAGACACACACACACACACACACACTCACACACACACACACACACACACACACACACACACACACACACACACACACACACACACACAACACACACACACACACACACACACACACACATACACGCACGCACACGGAGGGCCAAAGGTCTAATATCACTTTCTTAAAAATGCAAAAGTACGCCATTTTAGGTTATATTCAAATGCACGTATTTCGAGGCCAAAAAAAATGTAACGTTGTGATATTTTCATGTGCACTTCTTTTAACGCGTACTTGAGAGTAGTGCATTTGTTTGGTGGCAGTTTCCTGAAGAGAAACACAAATTGGTGGACCTACCTAATACTATCATTTCTATTCAGAACGAGCGGCTCACATTCTCAAACTGTTTGAAACTTAGTCTTTGAGAGGGAAGCTCGAGGTGACAATGAATTAGTTTGAGAATAGGAGTCGCTCAGCCTGTCTAGAAATTATAGTATACGAACACTCCACTCCTTTTGTTTTATAGAACCTTTCACAATATGAATCCAGTCAACAAAAACCAAAGTAAGAAAGCTGACAATAACAGTTTCGCTTTAACCTGTTCGTCCGCTACACCTGTCTGAACCGCTAATCACTGATTCTCTTGAGTTTCGCTGTTTAATAGAGCAAACAATTTAAACGTTGGACATCAGTCTACGGCAGTGACAATGAATCGTAAAGGTTTATCTGTTTCACCCTCAGGTGTTTTTATCGCTTTTGTCAGGAGAACGATGTCATTGATTCTAGTGTAGAGTAAGCCGTGGTTGTTTCGTTTCCCTTGAGGGGTACTTTGGTCCCAGAAAGCACCTCGCGGTAAGACTAGGAAATATGGTGTTGTCTTGAAAGATTCTATTGCACTCTGCTGATTTCAATGCAGAAACCACGGCGGAAAACGGAGAACCGAAAAACTTCGGGTAGTTCCAGATTGGTTTAGAGCGGCATGGAAAGACAATTACTTTCATTGTTGTTATCCTCAGCATCAATGTCGACGTCATAGTATCGGTATCAGATTCAACATGATAATCCAGACCGGGAAGGTGAATCTTGACATTGACTATTACCTGCCAATTGCGCAAAATCAAAATCCGTGATGGTGGGGATGTTGTTGATGTTACACGACGCCTCTCCTCCCCCCGCCGTGACGCCCCTCATCCACACCGTCATCACCATCAGCGTCGCCATCATTGTTGATGCCATCGTTGTTATCAGTCGTTCCTGTGAAAGGAAATTAAGCAATCATTCATTCAGCTGTTAACCCATTCGGTACCGAGAAATGTGAACAACATCCCTACCGCAAGAGGCATAGATCCTCACGAGCCCCCGCAGTTGCTGGGGCTCATGAGGATCTATGTCTCTTGCTGACACCACTTTGAAGCCATGTTCTGGGACAGGTAGGGGGGGGGGGTTGTCTTGAATTACGAAGATTGCAGAAACAGTCTACGTCGGCTGGCACTGAAAGGGTTACGCCGGCCACTCTCCTCGACACTGTGAAAAGGCAATGATTGTCACGATTTCCGGAAGTCGCATTGCTGACGGGAATCTAAGCCTCACGCTTACAGAGATCGGGTATAGACATCAGACTGGGAGGTAGGTTGGTAGGGTCAACATACATTGGTAATTAGCGGCCCCGCACCAATAGCTGCAGACGTGTCGTATAGCGTTGCTGCTGGTAGTGCTATACGACTCTTTCCCAGCTGTTGATGCGGGTTTTCATGAATTAATACGTCCCATCTCGTTCTACGTGCGCCACCGATATGAAAACATATAGTTTAAGGGTTTAACATCTAGAATATTCCCGTGGTGCACAGATAATAACTTGTCAAATAGCAAACGTGAAATGCTGATAACTGTATTCATACTTACGTTTGTCCTCCTATGTCCTTCAGGCGGAGTGAGTAGAGAACAGCAGTCTGTGTCTGTGGTAGTGGGCTGAGGTTCAAACACAGACAAAAGGGCTTTGCCAAGTCGGTGTTGTCGGGGCGCAACGTTCCAAGATTATATAGGTTTTCAACAGGTGTTCTGGCACTTTCACGTGTATCTAACTTATTCAGACCGATGCACGTATTTCCCAAATTTTGGAGGCGTCATCTAACGACTATGCACCTGTTGCAGGAAATAATATTATTGTAGAATGTAACTGTAAGCGTGCAATTATGGTTGTTTAGTTACAATACAACCTTTGTTTATTTTGTGGAAATAATACTGAGGAAAGCGATCTCTCGCTTTCTATTATAACACCGACAACTGATTAAAATGGCAATTAATCCGGTCACGGGGGCTTCGGAAAATGGTACCAAAACAACAACTAGAATAATTAACGTTGCCAACAGTAGATGCATCTTGTTAATGTACACTCTGCTATTTTTTTTTTTTTTTTTTTTTTTTTTTTTTTTTTTTTTTTTTTTTAAATTTCCAAAAAATAATTAGTTTCTGTACCGGCAACTTTCCTGCTGACACTGTCGATCGTCCATAGTGACGCGCTGTGCTTGCCCACGGACCACTGCGCTTTACCGCCTCTCGCGCTAAAGAGCACGCTAGTTCGGGAGAACCCTCGACCTCGGTATTAACAGGCTGTGACTCGCTTCTAGCACCTGTTGCAGCAATGTCCTGTTTTTCTATTGTATACAAACCAAGGGGAATCACAGCGCTGGACAGACAAACAGTTAGATCCCCTGCCCCCGCATGAAGATGGAAATGATCGTCTTGTTCTATACCTGCGTATTTCTCTGTGGGCTGGCGATTGGGTGCCTGATAGGCGGGGGCAGGGGATCTAACTGTTTGTCTGTCCAGCGCTGTGATTCCCCTTGGTTTGTATACAATTCTGCCAGCGCTAGCCTCACCTATCTGGTTTGTGAGTGTTTTTCTATTGTCTGAAAACACGTGTTTTTTCCTGCGGAGCTAATGTATGTGGACCTGAAGGGCGATGCTTTTGAGGTTTCTGACGCGAAGCCTGAATCCTCCAGTGTGTCATATAATGCTGCGATTTTGTAGACGTTGAACCAGCCATAACAGTATTAACTTGTTCAGCCCGACACACGTGTTTCCCGAATTTTGGAGGCATCATCTAACGACTATGCACCTGTTGCAGGACATGAATCGACCATGATAATTCAAGGGAAGTGCCAGATTAGCTTGGCGCCGACAGGCGCCAAGCTAATCTGGCACTACCCTTGAATTATCATGGTCGACCCATCTCCTGCTGTAGTGCGTCAGGGATGAATAGGTTAAATGATATTCGTCTGCAAACTAATAAATATTATTAGACTAATAAATATTATTAGTTGTATTACGAGTTAGGCTTTGCCAGTGGTTCTTGTCGCCTCGAGGATCCGGTCGGGCGGATGGGGGAGAGGGGGGTGAGGGGGGGGGGGCACTGTTGGAGGCTAGAGTCGAGGGCTTTAGCCCGAGACTCTTACCTCCGACATTGCCAGCCTTGACCGGTCCCTCGAGGCAACAAGAGCCACTGGCAAAGCCTAACTCGTAATACAACGATTTTGTCTTCAACTGTAAAAGGCAATTGCGTGAAGTATACGCTTGAAAAGACCCCAGACTTTACGTGTGACGTAGAGATTCAGGGGGAGTAATTCTCCATACTTCCAACTATCAGTAAACAACCTCGCGCGAACTGCATTCGACTGGAATTTCACTCTCGGGTATTTTTTAATTCAACACATTTCCAGTCATTTTTTTTGCTTTAAATTGGTAATATAGGCGGGAAAAAAACGTGTGCGTATAGTTACTTTATTGCGTAACCCTCTCATTTTGTATTTATCCAGCTTTTTGTTGTTCCTTTTTAAAAATAGGAACAACTTTGAAATCGGGCTGGTCGGATTGCATTCTGGAGCTTACACATGACGTTTTTTGGCGTGCGGGGCACAAATTAATAATAATAATAATAATACCGGTTATTATATAGGCGCTTTACCCAATTCTGCGAATCGGCTCAAAGCGCCGTGTACTGAACCCAACACGCACACTCACGTGACACACACGCATTCACTCTGAAACAAACACAGTACAAGACAAACGCAGGACATTCACGTGGTGCGAAGGGTCAGCTAAGCTACTGAGGTTTTGGAAATTTTGCTCGCTTGCATTTAAAATGTATAACGTGGCATGAAACCGGTTCAACAGTGGAGAGCCGGAGTATCCGGAGAAAGAACCCCCGACGGTCCGCCCGAATTATCGGTGACAATAGAGGAGAAACGCCCGACGCCGGAACTCGGTATCGAACTTCGCACCTGTAGCATTGGTGGCAGGCGCTTTTACCACTGCGCCACGGACCGCCCCGGCAAAGAAGTAACAAGATGAAAATGACGTCACGTCTAGCTACGAAAACCTTGCTGGAGAACGTCTTTTTGGCGCCAAGCGCCGTGTGTGTGCCGTGTGTGTGTGTGTGTGTGTGTGTGTGTGTGTGTGTGTGTGTGTGTGTGTGTGTGTGTGTGTGTGTGTGTGTGTGTGTGTGTGTGTGTGTGTGTGTGTGTGTGACAGCGAATAGAGCCCGCATTTGAGGACGGACACTTTTAGGATATTGTCCCTAAAAGAATAATCTCAAGGCAGTTTTGTTGTGTTTTTTATTATTATTATTATTATTATTATTATTATTATTATTATTATTATTATTATTATTATTATTATTATTATTATTATTATTATTATTATTATTATTAAGATACTCACTGGTGAGAAAATGAGCGTTTCACCAAAACCGGTTGCTCCACACTGGAGTCCCTAATTTTTCTTAATTTTACTTTATATTTGGGATATAGCTAGAAAAGGAAATATATAGAATGAGTTCGTTAACCAGCATTGTACCTCTGGAACGTTTAGAGTGACAATTAAATATTTTGGGAAAAGAAAATAGTTTCGCGTTTGGGGGATTAATTTCACGAATTATTTGGGATTATTCTTAAAACAACTGAATCTTTTTTACAAAAAAAAAAGCACAATCTTCTCGTTAATATTCGCATGATTTTTCATATACGGTATTTACATAAGCCTACAGTTTGTCTCGGCTGTCGGGTACGATTAGGTAAATTGTGTCCTGTATGCCCTAGGTGTGAAAATCATTTGATTTTCTGCCCAACTTTTTCGGATTTATTTTTAAAACAAATAACATATATTTTATTTTTCCTTAACGATAAAAAATATCTTCTCATTTAACTCATTTTACCCCATCACCGAAATCCCCCAATTTTGCCGTTGTTCTCTGAAGACTGCATTGCAGCGCAGGACACAGATCGACCTTGAAAGTTCAAGGGTGATGCCAGAATAACTTGGCGCCTATGGGCGCCAACTATTCTGGCATCACCCTTGAACTTTCATGGTCGATCCTTATCTTGCTGGGGTGCGTCTGGGGTAGAATGAGTTAATAGCCGCATGATTTTCCATGAACAGTGGACTGTCGGTGTCGCGGCCATGTGAGATAACCGATCGCGAGGGGACAGACTGTACTACGAGTCAACATGCCAGGAACGTCCCTTGGCTGCTCCGCGGCAAAGATCCTCACGAGCCTATGGCATTAAACAGACGGGCAGTCCCTGATCATGATTAGAATACGAGCTACATTTAGGAACGTGACCAGCCTGCACCAAAGCCAAGATCTTTATTGGCTCCCGGACTAAGACTTGCTTTCAATGTCCTCCACCTCTCAAAATAGAGACCAGAAAACCTTTTCTCTTCATGTCACGTAGACTGCCACCCGGCGCTCAGGAAGGTGAAACGCCTTTCATCCACAAGAATATTATTGTACCTTTATTTATTTATTTATTTATTTATTTATTTATTTATTTATTATTTTATTTAAACATTTTAAGTATTATTCTTTTCTTCTTCTTCGTCTTCTTCTTTTATTCTATTGTGTGTGTGTGTGTGTGGGGGGGGGGGGCTTTCAAATCCAATTTCACATCACTGTTGGTCAATCCCATTTGTGAGACGCAAAGATTCGTATGGTACCCTACAGCCACCCTTTTGATGCGAATTATGATTCCATGTCTCTTCCTGGCTACAACTTTACCTCAAGATGAGGCTTTGTTTGCTGTAATAAACATGCGTCTGTCAATAAAGAAATGCAAACATGAGTCAGACATGAGTAGAAGGGTGTAATAATAATAATAATAATAATAATAATAATAATAATAATAATAATAATAATAATAATAATAATAATATAATAATAATAATAATAATAATAATAATAATAATAATAATAATAATAATAATAATAATAATAATAATAATGATTTGTTAAGCGCTTATTCTAAAAGTAGCTCTAAGCGCTGCAGCAAGTGCAAGTGTAAGCGGAGGTTCTAGGGCCCACGACGGCCGCAGTGAGCCCGGAGACGTTTTGCTACATGAGTATGTGAGAAGGGAGGGGGGGGGGGGACAGGCCAAAGCACACAGTGGGCCTCCCCTACAGTCCCATCTATTAAAATGCCTTAGTCTTAGTCTGTCCCAGTCATTCCCTAATTTTTCAATCCACTAAACAACACTTCCGCCCACTTGCTGCACATTTGCCACGCATAAAATCCAAAAAAAATAAGGACATCACCAGTCACATTTCCTGGCTATCAACATGATTCTGTACCAACCCTATATAGTTAATATTCAAGCGCAGCCAAAACTAGTACACACCTAAAATCAACATCCGCCTGGCAACTCAAACTAGGCCAAAAAGAGTCCGCTGGTTAAACCAAGGCTGTTATGAATCAAAACACCAAACATATCTCTTCTCATATATCAAGCGATATTACGCAAACTCCAACATACTGCACTCTGTACAAAATGCCAAAGAAGGCTGAAGATTTTTTTAAACACCGGTCCTTGCACTGCCTGACCTGCCTCATCTGAATATGTAACATGACCTGGGGGTGGACAATAAAGAGGAGAGAGGATGGGTGGCGGGAAAGGGGTAAAGGGAGAGCAGTAAAGACGGAGTGTTGTAGCATTACAGATGGATCAGCAAGTTCTTGTTTTTTAGGGTTTTTTTAACTCACATATTATTTCTCAGACAAGCTCGACGTTTGCTCAAACCTAATGCGCAAAAGGCCATCGGGCCGACGTCTGACAGTGCAGGATCTGGCCACTTGAGACTTCATGCTAGTTCATAAGGTGCACCGACTAATGAATCAATATATCTTTATTTTACAACGGTAAAGATATTAACAATGCCCGAGGCAATGACATTTTTAAAATCTGCCGTTTCTACATCTACAAACAAACACAGCAACAACATTAATACATGTGACCAACGCCTACGGGTGTCTTCGGCGAGGGGGGGAGCAATGGTAAGAAAAGAGAAATGAACAACAACGCAACAGCAACAACAACAAAACGCCGCGCACATATTCGCATGCGCACACACCGATTCACACACACACACACACACACACACACACACACACACACACACACACACACACACACACACACACACACACACAACGATCACGCATATACGCAAGCACGCACACACATGTTGTACATGTATACATACATAGCAGTAGAATGGGTACTTACTAACTATATATCTACGTATAGAAAGCAAAGCTTGCAGATAGTTATGGCTGCGAAGATAGATATTTAAAAAGACATTTCTTGAAACACGATACCATTGGAGTGGTCTTCATATGGGGTGGAAGTGAATTCCACAAAGTCGCCCCCGAGAATGCAAGACTGGTTTAAATAAGTCTATTCTGGTTTTGGGTACTTCAAACAGACTTTTCGTATTGGTTCTAGGGTGGTTCAGGAATAGCTTGGCACCCTAGAGGCACCACGCTATTCCAGCACCACCCTTACTTAGTTCATTAGTTCTTTACTTTGTTTCATCGTTCGTTTGTTCCTTGTTTGTTTCGTTCGTTCCTTCGTTCCTTCATTTTTAAGTTCATTAGTTCTTCAGTTAGTTAGTTAGTTAGTTAGTTAGTCCGTTTTTTGTGTTTGTTAGTCTGTCAGTCAGTCAGTTTGTCTTTCTGTTTGTTGTTGGGTTTTTTGTTTGTTTGTTTGTTTTGTTTTGTTTTTGTGCTTGTTTTGTTTGTTGTTGCTGTTGGGTTTTTTGTGGTTTGTTTGTTTGTTCAGGAGGACGTTTTTACGTCTGTTATTTCTTCATTCTAATCAGGCTTTCTACTTAATCAGGCACTACTCTTTAACTGTTGTCATTTCCAACACCACGCAGTTGGCATTTGACGTGAACCATGTACTGTAAACAGTGGATTCTATTGAACACATGCTCCCTACACAATATGTGATGACTCTACTGGACACAAGCCCCCTACACAATCTGTGATGAGTCTACTGGACACAAGCCCCTTACACAATCTGTGATGACTCTACTGGACACAAGCCCCCTACACAATCTGTGATGACTCTACTGGACACAAGCCCCTTACACAATCTGTGATGACACTACTGGACACAAGCCCACTACACAATCTGTGATGACACTACTGGCCACAAGTCCCCCACACAATCTGTGATGACACTCAAAATGAGAGGAAGATAACGATTAACAGGGAGAATTTCGCGACAGGAAGACCGCGCAACACCACCCGGCACCCTCAACTTCCATCCAGAGCTTGCAGTTTGCAAGACATAAATTCACATGGCCCCGTGCGCTGCACGGGGCCATATGAATCTATGTCTCTTGCAAACGGACGGTGTTGGATGATTGACTGATAAGGAGTCTGCCCACAGCTGGACTGCGCCAGGCACATGCAGGGAGTAAGTGTAATTATAATAATGCTACTACTTTGGTGAGTCTATACACACCTCCTTCCTTTGGGCACTGTGTATGTAACACTGTTGTTTTGTCAGTTGCTGCCTCATTGTGCTGGTCGCCGTGAGAGACTTTAACCCATTCTACCCCAGGACCGAAATCCCCCAGTTTTGAAGTTGCCCTCTGAGGGACTCTTTTACAATTCTAGAGACAGACCAGGCATGGTAGTTCAAGGGTGGTGCCAGAATTGCTTGGCGCCTACGGGCGCCAAGCTATTCTGGCAACACCCTTGAACTATCATGCTTGATCCATGTCTTGCTGTGGTGTGTCGGGGCTGAATGGGTTAACTTTATGTTTGTATGCGTGTCTGTCTGTCTGCCTGACTGACTGCATAACGGTCGGTTAGCTTTCTGTGTGAATGGTTGAATTCTATGCTTGGTGGCTTGTCTGTGCGTCCGTCCCTCAGTCTCTCTGTTTGACAGCCTGTCAGATGCTTGCGTGTGTTTCTGTCTGTTCGCGGGATGGTTATTGCTCTTTGTAAATTAATGTATGTGTGTTGTTTTGTTGTTGTGTGTGTTTGTTTTTTGTATTTTGCTTTGTGTTTCATTATTGGTGATTAGGCACTATACAAATTACCTTTATTATTGTTATTATTATTATTATTATTATTATTATTATTATTATTATTATTATTATTATTATTATTATTATTATTATTATTATTACTTTTTCGGTTCGATTCTATTTTGCTTGCTTGTTTGCTTACCTGGCTGGCTGACTTACTGGTCGGTTGCTTCCTTGGCTGGCTGGCTCTTTGTTTCGAAGGTTCTTTCTTTTCTTCTCTTCTTTTTTTTTGTCATGTTGTTCTTTCGTTTGTTTATTAGTTGGTTGGTTGGCTGGTTGCCTGATTGGTTTGTTTCTTGGCTGGTTGGCTGACTGGTCGGTCGTTTGGTGGGTCGGTTGGTTGGTTGGCTGGACGCTTGCTTGCCTCTTTTAAAACTTCTGTTTGCTCGTCCATTTGTTGTTTTTGTGGGAGGAGGGGGGTGGTTTAAAGTATTTTTTTCTTTAAGCCTTTCAGCCATACGGGTGCATTCCCCAAATTTTGGAAATATCACTTAACGCCTAAGTGTCACTTAACGCCTATATGGCATTTCCCAAATTTTGGAAGTGTCACTTAACGCCTATATTGCATGAGGTGGACCGACCATGTTAATTCAAGGGTAGAGCCAGAGTAGCTTGGCGCCTGATGGCGCCAAGCTAATCTGGCACTACCCTTAAATTTTCATGGTCAATCAATCTGCTATAGGGTGTTGGGGCTAAAAGGGTTAAAGAAATAATTGGGATGTGTGGAGCTCTGTGGGTTTTCCCACTGGGTGAAGTGGCTACGTGTTCACCATCACCACAACATCCCCACACTGTGTATCAGGAGTGGATGGGGGTCAAGATGAGGGGAGAGGACAATCACATACACTGATATCACACACTTAAGATTATCGTTCTTATCTCTGTTGTAACCTCCCCTCTCAAAATTAAGGCACATTGCGTGGTGGCCACAAACGCGATTTTATCTTCTGTTGTTTCATTATTCTTTTAGTTCATTCCGTTTCGCGTCGTTTCCTATTGTTTTGTTTGTTGTTGTTTTGTAGGAGTTCTTTTAACTGGGTAGGAAGGTGGGGGCTTGTCGGGTGAGGTATGAGTTCTTTTTAACTGGGGTGGAGGGTGGGGGCGTGGCGGGTGGAAAGGATATTTGAGTGACAGTTCTTGGCGGTGAAGGCAATGTTGGGTCCCAAGCGCGGTGTCGACCCAACCCCGGCTGTAGTGACATGTACTGCTCACAAATAGTAAGGTATATTAACTTTAAAGCTTGAATTACTTAAGTCCGCAGAATCGGTATAAGCACGGGTATACCATTGAGGAGCCATCCAACATGACTACAATTTCACGACGTCGGTGTGACATAGAGTGCTCACAAAAAGTAAAGGAAGTATAACTCTTAGCTTGAATTATTAAAATTTCCTAAAGCAATTCAAACATTAATCAGACCAAAAACAAAGGTGACTGCAGTTTGCACTTGTAAGGTGTTTACTATATTTTAGTAATTCAAGCTGAAATTATGACGTCCCTTACATTTTGTGAGCACTATATGTCATACCAATGTCAGTTGTGAAATTGTAGGCAGAGGAGATGGCTAAACACTGATATAACCGTTATATATATAAAATGGTTAGACCATACAAAACCGATGATGTCGTCATTGTGCATGACTTCTATTTGTGGGTGCGGGTGTGGCTGACCAAGCCAATCCTGGAGCCACACCTGCGAGGGCAATGGGGGCACTGGAACTGTGGGGACAGTCGACGCTGTCTTTCTGCGAGCTCTGGCACTAGTGATCCGTTCGCGCCGATTGTGTTCAAAGAGCGTGCAGGCTTTCCTGGTGGCGGCACGCCAGCCGAATCTGTCTTGTGCTTGTGCTTCAAGTTCCTTAACCGGCAAGACACAGTACTTGAGGCTGTCTCTTATGCAGTCTTTGAAGCGTTTCTTTGGCCGTCCTTGCTTCCTGTGGCCTTTTGAGAGTGCACCATACAGGAGTTGGCGTGGCATGCGAGAATCATCTATGCGTATGACATGACCTGGACAGGTCATGTATATATATATATATATATATATATATATATATATATATATATATATATATATATATATATATATATATATATATATATATATATATATATATATATATATATATATTTATATATATATATAATATATTGTTTTTCAACCTATATCTCATTTATCGACATCTATTTGAGGTCATTTGGCGGAAACATGGCTTCGGCTACTGGTGGAGACGGGGTTTATTTAACAGCATTTTTCATGTTCCCTACACATACACTTTATATCAAACCCACGCACACACACCCGTTACAGAAGCTGCTACTATCCCGAGGTATGTCGACTCTACGTGTAGTAAATATCTGTAACTCTATCAGGCGGAACCGGCTCACGTCTATGTCCTGGTGAATCTCACACAATGAAGGCGACGCGCCGAGAGTCCAGTTAATAAAAAATGAGTTTTTTTGTTGGTTTTTTTTTTAATCAATGAATCTTTATTTTACAACGTTAAAGATATTAACAATGCCAGAGGCAATAAAAAATGAGTTTGTACCAGCGAGCTTTCATCCCGGATTACCTAGTACGTTTAAGACGCGTACGAAGGCAAATACGCGCGCTTGCGCGCACGTGTAGGCCTACACTACACTAGGAACGATCAGGTGCGCATTCATACATGCGCAAGCGCGTATACACCCACACGCGCGTGTATGTGCACAAAGACACCTATACTCAAAGGCACAGACCTACACAAATATTGCACTCGCCTACGCACACACGCACATACACACACATACAAACACACGCACGTACGCACACATGAACGCACACACACACACACACACACACACACACACACACACACACACACACACACTAACACACAGAACCGTATCTGCACGGTGACATAATACACTATCAAAGTGGAAAGGAAACCAAACCAAGAGTTGCAGATCCTCATAAGCCCCCGCATGTGCGGGGGCTTATGAGGATCTCCACCTCTTGCATTCCGTTGTTGTTTGTTATGTTCTGCGGTGGTGCATAACACGTCAGACTGATAATGCACAGATCCTTGGGCTGAGCGGGCCGCACGACTTGTTTGTGCACGGCTTTGCGCGCTGGTCAACTACGGCCATTGTAGGCTCTAAGACCTATAGCTAAAGTGGGAATCAGTCTGACCCTGGGCAGAGGGATACCGAATCAATCTAGCGTGGCGGTCATAGCTTGAGTGTTACACCGGCAGTGATCACGAAAGGGTTGTTACTTGTGTTCCTTTGAAGGGAGGTCATGGGATTTCAGATGCAGATTTGTGTACGTGCGAAATGGCGCGAAAACCTAACGGAATGCGAAACCAGAAAGCAACCGACACCACAGAAACCGTTAGACAATTACGGGTACACTTGAACCTTTAGTCCGCTACATTTCTACGCATGGCAGATTATCAACCCTGCACTGAGATGGGTGTGAGGAAGGGGGTGGGCGGGAGGGGCGGGGAGGCAATGGATACGCCGAGTAAGGCGAGACGGAAACCCGAGAAGAGAGTAAGAGAATAAGATTTCAAATCGTGACTAGCTATTGCCGCCCATTAGTTCCCGTGACTGTGACTGTGCGTAATCGTCGTCCGTGATTTGTGCACAAGACGTTGTTAAAGAGTGTCTAACGTCAAATTGTTATCCACAAAGTTACTAACATTTTGTTTGCGTTATGTCTTGAAAAGTCTTTTTGGGTACTTTCGAAATTACGATGCGTGGTCTGTACGCGGAGAAAACGCCGTTGACGTGCAGGTGAAGTTGCAACGGGAAGTAACATTTTGGCACATCCGGCAAAACGGTACATGGCTTAGATGCCCCTTACATGGGAGCTACCATTTTAGGAACGGGAAGCGACAATTTCTATCCCCGATGTTCAGCGTGGTAGTTTTACAGTTATTGGCCTCAACGATGACTGATCGGTGTTTGCCTGTTCTTGCTTTTGTTCACGGGGCCATCCAGTGCAGTCAGCCGCCACTGTCTCAGTCCTCGAGCTGCTTGCCAACGATGTAAATATTTCTAAACTTTTTTTCTGCTTATCTTTTATGCCGCACATCACTGATACGCCAGTGTGGTTATTTTGGTTCTACAACATAATAACTGGACCGTTCCGTCTTAGTGTACACTGTCATGATAAGTTGCGTATTGTATACTTGTTCGCTTGTCTGCTTTAGAAAAAAATACTAATGAATTGTGTTGTAACTGACTTTTGTTTCTAAGCGTGCTTCTCATTTGTCCGTTGCGGAGGCTTCTTGACGGGAAGAACAAGATGTATTCGACTGAAAAATGAACCGCTGCACAGACAGACGAGATCGAGTGGGTGAATGTATGTTATATATATATATATATCTTTTTAAAATTTTGCTAAACAGTTCAAGGTAATTGAGTAAAAGTGAATGTTTACATTGGAACCAATAGCAGACGATATTGACGGTTAGAGATCTCTGCGCATGACTAGAAAAGTCCACTGTTTCCTTACGTAAACATCCGGTACTTTTCAGGATCAGTTGATTAGCTTATGTACTCTGTTTATGTGTATGTATCACGATAAGCAGGCTTCAGATTGATGTAGTATATTCACCACAGCAACTGTGTGTTTGCCAAGTATCTGAAATGTAATCGCTGTCTGTATGATGATAATTTTAACACGTACCGACTCCATAACGAATCATGTCACGTATCAATACTTGCCTACCTGTCACTGCTTTTAACTACTACCCCGACCCCCACCTCACCCCCTCCCACCCCACCCCACACCCCGCTACTCCCCTTTTGTGTTTTGTGTTCGATGTTCTTGGGTATTCTTTTGTTCGTGTGATTTGCTTGTTGCAAATCTGATCTAAATACATGATCATGTTACATCAATTTTGTAAATGTTGATAGTTTAGTTTCAAAAACAAAACAAGCACATAATCCAACTACATGTATAATTATATGGTAAGGTTTGTTAGTTTTAGTTTCAAGAAGGATGCCATTTGACTTTCAGTGGTAACTTGTATTATCAATGAAGCATACCAGTTTTCTGTGCCAGCTACACCAGATTTGTTTTCCTGTGATAATATGATAATTTGACTGCATTGCATGACAGATCATCACCATCCATATATATGCTATACGTGTAATGCAAACCCATGTGGATACCTACACAATACAGTCAATTGGTTTGTTCTTATACACTCTTGTTGGGTATGCATGCAGCCTGTGTTTGTTTTAATTAGTTACACTGTTATAACAGTGTTGAGCCTACAGACTGTTGCTCAACCTTTTTGTTATTTGTTGTTTTTTGGTTTGTTTTATTTATTTATTTTTTTTTTTTTGGGGGGGGGGGATTTGTAGAGTATGTTATGTGCTTTGTTGTATACTTATTCCAAATACATTATCTAGTTACAACCAGTTTGGTAGGTTTCAATAGTTGTAGTTTTAAGAATACTGTCAATTTCATTTCAGTGATAAAAGTATGAGGAGTACACCATATTCTTTGCAATCTACCTCAGATTTATTCATGTGTATAATTATTTGACACTGACTGCATTACAGGTGAGGTCATCACCATGAACATGTAGTACTATGAACCTGTGTTTATCTTTAATTTCAGAACCAAGTTCACGTATCCTCCAGGGATCACAATGATCATACATACTTCGATTTGGGTATCCGTTGGATATCCCACCACACCGCAACGCACTTAGTTAGTGCTAAAGTTTTAAAAATATGAACCTACTAATAGATGTCCTTCATTTCTGATGTTTGCTGCTGTTGGGTATTTGTTGTTTTGTATTACTTGCTTATTGCAAAATTGTTTAACAATACATGGGCATTCAGTAAAAATTTAAAATGTAATTGTCAATGTATTTTTAGTATTAAGGTATGCGTAGAGGGCGTGCATATGGTTATTATGCAGGAGTAGGGACTACACCACAGTATGTTTAGTACAAATGTGACAATGTTACTACATTTGTACTGAAACTCGGGACTGAAAGTGCAACTGGTGATAATGTACAGGTCAAATACTGCACTAAAATTTTCAACTGGATGGCAGGAGCTTCATTTATCCAACATTTCTTGACTCAAACGCCAGCAACACATGGCCTTTTGATCATCAGTGCGGGGGTGCATCCTGGGTGGGGGTGGTCCTAGGAGTTCTGCCCCCCACTCCTCCCTCCCTCCCGGCCCACCCTTTTTATAAAGTACATTTCCGCCACTGAGCAGGAGGGTTTGATGCGTCGGAATTTTTATTTCAGTCATAAAAGTATCAGCAATACAGCATGTGACATAACAGCATAGACACCAGTTAAGTTTTCTGTACAAGCTACCTCGGATTTATTCTCCTATTCTTTTTAATGATATTTTTATTTCAGAACCTTGTTCACTTATCTGCAGGACTGCAGCGAGTTGAGATCACATGTGCAGCAAATTGGTGAAACAAATCCATTGAAAGATGTGCAGTCACAAGACCACAAACCAGAGTTGGTGGATACCCCTCATGCCTCAATGCAGTCGGTTAGTTTGTTCCTTGGACAGTTGCTAAATTGGGTGTATTTTGTGTGGCCAGTGAGTGTGCATGATACATGTTGGTGCAGTGTATTTTTATACAGCCAGTTTGTGGGTTTGATTAATAAAATAATAATAATTAATAATTACGGTATTTATAATGCGCTTATCTTATAATAATTATAACTCTAAGCGCACACTCACAACTCGCGCACGCATGCGCACGCTTTAGACAATGACTCACGTACCACAAACAGTGAAATACATTACGACGGTCAGCTTGGGGTGGGGAGTGCGGTGATATAGTGCTAAAACTGTTGAAAGAGGTGAGTTTTGAGGGCGGACTGGAAGGAGGAGAGAGAGTGTGTTTCTGACGGAGAGAGAGTGGGAGAGTGTTCCAGGTGGATGGACCGTAGACGGAGAAGGAGCGGGGACCGAAAGTGTTAAGTTTGGTGCGAGGGATGTGGAGGCGGAGAGGGTCGGAGGCAGAGCGGAGGGAGCGGGAAGGTGTGTAGGGGTGAAGTAAGTTGGAGAGATAGGCAGGAGCGCAGTTGTTCAGGGATTTGTAGCAGAGAGACAGAACTTTGTATTGGATGCGTTGGGGGATGGGGAGCCAGTGAAGGAGTTTGAGCAGGGGTGTGATAAAAACTGTCAGCCTGTAGATAGTCCCCCATCATTATTGATGTGCCTGCTGTTTCGAACCTTCGACCTGACACAAAAGGTCTCTTCCACAGTAGATCTTGCTTCAAGTCAACGAAACATCAAACAACTTGAGGGGGGGGGGGGGGGCGTGTGTATGTCAAGACTCTGACCACTCACCAAAATATCAAACAATGACTTGGATAGGGGGGTGGGGGGGTTATTCTAAATTCCCCCCAAAAAGGGATTTTGTTATAGCATTTCAAATAATGTTTTTGTCCTAGATCCGCCCCTTCTTATACACACACAGACTGCAGACTGGCAAGAGGCAGTAGGGTGGTGATGGTGAGGGTAAGGCTGCACTTTTTTACAGAGCCCTGCAAACAAAAGATGCAAAGTGCAGCAGAGAGGGGAACAGCAGTTCCAAGGATCGTGTGAGCCACTGTATTTATTTTAACACATACTTCAGTTACATGGTAAAGTGTTGAGAATTGTAGTTCAAAAATGTATGTACCCTTATCATTTGAAACCAAATATATTATAGGCCTGTGTCACTTTTTTTTATTGCATGTGCTAATGCTTCATTATAGGATTATTATTATCAGTTATAAAACAATACATAGCAGCGTGTGTTTGCTTTCAGAGCATTGGTGATTTTTATGATGCTTATATAGCAAGGTCCCTGGAGTATCACCTGTGACTAAGGGGCGTCATGCTCAGCCTAAAATCACTGTGGAACCAAGGTATAGGTATTTTACTACTATTTTAAATCCCTATTTGTGTCAGTTATATCATAAACATGCAGATGGCCATTGTTGTTGACATGTGATAGCAAACGGGAGTCTATTTGCTGGGCCAGTGGCTGTCCGTCGGTCTTTGTCTATGGTAAACTGGAATGTTGACATTTTTTCCGAGACTACTCAAACCACTATCTGCATAATTGACCCAATGATACTTTGTGGCAGGACCTGTAAAAATAAACATGTACCATTTTCAGTCCAAAGGCTGTATTTCGATACATTGTGGAAAAATCGTTGTCAACCTCAGAAACAAAATACCGGATGGTTAGACCTTCCTATGCATTGACGGATTGGGGGGGTGGGGGGGGGGGTGTCCAAACGCCTTTTGTGGGATGAGCGAGTTTTTACACACAAGTTCTTTTTTCTCATTTTTCTCAATGTGTCCATTCTGATGATGGACAGCCTTCCACTGTTTTCTGTCACTGTCAAATTTTTCCGTCAAATTCAGCGAATATTACATTGGTGGAAAGCTTGGATCTTTCGCTGCACACTGATTTGGATGACCCATTGGAATGCTAGAGAGTCACAAGGGATCAGCAAATAGGGTCACAAAAAGCTATTGATTGACAAAGTGTTTTTCTCAAATACTGCTTATACCTTCCATCCCAACTCACGTACGGAGATGCATGTTAATTTGGACGACCCTTCAGAAAGGTCGAGGTTCACAAGAAATCGCCAGTGTTCTTTTCAATTATTTTTTTTTTTTAAATTTTAGTTTTGATCACATTTTTGCAATACTGTTTTACCCAGTTTTGCAGAAAGGTAGCCAATGATAGGACCATTCTATGCATAGTAATTTGGTTCACTAGATGCAAAGGTCAAGGGTCACGGGAGGTTGACAAAAGCGTGAAAAGTACATCAATTTCAAGAAATCATGGAATTTACAGGTACAAAAGCCAACCCTGTATTACTGTTACAACATTGAAGACCTGCTTATTTTATTGACCTGTTGGAAAGGTCAAGGTCACAAAGGTTTGCCTTTCTTGCTTTGCTAACAGACGATTTCTGGAAATCAGAGGTTGGTGAACAACTGCATCTTCTGACGCTAACAGTGGATTAACCTTCGCTGTATTTCGCTAAAATACTTACATTTCGTGTGTCCTGGGTGCACAGCCACCCATGGATTTTGTAGAGGTTATTCACTCAATATTCATGGTCCTACGTCGTGGGTGCACACGCATCCATATATTATAATACTCTCCCATTCTCTATCCGTCAGAAACCATCTCCCTCCTCCCACCAGTCCGCCCTCAAAACTCACCTCTTTCAACAGTTTAGCACTCTAACGCCACCACGCACCCCACCCCCAGCTGACTGTCGTAATGTATTTGTGGTATCTGAGTCATTATTAAAAGCGTGCACATGCGTGCGTGAGTTGTGAGTCCGCGCTTAAAGTTATAATTATTATAACATAAGCGCATTATAAATACCGTAATTATTATTATTATTATTATTATTATTATTATTATTATTATTATAATATAGGCCTTTTGCTGATTTCGCTCATTTATGGGAGTGTGTATGAAGAACATGTGTCTGTACTCTTTCTAATCACTTCTGTACAAGTGCACAGCTGAACGTGTCCTCTCTTTGTCTCTGGAATAAACTTGCAGCTGAAGTCACAATATCGTTACCCCTCTCTCTCTCTCTCTCTCTCTCTCTCTCTCTCCTCTCTCTCTCTCTCTCTCTCTCTCTCTGTTTTTATGTAGTTTGTAGCAAGGACAAGAATGAAAAAAGGTCTGCGCACCTATTCTTTATCCTGGAAAATAAAGTTTCATTCATTCATTTCATTCATTTCTCTCTCTCTCTCTCTCTCTCTCTCTCTCTCTCTCTCTCTCTCTCTCTCTCTCTCTCTCTCTCTCTCTCTCTCTCTCTCTCTCTCTCTCTCTCTCTCTCTCTCTCTCTCTCACACACACACACACAAACACTCACTCACACACACACACACACACACACACACACACACACACGCACACACACACACACACACACCACGGGGCGAAGAGAGAGAGAGAGCATGTAGAGCTCAAACTATTTATTTCAGTTAGCAACGAAGGGAAATTCCACACAAACTGATGAGGCATGAAAGGCAGCAAACCAGTGGATGAATACGTGGATGAATAAACACAAGAGGGAAAACTGGCCAAAGGCGCTGACAAGAACAACAACAACAACAACAGTTAATTTTGCCATTGTCTTCTCTTGTCGGTAGACCAACAGACACTACTGATGGACCTCAACGAGGACGATGCTTGAGCTGACAGAAGCCTTGCAGTCCGGGCACACCAGAGAGCTGTGCTCCTTGCATAACCAATGCATCGCATGAGAAGCATGAAGTGCGGGCCCTCCGATCTCGTCTCCAGTTGCAAAAATTGCAGCGGCCTTGCCTCGTCTCAGCTCCCCGTTAGGGCATCTGCTTCGGCTTTGCGGCTGGCGGGTGTTCTCGCTTCCTCTTGTGGCATTGCCTCGTCTCCGCTCCCCGTCAGGGACCTGCTTCGGCTTTGCGGCTGGTGGGTGTTCTTGCTTCCTCTTGTGGCCTTTCCTCGTCTCCGCTCCCCGTAGGGATCTGCTTAGTCTTTGCGGCTGGCGGGTGTTCTCGCTTTGTCTTCCCCAAAGGAGTGCCTCGCGGTCTCATAGTCCTTTCAACTTCCGGTTCCCGCTCTAGACGTTTTGCGTGGAACGCGATCAGATGGCGCAGATCTCTGGACAGATATTTAGCGGCCAGTCGTTGTTGGATGCGATTCGGAGACGAAAAGGATTTCGGGCATCCTTTTTGGCCAAGGGACTGTTCGGAATTTTGATCTTCCAAACTGCACGTGCAGCAAATGTGCTCAGATCGATAATATTGTAGAAAAGCACCATCGACCATCGCTTGGTCACTTTCTTGGTGAAGGATGCATGTTCCTTTGGTCACGTTGTGGAAGCGAATCACATCTAGTTTCTGCTTTGGGTCTTCCGGGATAACTTGACACATGACTTGTAAAAATATATCCATATATCAGTTACGGCGCAGTAAAAATACACTTTGTTAGCATGCGACTGGTTATCAAAACACACAAACAGATGTCATGTTCCCTCTCCAATATCAGCGAAGTGAAGATACACTATATTAACATGACAAGTTATTTAAAACACACAAGCAGGTGTCATTGTTCCCTTTAGTTACGGCGCAGTAAAGACACAATATATTCACATGCGACAAGTGAACAAAACACAAAAGTAGGTATCATTTTTTAATTAGTCAAACATAATACGTGACTTTCCAATTTTAGGAGGTGTGTGCAAACGATTGTCCGGGATACGATCGGCCAGGACTATGATTTCAGGGTAGTGCTGAACTAGCTTTGCGGCTGGGAAAAGATGTGGGAGATGAGGGCGCCAAACTAATCTGGCACTACCCTTGAACTGACTGTCATGTGCGCTCCAGCACACGGTATATGACTTGTAGTGTGCATGTAATAATTACAGAAAGGAAAAAAAATCACTTATGCTGTGCTTGGTCACTGGAATTAAAGTCTTTTAAAGCGTGTGTGTGTGTGTGTGTGTGTGTGTGTGTGTGTGTGTGTGTTGTGTGTGTGTGTGTGTGTGTGTGTGTGTGTGTGTGTGAGTGTGGTGCCAATGTGGCTGACGCTGCCGGCATATGTCTGGAACTAAATTTTCCATGTCGGTTTTACCATGAAATTAAATCGTGCAAGTTTCCTTCCTTGTGAGTATGGTTTTATGTGCACCCACGACGTACGGCTAAGATTATTCAACGTTTTTGTTGTTTATTTACTTTGTTGTTTACAAACAAACAAATACAATTTTTGGTGGAAACATAGTCAAAGCCGTTATTAACAAAGTCGTGTACTTCAAACACAGCTGGGATAAATTTGTGTTTTTCTCAAGACTTATTCATCCCAGGGACAGACAGCCTTCCATTTTGTTCATCCCTCTAAAACTTGTCCGTTGAAATATGGAAATTTTCCTTTAACTCATTCTACCCCAGACACACCACAGCAAGATAAGGATCGACCATGATAGTTCAAGGGTGATGCCAGAATAGCTTGGAGCCTATGGGCGCCAAGCTATTCTGGCATCACCCTTGAACTATCATGGTCGATCTGTGTCCTGCACTAGAGTACAGTCTTCAAAGGACAACGGCAAAATTTGGGGATTTCGGTGTTGGGGTAGAAAGAGTTAACGGAAAGCCGGCTCGAACACCCAGCAACAATGCTAAAGAACTTCAAAACGGGCACGATGCTGCCTGTCATGGCGCTATATGGAAACACACAAAGTGAAATTCTGCCTGCTGTCCAGCTACTTTGTTGTTGTTTCGCCCAATGCACCATTGTCACGCAGCTATAGGGAAACACGCCCTTAGGGTCAAATTGACATGTGACAGTATATCATGTGTGTAGTATTCATATTTCTTTTCATTCTGTTGGGCAGTGAGAAATAAATAGGACTTTCTTTGTACATTTCAAAACTTGTCCAACTGCTGTACGGATCATTTCATTTTACATTGTCTCATAATTGTTTTAGTATAGGGCTCGGGAAGTCCCCCGCGTTGCCTAGCACCGTCGGCGCATCAGCCGCCATCTTATGAGGATACCATAGTCATCAGATAGTAGCGAAATAGTGTTTCAACACGTTTTTCTTCATGTTTCTTCTTCTTTGGAAACAAACAAAACAGATTCTGGTGAGCGGTTTCCTACAGTGATGTCAAGACTTGCTGTTACTGCTTATAGCACTACAGGACTTTCCTGACATTACAAACACAGCGATTTCCCTATGAGCGCTTAGTCCCGTATCCTCACAAGATGGCCGCCACGACTGGCAAGTGATGACGTCAGTTTCCCGTGCCCTATATGTAGGCACCGATGTTATTGGCCCCCATGTTCATAGTGCTGGAAGGCTTTTAAGACCAAAATAACCTGTGTCAAAGTGTGCTGTGTATGTGTGTGGGTAGGTTGGTGTTAATGCATGTTTGTCAGTATGCAAGAAGTATGCTGTTTGTGTCATTTGCTGTAATTCTGTACCCAGTGGCTGGAGAATGGGGACCGGTATCTTAGGCCCCAACACATCTCAGTACCTAGTACAGCAATCACTTCTGTGCGTTATGCACATGTGTGTTGTGTGTGCTATTGACTTATTTGTCATATGTCATATGTTGTGACCACTGTAATGCCTGTGTAATATTCAGTTTTCCTAGTCCATTTCGTTGTTTACAATATGACAAAAATAAGGTAGTGTGCCTTCTGAAGATCAAAAGCAGTATCAGCACAAGCAGGAAAATTATAAGCTTCGCTTTATGTCATTATGTGCATGATGCCGTGACACTGACATAACACAAAGTTCACAATGACATCATTGTGCTCCTAGTGCAGTGTATGTACTATTTTCTTTCATACTATTTTCTTTCACTGAATGGGTGAGGATTTCTACCTATATATATATATATATATATATATATATATATATATATATATATATATATATATATATATATATATATATATATATATATATATATATATTATATATAATATTGTTGTTTTTTTTTTTTTTTTTTTTTTTTTTTTTTTTTTTTTTAAGTGCTAGAGCACACATTATTGATACTTTGTGATCACTGGCATTTAGACTTTGTCAGGGTCGTAAAAGTCAAATTCTCAATATGTTTGCAAACCTTATTTATTATGCAAATAGCTATATGAGGCATATAACATACAGTGCTTAGATAAGACACTAGTCATCAATAATGCCTTTCAGTGTACATACAGTGCTTAGATAAGACACTAGTTATCAATAATGCCTTTCAGTGTACATACAGTGCTTAGATAAGACACTAGTTATCAATAATGCCTTTCATTATACATACAGTGCTTAGATAAGACACTAGTTATCAATAATGCCTTTCAGTGTACATAATGGCAAAGGCACTCTGAATCTGATGCAGCTTCCCAGAATTCCACAGTACCTCTGGGTTAGCAGTCAGTAGGCTGTAATTCCTGGAATTAAAATGTGAAAGACAAAAATTAGGATAATAAAGTCTGACATCTGTTTGTGTGTAAGACATATACATGTCGATGAAGAAAGGAAGATGAGCAAAATACACAAAAACAGAAGTTAGAAAGTGCAGAAATGGTACATGTAGTTTAATATTGTGCTGTAATTTCATATTATGTATTTGAACTAAAATATGTTTTATCATACAATATGATTCAATTAAAGCTCAGATTTGTAGTTAATGCAATGAAGTGCAGTACAATGCCTAGTGCAATACAATACTACTGTAATAATCCCTGATGGGGAAATTATGTGTATGTTAACCATGAGTGGTGATGATTTACCAGCAGAAACATGCTTTTCACACACAAGTTCTGACTCCAAGGTCCTGCAAGTAATGTGTGTAACAAGAATGGCAAAGCCCTTATGACTCACGTGTATCCATCTACATGTGTGAACTTTGTGGCAATAAGTGAAGGGATGGCTTATGCTCCAGCAAAATCCATGTTTTCTCAAAATGTAATTAGTTTTCACACCTATGTCAAACCCTCGTGACCTTGACCTTTGCGATGAGCTGACTAATTACTATACATAGGAAGGTCTTATCGTCATCAGCTACCTCTGTGCCAAATTTGATTGAAAAGGTTTGGTAATGCTGTTGATAGTAACTACAATTCTACATTTTTTTTTTAAAATTGGCATTTTACACACATTTGCCAACCTCTTATGACCCTTGACTTTCTTGAGGGATCAACAAAATTAGTATGCATAAAAAGGTCAGGTATCCTTTGTTTGGGTTTGAAATGGTCAATAGTATTTGAGGGAAAAGACATTATGTCAAAATATAGCTATGTTTACATATTCCCTGATTCCTTGTGACCTTGACCATTGTGAGAGGTCATTCAAACTGGTATGTTAATAAGGAGTCTGAAGACTGTGGCTTGAATAGTCTCCGAGAAAATGCCAACGTTAAAGTTTACCACGCACGACTGGGGACGGACGACAGACGACGACCACTGGCCCAAGAACATAAGACTCACTTTTGATTCACACGTGAGCCAAAAAAAGCACTCCGAGGCTTACAAAACCCATTAGCAACCATAGTTTAATGTATTTGTATCCTGCTGTTGTGTGATCCCTGTTTTATGTCATGCTGGTTTGTTGGTCTGACTGAATTGATAGATCCTATACTGGTGTTTTGCTTACTTTGTTTTCTCTCCTAATAACCCAGAATGGGACTCCATAACATGCAGCGCTGCAGCTGTGTCATCAACATTACAGTTTGCTGTAATGTTAAAAATGCTTTACTGTATTCACCTGCATGAATTTACAACTAGTGTGGACTGTTGATGTCATCTGATACATAGGCAACACAAAATGTATTACAGTTATATACGTCATATACCATGCAGAAAATGCATGGCAAGATCAAAGAAAACCTGAATGACAGTGAGAGAATGACTGATAATAATTATAATGATATAGGACATACCACATAAAAGAATGAAACAATACAGTAGGTAATGGTGTTTTTTGTTTTTTGGTTGGGTTTTTTTTTTTTTTTTTTTGTTTTTTTTGTTGTTGTTGTTTTTTTACCAGGCATTGAGTATTAGAGTGATCATTTTCTTTTGAAAAATGAAAAATGTTGTCAAGTTATGTACACTTTCTTCTTCCTAAGAATGTTCAGTTTCTTTGTGCTTCGAAAACTTTGCTTTTGCTCTAGCTGATAAGACCATTGAACAATCTTGCAAAGGTGCTTTTTGGCTCACGTGTGAAGCAAAAGTGAGTCTATGTTTTGGGCCAGTGGTCGTCCGTCCGTCGTCCGCCGTCGTCCGTCCGCCGTTGTACACGTCGTGGTAAACTTTAACGTTGGCATTTTCTCGGAGACTATTTAAGCCACATTTTTCAAACTTGGCCCAAGGATACTTTGTGGCAAGACCTTTTTAAACATACTAATTTGAGTGACCTCTCACAAAGATCAAGGTCACAGGGGACCAGGAAATATGTTAAAAAAAATAGCTATATTTTGACATAATTTATTTTTTCTCAAATACTATTCACAACTTCAAACCCAAACTTGGTACTAAGATGCCTGATGGTAAGACCCGTCTATGCAGACTAATTTGGTTGATCTCTCGGAAAGGTACTTACTTTTTACTTACGCCTGTCACCCCTCCCAGGGTATAGGCCGTCGACGTGAGACCTCCAGCGACTCCTGTCCTGTGCTTCTCCTTCGATTTTACTCCAGGTGGTTCCCAGTCTCTTGATGTCTGCTTGGAGGTCTCGACGCCAGGTGTTTCTCGGCCTGCCTCTTTTCCTCTTTCCCTGGGAGTTCCATGACAATGCCTGCCTAGTGATACTGGAAACTGGCTTTCTCAGAAAAAACGTGCCAGAGGTCGTTACTTTTGATATGGTCGAATAACTGCGACAAAACTATTTTCTCTAGTAATTTTGAAAGAAATGTGAGGTTAGATACATGTCTGTAATTTTTCAGATCAATTGGGTCAAGAGTGGTTTTCTTTAAGAGAGGTTTTACAATGGCAGTTTTGAAACATGCTGGGACAACAACTGTTTTAAGAGACTGGTTTACAATTTTTGTGACAGCTGGCACAATCTCACTGCAACATTCAAGTAGACGAGAAGAGGGGACAGGGTCGAGGTCACACGTTTTAGGCGACATCTTAAACATGGTTTCTTGCACAAATTTCTCCGTTACAGGAAAAACACGTCAGAGGCAGACCTGAAAATGGACAGTTTTTCATACCAGCATCGGCACATTTATCAATATTGTCACGGATGCTGTTGACTTTGTCGCTAAAGCAATCTGAGAAAAGCTTTGGAAGAACTTTGGGTGGATGGGTGCTCGGAAGAATAACAGACCTGACCTTTCCCATAAGGCTGTTGGCAACGCAAAACGATTCTTTGCATGTACCAGCAGTAGCAACCTTAGAACAAAAAACAAACAAAACAAAAAAAAAATTGCATAATCTGTCAGACGCGTAACTTTGTGCTTCAACTGACTGAAAATCTGTTTATGCACTGTAAGTCCTGACTTTAAGCCAAAGTCGCTCAGCCTGACGTATCTCTTGCTTTCAGGCGTGCAGTTCAGACGCCACAGATGGGAACCAGGGTGTGGAGAGGCGCTGGGTCACCTTGCGACGAGTAGTCGGCGCGTGTTGGTCTAGCAGGGTCCTCAGTCCAGCGTTCAGCTTATCAGCCGAAGCGTGTGGGTCTAGCAGGGTCCTCAGTCCAGCGTTCAGCTTATCAGCCGAAGCGTGTGGGTCTAGCAGGGTCCTCAGTCCAGCGTTCAGCTTATCAGCCGAAGCGTGTGGGTCTAGCAGGGTCCTCAGTCCAGCGTTCAGCTTATCAGCCGAAGCGTGTGGGTCTAGCAGGGTCCTCAGTCCAGCGTTCAGCTTATCAGCCGAAGCGTGTGGGTCTAGCAGGGTCCTCAGTCCAGCGTTCAGCTTATCAGCCGAAGCGTGTGGGTCTAGCAGGGTCCTCAGTCCAGCGTTCAGCTTATCAGCCGAGGCGTGTGGGTCTAGCAGGGTCCTCAGTCCAGCGTTCAGCTTATCAGCCGAGGCGTGTGGGTCTAGCAGGGTCCTCAGTCCAGCGTTCAGCTTATCAGCCGAGGCGTGTGGGTCTAGCAGGGTCCTCAGTCCAGCGTTCAGCTTATCAGCCGAAGCTTGTGGGTCTAGCAGGGTCCTCAGTCCAGCGTTCAGCTTATCAGCCGTGGCGTGTGGGTCTAGCAGGGTCCTCAGTCGAGCGTTCAGCTTATCAGCCGAGGTGTGTGGGTCTAGCAGGGTCCTCAGTCCAGCGTTCAGCTTATCAGCCGAGGTGTGTGGGTCTAGCAGGGTCCTCAGTCCAGCGTTCAGCTTATCACCCGAGGTGTGTGGGTCTAGCAGGGTCCTCAGTCCAGCGTTCAGCTTATCAGCCGAGGTGTGTGGGTCTAGCAGGGTCCTCAGTCCAGCGTTCAGCTTATCAGCCGAGGCGTGTGGGTCTAGCAGGGTCCTCAGTCCAGCGTTCAGCTCATTCAGCTCATCAGCCGAGGCGTGTGGGTCTAGCAGGGTCCTCAGTCCAGCGTTCAGCTCATCAGACTTTGCGTGTGGGTATAGCTGGGTCCTCAGTCCAGCGTTCAGGTCATCAGCCGAGGCGTGTGGGTCTAGCAGGCTCCTCAGTCCAGCGTTCAGCTCATCAGCCGAGGCGTGTGGGTCTAGCGGGGTCCTCAGTCCGCTCATCAGCCGAGGCGTGTGGGTCTAAGGGCCTTCAGTCCAGCGTTCAGCTCATCAGCCGAGGCGTGTGGGTCTAGCAGGGTCCTCAGTCCAGCGTTCAGCTCATCAGCCCGGGCGTGTGGGTCTAGCAGGGTCCTCAGTCCAGCGTTCAGCTCATCAGCCGAGGCGTGTGGGTCTAGCAGGGCCCTCAGTCCAGCGTTCAGCTCATCAGCCGAGGCGTGTGGGTCTAGCAGGGCCCTCAGTCCAGCGTTCAGCTCATCAGCCGAGGCGTGTGGGTCTAGCAGGGCCCTCAGTCCAGCGTTCAGCTCATCAGCCGAGGCGTGTGGGTCTAGCAGGGCCCTCAGTCCAGCGTTCAGCTCATCAGCCGAGGCGTGTGGGTCTAGCAGGGCCCTCAGTCCAGCGTTCAGATCATCAGCCGAGGCGTGTGGGTCTAGCAGGGCCCTCAGTCCAGCGTTCAGCTCATCAGCCGAGGCGTGCTGGTCTAGCAGGGTCCTCAGTCCAGCGTTCAGCTCATCAGCCGAGGCGTGTGGGTCTAGCAGGGTCCTCAGTCCAGCGTTCAGCTTATCAGCCGAGGCGTGCTGGGTCTAGCAGGGTCCTCAGTCCAGCGTTCAGCTTATCAGCCGAGGCGTGTGGGTCTAGCAGGGCCCTCAGTCCAGCGTTCAGCTCATCAGCCGAGGCGTGTGGGTCTAGCAGGGCCCTCAGTCCAGCGTTCAGCTCATCAGCCGAGGCGTGTGGGTCTACAGGGCCCTCAGTCCAGCGTTCAGCTCATCAGCCGAGGCGTGCTGGGTCTAGCAGGGCCCTCAGTCCAGCGTTCAGCTCATCAGCCGAGGCGTGCTGGGTCTAGCAGGGTCCTCAGTCCAGCGTTCAGCTCATCAGCCGAGGCGTGCTGGGTCTAGCAGGGCCCTCAGTCCAGCGTTCAGCTCATCAGCCGAGGCGTGTGGGTCTAGCAGGGTCCTCAGTCCAGCGTTCAGCTCATCAGCCGAGGCGTGTGGGTCTAGCAGGGCCCTCAGTCCAGCGTTCAGCTCATCAGCCGAGGCGTGTGGGTCTAGCAGGGTCCTCAGTCCACCGTTCAGCTTATCAGCCGAGGCGTGTGGGTCTAGCAGGGTCCTCAGTCCAGCGTTCAGCTTATCCAGCCGATGTGTGTGGGTCTACAGGGTCCTCAGTCCAGCGTTCAGCTTATCAGCCGAGGCGTGTGGGTCTAGCAGGGCCCTCAGTCCAGCGTTCAGCTCATCAGCCGAGGCGTGTGGGTCTAGCAGGGCCCTCAGTCCAGCGTTCAGCTCATCAGCCGAGGCGTGTGGGTCTAGCAGGGCCTTCAGTCCAGCGTTCAGCTCATCAGCCGAGGCGTGTGGGTCTAGCAGGGCCCTCAGTCCAGCGTTCAGCTCATCAGCCGAGGCGTGTGGGTCTAGCAGGGCCCTCAGTCCAGCGTTCAGCTCATCAGCCGAGGCGTGTGGGTCTAGCAGGGCCCTCAGTCCAGCGTTCAGCTTATCAGCCGAGGCGTGCTGGTCTAGCAGGCTCCTCAGTCCAGCGTTCAGGTCATCAGCCGAGGCGTGCTGGTCTAGCAGGGTCCTCAGTCCAGCGTTCAGCTCATCAGCCGAGGCGTGTGGGTCTAGCAGGGCCCTCAGTCCAGCGTTCAGCTCATCAGCCGAGGCGTGTGGGTCTAGCATGCTCCTCAGTCCAGCGTTCAGCTCATCAGCCGAGGCGTGTGGGTCTAGCAGGGTCCTCAGTCCAGCGTTCAGCTCATCAGCCGAGGCGTGTGGGTCTAGCAGGGTCCTCAGTCCAGCGTTCAGCTCATCAGCCGAGGCGTGTGGGTCTAGCAGGGTCCTCAGTCCAGCGTTCAGCTCATCAGCCGAGGCGTGTGGGTCTAGCAGGGTCCTCAGTCCAGCGTTCAGCTCATCAGCCGAGGCGTGCTGGGTCTAGCAGGGTCCTCAGTCCAGCGTTCAGCTCATCAGCCGAGGCGTGCTGGGTCTAGCAGGGTCCTCAGTCCAGCGTTCAGCTCATCAGCCGAGGCGTGTGGGTCTAGCAGGGTCCTCAGTCCAGCGTTCAGCTCATCAGCCGAGGCGTGTGGGTCTAGCAGGGTCCTCTGTCCAGCGTTCAGCTCATCAGCCGAGGCGTTTGGGTCTAGCAGGGTCCTGAGTCCAGCGTTCAGCTCATCAGCCGAGGCGTGAGGGTCTAGCAGGGTCCTCAGTCCAGCGTTCAGCTCATCAGCCGAGGCGTGAGGGTCTAGCAGGGTCCTCAGTCCAGCGTTCAGCTCATCAGCCGAGGTGTGGGTCTAGCAGGGTCCTCAGTCCAGCGTTCAGCTCATCAGCCGAGGCGTGTGGGTCTAGCAGGGTCCTCAGTCCAGCGTTCAGCTCATCAGCCGAGGCGTGTGGGTCTATCAGGGCCCTCAGTCCAGCGTTCAGCTTATCAGCCGAGGCGTGTGGGTCTAGCAGGCTCCTCAGTCCAGCGTTCAGCTCATCAGCCGAGGCGTGTGGGTCTAGCAGGGTCCTCAGTCCAGCGTTCAGCTCATCAGCCGAGGCGTGTGGGTCTAGCAGGGTCCTCAGTCCAGCGTTCAGCTTATCAGCCGAGGCGTGCTGGTCTAGCAGGGTCCTCAGTCCAGCGTTCAGCTTATCAGCCGAGGCGTGCTGGTCTAGCAGGGTCCTCAGTCCAGCGTTCAGCTTATCAGCCGAGGCGTGCTGGTCTAGCAGGGTCCTCAGTCCAGCGTTCAGCTTATCCAGCCGAGGCGTGTGGGTCTAGCAGGGTCCTCAGTCCAGCGTTCAGCTTATCAGCCGAGGCGTGTGGGTCTAGCAGGGTCCTCAGTCCAGCGTTCAGCTTATCAGCCGAGGCGTGCTGGTCTAGCAGGGTCCTCAGTCCAGTGTTCAGCTTATCAGCCGAGGCGTGTGGGTCTAGCAGGGTCCTCAGTCCAGCGTTCAGCTTATCAGCCGAGGCGTGCTGGTCTAGCAGGGTCCTCAGTCCAGTGTTCAGCTTATCAGCCGAGGCGTGCTGGTCTAGCAGGGTCCTCAGTCCAGCGTTCAGCTTATCCACCGAGGCGTGCTGGTCTAGCAGGGTCCTCAGTCCAGCGTTCAGCTTATCCACCGAGGCGTGCTGGTCTAGCAGGGTCCTCAGTCCAGCGTTCAGCTTATCAGCCGAGGCGTGTGGGTGGCCAGAGACAAAAGCGGCGACATCGGCCCTGAACTTGTCCCGGTCGATCCCCTTCAAGTTCCTTGTGATCCTGAAGACTGGAGGCGGACGAGGCTTTGCAATATCCAGCAGGCACGTGACAGGAAGATGGTCGGAGGACAAGGTATGGCTCACACAGGCTGACCGAAAAATAGAATCCTCCTCTCTGTACACAACCCAGTCAAGTGTGTGTCTCTTCAGTGTTGTGAGTCGGCTGGTGCACACCCTGAGACAGACCGAAAGTCTGCAGCAGATCCATGACATGGGATGTGTTGGTGTTGGAAGCACAGTCATAGTGAATGTTAAACTCGCCAACAATCAAAAGGTTCCCACTCAATGCATTGCAATGTTCAAGGAAATCGGCGAACTCGCTGAGGAAGACAGTGTCTGTAAGCTTATTCTTCCTGGGGGGGTGGGGGGGGGGAGGGGGGGTCGATATAAGCAGAAGAAATGAACATGTTGTGGGACATTAAGTGACACTTGCGCCAGTTCAAATGATGAGTGTGGGAAGAGGAAGACGGATAGGCCTGAACGTTTGCAGCAGTGAAAACAAGGCGGCACAGTCCCTCTCACTAAGCTGCGGCACTCCATGGGTTGGGGCGGCACGGGGTAGGAGAAAGTTGGGGGGTTGGGGTAGGGGTACACAGGTCGACTGCCTGCCATGTAGGAAGGGACGCCCATGAGTGTTGAGGTGCGATCATAGCCGGGCTGCTGTGGCTTGTGTTCTGGAGCAGCCCTGGCGTTTGATCCACCGCCATACGCAGAAGGCGCTGGTGTACGGTCAGCATGGCTCGGATCGTGCTGACTGGATTCTTTTGCAACAGCCTCCTCTTGGTGGAATCGGGGCGCCAGCCTAAAGACTTTCGTCACAGCCTGTTCCTGGCGGAATCGGGGCGCCAGACTGGAACTGGCTACGTGCTGAGGGCGCTGACTGTGTTGAGGCCCTTGGTCTCTAGGGCCGGGATGCCCGTTTTTACCGCCATGCCCGGGTACATTTAGCTGTCCGTGGCGGCGTGGGTTTTCGTGTTCAGCCTCAGTGGGGCGGTTTACGTTGTTGGAGGTACGAGAGAGAGAGAGAGAGAGAGAGAGAGAGAGAGAGAGAGAGAGAGAGAGAGAGAGAGAGAGAGAGAGAGAGAGAGAGAGAGAGAGAGAGAGAGAGAGAGAGAGAGATGTTACATTTTCTAATGGCCAACAGCTTGCAACAGTACATGCATGTATGTACAGGAAATGCATGCACCGTCAATTAGTGAATTAAAGCGTTTCTTCCTTTCAACATTTCATGTAGCGTGAAGTCGTGGGACATGCTCTTCTAAATTAAATTAATGAGTGTAATCTGCTCTCAATACTTACATATATATCGTGAGCCAAATTTGTTATGTCTGAAAAGTAACAATTGTCCACAGGTATGGTAGGCTGCAAACAAAACGATCTCCCCCCCCCAAAAAAAAAAAAAAAATTTAGATTTTAAAAATCAATGCTTATTCAGAAAAATAATCTGGGTGATTAGATGAAAAACTCTCATCTAAATAAAATCAATTCAGTTCTGTAGGTAATTATATATCCGACGCTGAGGCTGTTTGCACATCAACCTGGGTTGTACCCGAAACCTGGGATGGATTGTTTACACTTGACCCTACCTGGGTTGGAGCAGGGTACAGTTCAACCCTGGTCCGAAGCTGGGTGAACCGGGGTTGAATCTAAACAGCATTCCAATCCGCGTCGTCACCTTGCATGTTGCCACACACAAATCGGGGACATGACGTCACTGCTAGGAATTTCAATGCCGTTGTCACAACACATTTCATAGCCTTGGAGTCGATTGTGCACATCGAAAGTGAACATGAATTGCTTCTACGGCTTCTCACCCATGTCTGGGCTAAAGGTGCTCATTATAAGTTACAGTGCTGGACGATTTGCCTCCAGCAGTCTTTAGACCGTGGCAGAGAACATACACTTCTGGTAATAACAATAAGTGGTTGCCGAACTGACAATGTAAGAGCGCTGTTCATCAACACGGTTGTCGTAAAGGTCATGATCTATAAGAAACACTCTGTTTTTTCGCAAACTCAGTTGCTGTACGAGTATTTTGAATCTTGTGATACAGCCTGACGTAGCGGTGCCATGCTACCTCTGCTACCGAATGCCGTCTATTACAGATCTATACAGTAATTATAGCCTAGACCGGACTATCTACCTCTCAATCTATCGGTAAGGCGACGCTTCTCCGACACAGTTAACAGTATGTGCTTTGCAGATGCTGCACGTTGCGAAGTTCATCGTCATCTAACACGCCTTACTTGCTGACCAGCCGGAATTTCAGGTTCAAATAGATATGGTGTACTATTTGCCGTCATCGTTACCGGAAGAAATTTATAGTAAGAGTTGTGGGACTTAACCGGTAAAAGTCATCAGAGTTGTGGGACTTTTGGAAAGATGTCTGCCACCATAATTGCCGCCATTGTTCGGGTCTTTCCGGAGCTTTTCCGTCAGTGATCGGAAAATCGACCTTCTCTGATTCTGTCTTCAGTCATAAAATCTGATCGCTTCACTTTAGAGCGCAATGACTTGTATCATTCGAATCAGAATTTGACAGTCTACCGAGACGATTCTACTTCAAAAGCCGACATTAGAGGCACTTTAAAGCGATCTCCGCCAAGCAATAATGGGTTAATGTTAAAGCGATCTCCGCCAGTCAATAACGGGTTAATAGATCGCAACATCACCTTATTAACCCTTTTAGTCCCCGAGGTCCCATTTCGCAAATTTTGGAGGTGTTGCCTAACGACTATGTACCAGTTGCAGGGGATGGATTGACCATGATAATTCAAGGGTAGTGCCAGATTAGCTTGGCGCCTTGAATTATCATGGTCGATCCATCTCCTGCTGCAGGGTCCCGGTGCTAAAAGGGGTAATGATCTTAGTATGTCTTTTGATAATGCTGGACAAGAGGATTAATTTAAATTATATTGTTTTTTTTTAACTCATTCAGCCCCGACACACCACAGCAAGACATAGAGTGACAATGATAGTTGAAGGGTGGTGCCAGGATAGCTTGGCGCCCATAGGCGCCAAGCTATCCTGGCACCACCCTTCAACAATTCACGGTCGATATGTCTCTTATTATTTTGTGATGCAGTCCTTGGAGGACACCTCCGAAATGTGGGTATTTTGTACCTGGGACACAATAGGTTAATATAGTACCGAAATGTGGATATTTTGTATCTGGGACACAATAGGTTGATGTCGTAAAATGAAAGACTTTCCTGACCGTTATTACCTTTGCACGCAGGAGAGTTCCGTCCGTTACTCTCAAACTCTCTGGGTGTGCCTACTCACATGGATTGTGAAAAGAAGGGAGAAAATTTGTAGTTGAGGCGAGATAGCTTTGATAAGCCTTTGTATCGGCGGTGAAATGTAGCTCTCGAAGCCCCCCGTGGAACACATGATGGCATGATCTTCATTTCCTTGTAGTCAAAGGCAAGTCGTGAAATTGTGACAGAATCTCTCCATCTGCACCCCCGCCCCCATTTCCTCCCCCTTCCTCCCCCCTCAGTCTCCTCCTCCCCTCCTCCTCCCCTCCTCCTCCCCTCCCCCTCCCCCCCCCCCCCCCCCCCCGCCACCCCTCCCCCCCCCTCCCCGTCGTGGAGCAGATGATGGCATGATCTTCATTTCCTTGTTATCAAAGATAAGTCATGAAACTGTAACAGAGTCTATCCATCTGCACCCTCCTTTCTCCCCTCCCCCCCCCCCCGTCCCATCTGTCTCCCCCTCCCTCTCCCCCCTTCCCCCTCTCCCTCCCCCCCCCCTCTGTAGTGGAGCAGATGATGGCATGATCTTCATTTCCTTGTGGTCAAAGTGTCATGAAACTGTGACAGAATCTCCCCATCTGCACTTCTCCCTTCCTCCGCCCCCCCCCCCCCACCGTCCCCCGTCACCCGTCCCCCATCCACCCCCACCCCCCCCGTCCCTCCTCCCCCTCCACCCTCCATCCTCCCCACCTCCCAGCCGTGGAGCAGATGACGGCATTATCTTCATTTGCTTGATTCCTTGTGGTCAAAGACAAGTCATGAAACTGTGACAGAATCTCCCCATCTGCATTTCTCCCTTCCTCCCCCCGTCCCCCGTCTCCCGTCCCCCCGTCCCCCCCCCCCCCCCCGTCCCTCCTCCCCCCCTCCACCCTCCACCCCACCCCCCCCTTCCAGCCGTGGAGCAGATGACGGCATTATCTTCAGTTGCTTGATTCCTTGTGGTCAAAGACAAGTCATGAAACTGTGACAGAATCTCTCATTCTGCACCTCCCCCTCCTCCGTCTCTCCCCTCCCCCCCCCCCCCCCCCCCCCACCCCGCCCTAAGTCCTGGCGTTTTTTTTGCAAAGGACAGTATGACCATTATTGAGAAGAGCGCGATTTTGATTATAGAACAATAACAGTCGTGCTTTCTTTTTTAAAAAAAAAAGGACATTCTGGCCTTCATCATATAACGGCACAGTTATTACTGCATTTAACCCTTTCAAAAATGAACTTGATCCACTGCAAGTGACATAGATCCTCATGAGCCCTCGCAGTTTGCGGGGGCTCATGAGGATGTATGTCACTTGCCCAACCCACTTTATATCCATGTTTCTTGGCCGGAGTGAATTGCCTGGCGTGGAATTAACAAAGATTTCAGACAAATATTCTGCGCCCTTTAGTAGTGAAGAGGTATGAGAATCATCGCTGATTCCTTCTTAGAGTTTCTTCAGCAGTGCTGAAAGAGGCGCTGCGTCATTTGGGTATGCTTAGCAGGTGATCGCTTCCCCCCCCCCCCCCCCCCCCACTCTATCAGCCATTTTGGCCTTTACTCTTTTGCTGCCAGCTTACAGAAATAGCACTTTAACTTTGAAATTAACCATTTATGTTTCGACAACAACAACAACGGCAACAGCAACAGTAACGAAAGCTACAACAGCAACAACAGCAAGAAGAAGAACAACAGTAACAACAGCAAGACATATTTACACTTTATAAACACATGTCATCCGGTGCTTTCTCTACATGGTGGTTATGAACATTTTCTGTTGATTTACACTATTCCAGGTTACAAATTTTGTCAGAAATGAACCGAGTGGCTTCATGGTGGCGTGCTCGACTCTCGTCCGAAAGGTCGCGAGTTCCAATTCAGCTGGGATAGAGATTTGTTCAAAACCTATTCGATGCCCAGTCTTTGAAATCACCTTCTTGGTGGAGGTTAAGTCCTGAACTTTGACGTCTTGGTTTTTTTTTTTTTTTCGTCAGCAAATGGTTAACACTCAATAGAAGCAAATGTATCCAAACACAGTTTCGTGTTAAAATGTCTCGATGCTGTTTGCAATCGCCATGGACATAATCGTCAGACAACCTCGTCTGACTGAGACAGAATGATATCAATGGGACTAGGAAGAGGCATAGATCCTCATGAGCCCCCGCACTTTCGGGGCTCATGAGGATCTATGCCTCTTGCAGTTGCATCATGTTGCATCTAATACAGCGTTGAAAAGGCTAATAGCTGGAGGAGACTTACGGGTGCATCTGATCTGGTAAGCCGGTAGATATAGGGTGGCAGGTTGGCACTTTTGTGACGTAGTTTGGAGGAAATTTAAGGACACCTGTGCCTATGTGATATGGACACTGGATATTCCAACAGATATTTTTTTGTTTCTTGGCAGTTAGTGTACACTGCTTTACTGTAATCGATATTTTCTTTTATAACATGCCGCAAATATAAGGAGATGAAATGTTTGCGTGTGTGGGGGGGGGGGGGGGGGGAGGAGGGGGAGGGGGAAGGAGAGGGGGGGGCTGAGGGGAGGGGGGAGGGGGGAGAAGGGGAGGAAGTATTATTATTATTATTATTATATTGCTACTACTACTACTACGACAGTGTACTTTTATTATTATTATTATTATTATTATTATTATTATTATTATTATTATTATTATCATCATCATTTATTTATTTACTTGAAGACGTACCTGATTTTGATTCTATGCGTCACCTTAGTGCGCAAAAGGTGAATGGGCCAACGTAGGACGCCGTTGGCCCGCGCACGGACGTGCGCGGGCCAACGGCGGCCGACGTCGGCCCTATGACCTTTTGCGCACTGGGACAGCCTTTGTTTTGAGGGCTTTTTTTTTTTTTTTTTTTTTTTTTTGGGGGGGGGGGGGGGGGGGGCGGGGTAGAATATAGTTCACCTCAGCAATCACCGAGTCTTGTAGTACTTGGTATTGATGATGTCTTTGTTTACGTACTAAGTGTTTTTTTCTTTCAAAAGTCTGGTTCGATTCAGCACGACATGAACGAATAACGAGGTCTTGTTTGATGGCTCCCCGTGTAAAGCACTATACTGAAGCTGCCCTGCTCTTCAGTTGCCATGTTGCCATGGTTTTGAGGACATTTTTTTTTTTTTTTTGGTCACACGTACACACGTTCATATTCATAATCATTGCGCAATAAAGTTTTTTTTTTTTTTTCAAACACTAGTCAGAGTGAACTTGACAGCATCTAAATGTGTAGGCTACTGGTCTGTGATTTAGGTCCTTATGACTCGTGAGGTCCAAAATCTGCGCCCTCTGAGCCGTAAGGACCAAAATGACAGATCAACGCACGACGTTGAGACATAAGGTCTGAAAATCACAAATCAACACACAAATACGGAAGACAAACCACACAGTGACATCGTTAATGCCCATTTATTTTTAGTTCGCACACATAAGGTCTGAAAATCACAAATCA
>BTPG01000002.1:9061338-9088838 GCA_036245525.1 Semisulcospira habei | reverse complement strand
ACTAAGGCCATCTCACGGCGGGAATTCGAAGAACATCCCTTTTGACACTAGAAGTGAAATACTGATTTATTCATTTTTTTCGTGTTTGGTTATTCATTTGCCTTGAATTTCAATTTTTGTTGTTAGGTTTCACCCACGCTTGCAGGCAGTCGCCACCCAAGAAGCTAAAGACCGTGGGGCCGTGTCGGCCACAGTGGGCCCGCGCACATCCGTGCGCGGGCCCACTGTGGCCGACACGGCCAGAAGACTTTTACTAACTGTGTGTAGGCCTATATAGCACCGGTTTGCAAGGAGCTCCTAGGAGGTTAATGAAAAACAAGTTGTACATCAATACCAAACTTTGCCTCGAGGAGTTTTTTGTGTACGTTATATTACGAATCACCTAGTTTCTAATAAGACTCGTTGGGTTGGGATCACAATCAATTCTTTTTAAACACATTACGTTTGTGATTTTAAACTTCACCTTTAAAAGAAAAAATTCACAAAAAGTAACACCGATATAGATCTTCACTGTCGTGACTGAGAAGGTTGTCTTTTGTAGCCTGCTCGGCGTGAAAACAAACAATAACTAACTAACTACAACTACTGCCCTTTCTTCTTTTTTTCTTTTTTTGTTTTTGTTTAGAGGAAGGGGGGGGGGGGGAGGGTGGAAGATGTGAAAGGAAAGAGTTATTGCTCTTAGAGTGTTGTCATGTACAATTATTGCTCCTAGAATGTTGTCATATAGAGTGATTGCCCTTCGCGTGTCGTGACTCAGGCAACAAGTCATGCGCATTGACAATCGAGCCTTTGAAACCGATCCGGTATAGAACACCCCGCCTTATGAATGCCCAGCATTGATAGCACTAGAGAATATCCAAGCAATATTGTGCTGTAGATTTGAGCGGGATAAAGACGCCGATTATGTCTCGTAGGAGGAGGGCTTTAGAAAAAAAAAAATCTGCCTGGACAAACCCCGCTGACTGCATGCAAAACGGCATAGAGCCACATGAGGGCCTGCAGTCGCAGGAGTTCATGCGAATCAATGCCTCTTGTGCTGCTGACATTGAACATTGGAATCATTTTGCATCGTCGAGCTGAGAGGGCAATACAATCTAAACCCACGACCGTGAATTCGAATAGCCGGAGGTTTGAATCCGAATGACACTGGCCGATAACGGTTTCAGATCACAACAGATCTCTTCTTTAAACGCCCAGCGCCAAATGTGGCAAACCTATTGGTGGCAGTGCCTGATCTGCTAAGCATCTTGTTTAGCTAATCAAACACTCGCTTTGAGCCGTCTTTTCACGCTGATCTGGTCAGACGCTGGTGTCTAGTCCTTACATTTGACTCAACTATCAGCAAAGACTATACTGTTTTCGGGACTCGTGATTGTAATGAATGCTTAGGCCTACCGGACGAAACTAACCGTTAGTGCTTGTCTGTGATTTTGGACCTTACGGCCTATGGCCGTTCGGTCCAAAATCACAGATCAGCACACACGTTTGAAGCAGCTTGATTCTGGTGTGGAAAGGGTCAGGGGAGGGCCCAGGAAAGCCCCCGTGGGAAAGGAAATGTGGGTTTTTTCCCCCGACACCTTGTTTTGGTCAGGGTATGAATTTCGCCGACCAGTGGTTTTGTAAGCCTTTGAACTTGCGTCTGATTTTGCCAAGGTAGAGGAATTTCGGAATGGCGTGGCGTCAGCTTTTTTGATCCATGGAATCTCTTTTTTTTTTTTTCTTTGGTAATTGAAAAATGCTAATGCGACATATAATGTTTATTCGTGATTTACGTCATAGCTTTACGGCCATCTCCCTACCCTTCCCCTTATTTCTATCAACCCAATCTGGTTGTTACAACCCCCCACCCCCCCGATAATAATAATAATAATAATAATAATAATAATAATAATAATAATAATAATAATAATAATAATAATAATAATAATAATTAATAAATAAATAAATAAATAAATAAAAATTAAAAAAGTAAAAAATAAATTAAGTGTAAAAGAGCAAGTTTGAAAACGCACAATATACGTCTTTTTAGGGCGGGGACATGGACGGCAAGGGCGAGGGGGAGGGGGGTGGTCAGGGGGTAGGGGGATTAAGGGACAAGGGTTGGGGGGGTGGGAGGTGGGGGCAGACTTTCTGACGAAGGGTTGTATTAGGCGTAATGAGAAGCGAACAAGGACATATCATTTACGTCACATAAAAGTAATAAGATGACGTATTAAAGCCATGTAACGCGATTCGTTACCTGAGTATACAGCCTTAGCTCATTCAGCGAGGACGCACTACAGCAGGAGATGGATGGACCATGATAATTCAAGGGCAGTGCCAGATTAGCTTGGCGCCTGTCGGCGCCAAGCTAATCTGGCACTACCCTTGAATTATCATGGTCTATCCATCTACTGCAACAGGTGCATAGTCGGTAGATGACGCCTCCAAAACTTGGGAAATACGTGCGCCGGGCTGAATGTGTTAAAGGTGCGCCGGGCTGAAAGTTAACTGTCATCTGAGCCGTACTCATACGACAGTCGTGAAATACAGGTCACAACTTTTGGCTGTAAAGCTTTTTTCAGTATGCAGACGACTGTGTACGTAATACACAGTACGCTTGTACTATGCTGAGGGATTATAAAAAAAAAATCTGCACAGTGACTGCAGTTTTACTATTCTTCTTTCCTCTCTCTCTCTCTCTCTCTCTCTCTCTCTCTCTCTCTCTCTCTCTCTCTCTCTCTCTCTCTCTCTCTCTCTCTCTCTCTCTCTCTCTCTCTCTCTCTCTCTCTCTCTCTCTCTCTCTCGCATTTTATATTTTTGTGCGTACGCGTTATGCGCGTATGTATGTCTGGAGTGCGTGTCCAAGAGCGTGTGTGTGCATGTGTGCGTGTGTGTCTAAGTGCGTGCGTGTGTTAGTTTGTGTGCTGTGTGTGTGAGTGTGTGTGCGTGCGTGCATGCGTAATTGCGGTGTGTGTGTGTGTGTGTGTGTGTGTGTGTGTGTGTGTGTGTGTGTGTGTGCGTGCGTGCGTGCATGCATGAGGTGTGGCGTGCATGCGTACTGGAGTGCGTGTGTGTGTGTGAGCGTGCGTGCGTATGTGCGGGCGTGAGTGCGTGAGCGAGTGCATGCATGCGTCAGCGTATGGTATGTGTGTATTTGCATGTTTATGTCATTTATGTAGTAGATGTAGGTAGCAACGGCAAGTTTGAAAACTGGTCCTGTTACCAATAACTTCTACGGTTGGAAAATAAAGGTTCATTGTTCATTATTCATTGTTCTCTCTCTCTCTCTCTCCTCTCTCCTCTCTCTCTATCTCTCTCTCTACTCTCTCTCTCTCTCTCTCTCTCTCCTTTTCTCTCTGTCCTTCTCCTCTCTGCCTCTCTCTCTCTCTCTCTCTCTCTCTCTCTCTCTCTCTCTCTCTCTCTCTTCTCTCTCTCTCTCTCTCTCTGTAAATTGAATCTTTTCTGGCTCTGCTCCCTAAAACCTCTCCCTACACAGCGCTTTGAGCATGCAGCACTGGATGGAGAAATGCGCTCTACAAATAAACATCATCATCATTATCATCAGTCTTCAACGTGTTTAATATAATCTGACGACGTCGGCTACATGTTTTTTTTTTCAGTTCTGCAAAATACACCATGCGAATTTTTTTTAAAAAGTCGTAGCACGTTAACCCTCTTATACGTCGGTGTCAACTACGTAGTTTTCGCCAGCGTCTGCGAAAGATAAAGGCCGTCCCTGAAACTTTCCCAGGTGCAAGGCAGACTATTTATAAACGCCGTCTACACGAGGAACAATTACGTCTGGATTGCAAGAGGCATAGATCCTCATGAGCCCCCGCGAATGCGGGGGCTCATGAGGATCTATGCCTCTTGCAGTTGGTGCCTTTGCCCTGGTAATAAAAACGGTTAACTTTTCTGTATCTTATCGCGCGCTGTAGTGATTTGAAACGTACTTTACAGCGCGATTGAGGTCAGACTTCAGTCCAAAATGGCCCTATCAGAAAGGTATTGCCACAGCCAACTTGACAAATACACAAACCAACGCGCCTTTAATACCAGCACAATTCCTTCCTCTCAACGCTAGCGGCGCAGTCGTCAGATAAGACTCTGGCCCGAGATTTCGTGTGGATAACTTTTTCACTTCCCTTCTTCACGATCAATAATTGCGGACAAATGAAGCGATGATTGTAGCTTAAAGGTAATGCCAAATTAGAACAACGGTTGTTCGGAACAATTTATGAGCGAATAATAACATTTAATTCTAAACGGTACAGTTGTTGTTGTTGTTGTTTTGTGTTTGGGGGGGGGGGGGGGTTGTGTCGGTTTTTTTTGTTGTTGTTTTGTTTTTTCTTTTCTATTTTGGGAGGGGGGAGGGGTGTTTAATCCAAGACCAAAAAGGTGACTGCCAAGCGTGTACATTTCAGAGAACATCCCAAGGAAGAAGGAAACACGCTTAGAAAAGACAATCACAACTCTATTCTAAGCGTGGTTACTGCACTGGGATGTCCTAGATAAAGATTTAGAAACTGCATGTGACATTTTTTACACCTGACATTGCTAACGAATACAATCACAGCCCTAGGCATCAGAAAGAAACAGACAGTTCAAGGGTACTAATAACGGTCGGTCTGACTATTCTGTCTTGCTCGGTAAATTTAGTTCATAGATATGAGATGTTTGCAGTTTGGCTGTGACGGGCGCCAAGATAATCTTGCACTACCCTTGAACTAATAACGGTACGCTGAATTCACTTCACTCAATTGTGAAACGTTTTCAGTCTGACCGTGACAGGTTAAACTCGCTAGTGGTGGTATTTCTTGTCCCAACCCTCCCCCTTACATCCCCCCTCACCCCACCCCCCACCCCGCCCCTTGTTAGTGCCGTGTGATAAATGCACATTGGAACGTATCGGCAAACAATTATAAAAGAATGATTTTGTGAAATACACGAAGTAAAGAGATGCTTACATACAGCTGACCGTACCTCGCTTTAACTCATTCTACCCCAGACACACCACAGCAAGATAAGGATCGACCATGATAGTTCAACGGTGATGCCAGAATAGCTTGGCGCCTATGGGCGCCAAGCTATTCTGGCAACACCCTTGAACTATCATGGTCGATCTGTGTCCTGCACTGCAATGCAGTCTTCAGAGAACAACGGCAACAATTTGGGGATTTCGGTCTTGGGGTAGAATGAGTTAAAGACGGCTACATCCACGTAATCTCTTTACTGGCGAGAAAGGAAAAGCGTTCACGTCCCAACTGCAAAGAGACATAGATTCTCATGAGCCCCCCCCCCTCCCGCCCCCGCCCCCTCTACCCTGCCCCCCCCCTTCCTCTCCGAGCATTAAGTTAGTTAGTTATTTCGGTTTAACACCGTTTGCAATCAGGTATGTGAATATCAAATAGATGTCAATGATATCTAATTAGCAGGAGGGGGACGAATAGAAAATACAGAATAGAAATGTGTGATCGATTGCGACTCTCTCTCTCTCTCTCTCTCTCTCTCTCTCTCTCTCTCTCTCTCTCTCTCTCTCTCTCTCTCTCTCTCTCTCTCTCTCTTTTCATGAAGACAGACGCACGCACGCACGTACACGCGCAAACATACCACCCACCTACACCCACCCACCCACACACACACACACACACACACACACACACACACACCCCTCACCATTCCCACATCCACTACCTGCTACCTGCAAAATGTATGTCCGCTTTTTCCAGTAAGCAGCGGTCCTCAGGCCCACGGCGGCCGCAGTGGGCCCGAAAGCGTTTTGCTCCTGGGGGGGGGTTAGCACGCAAATGTCACGCTTGTTTTATTTTCCTGTGTGTTCAGCGTGTCGAAGCGAAGCGATTCTGTTGATCTGATTTCTGGCGATAAGTGATAAGATCACTTCGCGTGCACTGGGAACCGACCCTTGGACTCCTGGCTCCTAAGCCGACTAAGTGAAGAGATTGTACTTTTTTTTTTATAATTGATTAACCCGTTCAGTGCGGGGTGGGGGAATTGTTAACACCGTCCAACTGCAAAAAGCATAGATCCTCATGAGCCCCCGCAGTCGCGGGGGCTCATGATGATCTCTGCCTCTTGCTGACAAAACTTTGGGATCCATTTTCCTGGAACATTGACATGGGGACGTAACTTAGTGGATAAGACACTGCACTGGTAGTCGTAAGATCCCGGGTTCGAATCCCCTGGCGGGCAGGAATGGCATGTGGACTTTTTCTCATTCCCTTATAGTCAGATTTACGTACAGACTCGGCTTACGGTTGCCCGTCTCACCGTTCGTGTGCACAGCAATAATAATAATAAAATAATAATACCGTTATTATATAGGCGCTTTTTCTCAATTTTGGGGAAATCGACTCAAAGCGCCGCGCCTGAAACCCAACACACACACTCACGAAACAGACACGGATTTACGCCATTTAAGACAAACACAGTACAAGACAAACGAAGGGCCAGTCAGCTACTGAAGTTACAGAGATTTTTTTTATCGCTTGTATTTGAAATTTTGTAAAGTGGCCTGAGACCGGTACCAAAGTGTGGGGGGTGGAAGAACCGGAGTACCCGGAGAAAGAACCCCCCGACGCATAATCATCACGTGCGCACGTTAACAATCCCATTGACACTACAGATAAGAGAAGGCCCGGTAGCCGGGCCGGTGAAATGGAAACAGAAATAATTAGATCACATGCACCGAAGTTAATAGTAGGGTGGAGGTTTGCACATAAAGTAGCGCTTAACTAGCAGCAGGCTTTCAAAGCTTCAGCTTCCATCCCTACGGCGGCGCCTTGAGCATCTTTAATTAGATGGATATGTGCGCCTCGGAGACGCCATACCATACCATAACCATACCATCTGGGGATTTTGCGGTCTTAAATTAACCAAGATCGCAGAAAAACAAGTTTGCGGCAGCTGGTGCTGAACGGGTTAACTCTTTCTACCCCGGACACACCGCAGGAAGATAAGGATCGACCATGATAGTTCAAGGGTGATGCCAGAATAGCTTGGCGCCCTATGGGCGCCAAGCTATTCTGGCATCACCCTTGAACTATCATGGTCGACCTGTGTCCTGCACTGCAAAGCAGTCTTCAGAGGACAGCGGCAAGATTTAAGCTATTTCGTTCTTGGGGTACAATGGTTTAAACAGTAAGCACGATGAAAAGGTTAACAACAATATATGATCTTGTTCTTGCAGTGGGCACTGGAAAATGCGATTTTTTTTTTTTTTTTTTTACTGCAATAATTATGAATTCTTTTTCACGGTGCTAAGCACACGCTCCCTCTGTGTTTTTTAGTTGCCGTCAGTCACACCATCTCCCGCAGACAACCAGTGACACAAAGCCAGGGTCAAACGGTACATAAGTCCAGCGAGCAGCGTTACTTGACACGGGGCCAGGCTTGTGCTGGGGGGACGTGACCCGTATGAATGTTTGGGCAAAGCGGAGGATTGAGTGAGGTGCAGAATTGGGTGCGGCGTGGTTTAGCCCGGTGGGGGGGTGAATTAGTGTGTGGGTTGTGATTAACGGGTGGGGACTTGTGAGGGGTATGTACGGCGGGTGAGTTGGAGGTTGTGGGTTGGGGGTGGGGGGGGGAGTGTTCGACTTAACCCCTTCTCTGGCTGCACGTATTCACTGCCGTAAAACCTGAACCGCCTAAGGCACACAGATATCAATATTATTGGCAAGAGGCTAAGATCCTCATGAGCCCCCGCGACTGCGGGGACCCATGACGATCTATGCCTCTTGCAGTTGGGTGGCCGTGTTCCCGGTAAGGAATGGGTGAAGATTTTACATTTTCGGGTGGGGGGAGAGAGAGAGCAGGGGTGGGTGCGTGGGGGTGGGCTGGTCGGGTGAGGACGGGGAGGGGGGGGGGTGAGTAGAGAAGGGTGATGGAGTTGTGTCATTGTGTTCACTGGTGCGCGTGAGTTCACACTGATGTACAACCCCCCTCTTGTTCCCGCCCCACCCCACCCCACCCATCCTCCCGCCCCTCCAACGCACACAAGAAGAAAAGCAACTGAAATGATATTGACTGAAACTGAGTACGTGCTTTTAGCCTGCGCCAATTCTCGTGTGCATTAGCTGTTCGCTTGCATGCATCGGCAAATCGTTTAATCCTCTCTTTAATTCATAATTTTTTTTTCCGCTTCTCTTACCACGCCACCCCCCCCCCCCCCCCCCCCCCGTCCACCCCTCCCTTATACAGCACCATGGTTCCAGTGATGAAGGTGTAAACTGGATTTCACCTTCAACTGGAACTTGAAGTGACAGACTTCGTCTTGTTGTTTTCTTCATGCACATAAAGAAATTAAAAAAATATAGAAAACTGACGCTTGAAGAAAAAAAAGATGACTTGTTTTTTTAAGTGTGATATCCACTTTTCTTTGCCTTGAGTCTTTGAAAGCGTCACACCGCATCTTCCTTTTTTCTCTTTTTGTCTTCGTTATTGAAAATACGGTAGACTTTGAAATGGGGCTGGGTCGGAGCGCATTCCGGAGCATGCACGTTTTTGGCGTGCGTGTCAGAAATTCTGGCAAAGAAGTAACACGATAAAAATGACGTCACGTCTTGCTACGCATACCTTGCTAAAGAACGTCTTTTGGGCGCCAAAGCGCCGCTGTGTGTGTGTGTGTGTGTGTGTGTGTGTGTGTGTGTGTGTGTGTGTGTGTGTGTGTGTGTGTGTGTGTGTGTGTGTGTTTGTGTGTGTGTGTGTGTGTGAGACAGCGACTAGAGCCCGCGTTTGAGGAGGGACAAGCTTGAAATTTTAAGATATTGTCCCTAAAAGAATTATCTCTGAACCTTTTTCTCGATTTTTGATTAAGATGCTCATTGGCGAGAAAATGGCCGTTTCACACCCCCCCCCCCCCCCCAAAAAAAAAAAAAAAAAAAAAAAAAACCCGGTTGATCCACACTGGAGTCCGTCATTTTTTTCTATTTTTACTACATATTTATGATATAGATAGATAAAGGGAGATATTGAATCAGTTCGTTAACCAGCATTGCACCTCTAGAACGTTTTGAGTGATAATTAAATATTTGTACAAAATATATATTTTGACGTTTTGGGGTTAATTTCTCGAATTGCATGGGTTAATCTTAAAACAATGGAAAACAATCTTCTCATTAATAATCGCATGATTTTTCGTATACGGTATTTACATAAGCCTACAGTTTGTCTCGGCTGTCGGGTTCGATTAGGTCATTTGCGACCTGTATGCCCTAGATGTGAAAATCAGACAGATTTCTGCACCACCTTTTCGGAGTCATTTGAAAAAAAACAGCTGACATAACTTTAATTTTTCTTTTACGAAAAAAACTATCTTCTCATTAATACCTGCATGATTTTTCATAAACAATGCTTGCATAAGCCTGCTGTCAAGTTTGTCCCGACCCTGGGGTACGATTAGGTCAAAATTGTGACCTGTAAGCCCTAGGCGCGAAAATCAGCAAGAAATTTTAATCCTCTGATATGTCAAATGTTAATACTGCGATGAGTGACGTATAACATCGAGTCGTCACTATGAACACGGCGTCGTGGGACTAATGATGCTATGACGTGAAGCGGCTTGAGGTGACGTCATTTCGCTGCTCGTGCCGCTATTATTCTTCTTCAGAATAGCGATGCTACGCCAACCCACAGAGCTTACGAATGGCGGGAGTCGCCGTGTGTCCGTCTTTATTTCTGTGTGCTAGTGTGTGTGGATCAGAGGGTGGGTTAGAGTAGAAGGAGATGGATTCCTGTCGCCACACGAGCCCACAGAGCGTACTAATGGCGGGAAGCGCCGTGTGTCCGTCTTCATTTGTGTGCGCCGACGTGTGTGTTGATCAGAAGTTGGCTTAGAGAGGAGTGAAATGGATCAGCATAATAAGCCTAAAAAATATGAACAACTCTGAATGTTCCTTTAAGATAAAGGCACGAGAGCTCCAAACAATACCTTAGACTTTGGGGTGATATCCTCATCTACTTTTTATGTAATTTAATTTTGTTAATGTGTTTATGCATTTCGTTTTAACTCTGCTCTGGCGCGTAGCCTCGATAATTAACTACTCTGCAAAAGCGCCGTGGTTGACGCGTTATACAAATAAACGTGGTCTGGATCGCCTTTTAATAGTTTTCGGTATTCATGTATTTCTTGTATATTTTTCGGTATTTATGTATTTTCTGTGTTTATGTCAGTCTTTATTCAGTCATACATTTATTCAATTATTTAGTTTAACTCATTCGAGAAGTGCCTATCCGGATACGCGGCTTGAAGCCGCGTATCCGGATGGGCACGTCTCGAATGGTTTGACTCTGTTGAATTTTGGCGCAGCCACTCTGAAAACACGGTCAAAGGGAAATAACCACTTTTTGCCCCTGACATTTTGCCCGGCAATATAGGGGAAGAAACCTCTATTAACCGCAACAGCACTACATATCCGAAGAATTATTCGAGTTTGTTCCCTTGCATGTCAATCGCGTTTCTACCGAGCTCTCTCACTCTGATAACATGTATTCGTGCAGGTTCGTGATTTTTTTTTTTTTTTTTTTAATGCCGACCTCCAAAATCAGAGACTTATACAGCACATAGTAAAATAAAATAAAATAAACGCAATCACTTTGGGTGAATTATTTTTTTTTCATTCTGCAATTGATTCAAGAAATAAAAAGGTAAAAACAAATGTACATCATCCCCAATGTACTTACCTGTATCAAAGAAAATCCTTTTCTTTTCACACATCACAAACACAATAATAAACAATAATAATAATTCCACGGGAATATTGCACATACGGTTCCAAATGAAAATGAAGGAAACACTTCCCTCATCGCACATATCCAACACGGACACTTCACTATATACTTGCAGTCGACGTCAGTGAATATAGGTGTCGGTTGGTCTGTGATTTTCAACCATAAGACTATAGCCGCATGGTCCAAAATCACAGACCGACCTCAAAAGTCCAAACTAAAATCACAGCCCAGCATAGAAGGAAATTGAAGAGGAAACTATGGAAGGTCAGTCGTTTTATGGCAAAAGGCAGTATGTCTGTTTTTGAGAAAAGTGAGATTTCATGGTTACACAATGCAAATCTCGCTTTTCTGAAAAATGAAAATACTTTCTTTTGCTTTATAGCGGCAGCAGCTTTTCCTTTCAAGGTTAAGCTCCACAATCACAGATCCAAATTCAATGAAAGGAGTAAAATTCCACAGCAGCACATATTCTCAGCACGTACTTCACCATTCCTAATGCCTGAGACTCTTTCAGTCTTTTAATGATGTGAAATCCAAACACAGCACGCGCGGAACACAGCACGCACACGGTAGATCTAAATTCAACAAAAGGAGTAAAATTCCACAGCAGCACATATTCTCAGCACGAATTCATGGTAACTTCACCATTCCTAATGTCACAGACTTCTTCAGTTTTTCAATGCTGTGAACTCCAAACACAGCACGCACACGAAATCACTTCTGTTATTCTGCAACAGGTGCATTGTCGTTAGATGATGCCTCCAAAATTTGGGAAATACGTGCGTCGGGCTGAATGAGTTATAGAAATCCGTAACATCTACTTTTGTCCTAACCTCAGCGTCGTCCCAACCTCGGCCCGAGTGACATATACTGGTAAAAAATAGTAAGGTACACTAAAGGTACTGGGACTCGCATGGGGTAGGAACAGAATGGAGCGGTAGGGGAGGCCTTGCCCCTTCCCGAGGCGCGGTCCTCTGTGGCGCGGTCTGACATAGTGGATGGATGGGCTGAAAGAAGCGCGAGCAACGGCGACAAGCAGAAATTAAGTCCCCCTCCACCCCCCCCCCCCCGCCCCCACCCCCGCCCCCCCCCCACCCCAGCACGAAATCAGCGAGAGCTGGAAGTCCTTTCCCTTTGTAATTATAGCATAGCATAGGTACATTAAATTTTCAGCTTGATTTACTAAATGTTCTCAGAATGAGTATGATAACGGTTATACCAGTGATTAGGCATCCCATTGGCCTACAATTTCACAGCATTGGTGTGACGTATAGTGCTCACAAAAAGTAAGGGACGTCATAATTTCAGCTTGAATTACTACTTCAAAATGTCGGGAAAACACCCTACATCTGCAAAACTGCAGCCACCTTTTTGGTCTGATGAATGTTTAGACTTTTGGGGACATTTTTGATGATTCAAGCTAAAAGTAATACGTCCTTTACTTTCTGTGAGCCCTATATGTCACACCAATGTTGCGTAAACTGTAGACCTGTGGGATGGCTAATCACTGATATACCCGTGATTTTACCTATTCTGAGGACTTTTAGTAATTCAAGCTGAAAAGTTAGTGCACCTTACTATTTTGTGACCAGCATACGTCACTTGGACCGAGGTTGGGTCGACGCCCAGGTTGGGACCCAACAGTAAGTCGTTCCATTACAGAATAGTCGATTCCCCTTTTCATTGACAGTGGACGGCTGATTGTGTAATCTTCGTTCGTTCAACGCCAAAGGTGCCCAGCCATCCAAGATCCTCATGAGCCCCCGCCCCCACCTCCCCCCCCCACCCCCCACCCATTCCCCCCCCCCCTCCTTTCACCCCCGCAGTTGCACCACAGGTCCCCAGCCGTCCTACGGACATGTACACAAAGTGGTGTCACCAAGAGGCATAGATCCTCATGAGCCCCTGCACCTACGTTGGTTCATGAGGATCTATGTCTCTTGCAGCTGGATGGCGTTCTCCTTTTGTCGGCGGTGAAGGGGTTCACCCTTTTTGGCTGTCGGTCACGCTGTGTGTGTGGCGGTCAGTAGGGATTTCTCTGTGGGACTGATAGGACAAAATAGCGCTGCCGACAAGCGCGAAAGAGGTTACGGCGAGGGGTGGCACGGCTCATTCGTGCAGAGGCTCGCCTGATATCCATTGTTTAACCCTTTCAGCCCCGGGACCCTTCAGCAGGGAATGGATTGATCATGATAATTCAAGGGTGGTGCCAGAGGAGCTTGGCGCCTGAAGGCGCCAAGCTCCTCTGGCACTACCCTTGAATTATCATGATCAATCCGTCTCCTGCAAGTGGTACATAGTCGTTAGACAACACCTCCAAAATTCTGAGAAATGGGACCTCGGGGCTACAAGGGTTAATGCCATCTTGGCGCTTGTCGTGACGCCGCACACTTTGATCTGAACGCAAGAATGAGTTACCAGCTTGCAAGAACCTACAAGCCTTAGTTCTACTGCCGAGAACAAGTGAACATTAATCTGATGCAAGACTGAGGCACATTTGAAGGCCGTTTGACATCGGAGCGCACAGAGTTTTTGCCAAATATCTCCAAATAAACACTTTTCTTTACCACTTTGAGAACAAATATCATTTAGTGCCAATTGATCTAATATGGAATATTGTTACTAAACTCCTGTGATTTGTCGATTTTGCTGCACAGTCGTAAAAATCTGGTGAAAAAAAAAAAGAACTAGAGAAAGCAATTTTCAACTCCCTAAATAGAGCCCCGGCAGATTTCACTATCGAGGTCAAGCATGCAGACTTTATGTATGCCTGCGCTGCTTCAGCTTGCCAGTGGCCAGTTCACGTGAAAATGGATTGTCTTATACTGGGCTTAATATAACTGGGGCACATTTAGGGATGTAAAATCATCCATTTTATGAAAAAAAAAAAACCCCACATTTTTACAATTGTACAGCAAAATTGACAAATTGTTCGAGTTTTTTTTAACAGTAAATCGTATTAGGTCAACTGTCACTGAATGATATTTTTTCGAAGATTGGTATAGAAAAATGGTTCTTTGCGGAGAAATTTGCGAAAACCGTTCTGCGCTCCGATGTCAAACGACCTATAAGAAACCCATAGGCCTGGTACCAGCGAGGGGGAGGGGGAGAGGGGGAGGGGGAGGGTGAGAGGGGGAGGGGAGGAGGGCGGCGGGAAAGGGGGTGTGTGAGTAGTGGGGGCATGCGGGTTTTATTCGGCCTTAGACTGACCTGATGTACATGCTATAAAGTCACAAGGTCACTTTCGCGATGCTGCCTACTTTCAGCGAAACGTGGAGAATGGTTTCCAGCTTGCAATAATTAATTTAACCTCGCCACTGCCGAGGAAAAAAGTGAACACTACCCAATGGAAGAGACATAGAGCCCCATGGACTCTAGCACCGGCCGGAGCCCGTGAGGTTTTATGCCTCTTGCTGACCTAGTTTGAATTTGTGTTTCTTGAACGGATGTTCGGGGTTCTTTTTTGATGAATTTGCAATATTTTTTGGGTTTTTAATTTAAAAAAAAAAAATGAGCCGCTTGCAGTGAAGTGTTTAGCCATCAAGGGAAATAACTCGCTATAAAACGCGAGAATGAAATCTCCGTGGAAATCAGTTTGAGGGCTCCTACATCCATTCGGACTAGGACTGGAGTGTACAAAAAATAAAATAATAATAATAATAAAAATCATTTTACTTGAAGCTTCAATAATTAGATGGATGACGCCTGCAACCATTCTCACTATATGCAGAAAGACTTTTGAAACGAAAATTAATTTTTCCCCTTGTCTGCCGAAGAAGAAGCCAGCAGGATCCAACTGCAAGAGACATAGATCCTCATGAGCCCCCCGCATTGCGGGGGGCTCATGAGGATCTATGTCTCTTGCTGTCACCACTGTGTATCCCTTTTCCTTCAACACACACACACAACACCTTTGTGCAAACGATTTGTCAACTCCGTCGTTTCAGCACAAGATCACATCGCTAATCAGTGAATCCATGTCCGCAGATATTCAGTTTCACTCATTCAGCCCGCGCACGTATTTCCCAAATTTGGGAGGCGTCATCTAACGACTATGCACCTGTTTCAGCAGATGGATCGGCTATGATAATTCAAGGGTAGTGCTAGATTAGCTGCCAGTACAAAATTGCAATTTCCGCCTTTCGGCATTTTGACGGATCTATGCCGCCGTACCTTAGTCCTGCCAAGCTGTCGGTTTATCAGCCATCACGCGGCACCCTCCGTTCCTCCAGTGAAAAACTTTTTTTTAAAATCCCGAAGCTTAACGTGAAAACTGTCGGGGAGCGTTCTTTCACCTTTTTAGCCCCAACTGTGTGGAACTCACTGCCAACTGAAATGCGGAATCTGCCCACATTGTCACAGTTCAAAGCTCACTTAAAGACTTTTCTTGTCCGTCGGGCATTTAACATTTAACATTTAGCTCACCTTTAGCTAACTGTTGACTGACTGCCTTTTATTCTGATCCTAGAGAGAAGTGGATGTAAGGTGTTGGGAAGGGATGGGGTGGTTTAAAGTAGTGTATACTCGTGCGTGTGTCTGGGGGAGAGAGGGTGTGCTGTTGTGCATGTACAGTGAGTCCAGTGTTTTCCTGGAGAACAACGCTATACAAGAACTATTTATTATTATTATTATTATTATTATTATTATTATTATTATTATTATTATTATTATTATTATTAATCTGGCACTACCCGTGAATTATCATGGTCGACCCATCTCCTGCTGTAGTGCGTCAGAGCTGAATGGGTTAAGTCCACAATTTTTGTCAGTTTACAAATTCACAAACACTCAGTTGAAATTCTACACAAGTCCGTGTTTCCGTCAATCCATTCAGATCAAACTCAACACAAGTGCATGTTTCGAACAATGAATTCTGCTGAAACTCAACACAAGGATGGTCAGGTTCTATGCATACATGCATTCACGTACACTGAAACGGAACACGATTCCATGTTTTCCATCCATTCACTCGAGGAAATTTCGACGCATATCCATGTTGTGTGTGTATTCACGTGAGCTGAACTTCAACACAAAGTCCACGTTTACATTTTCCATGTAAAACTGCAATTTGACACCGTCGAAGTGGAACATTTTTCACTACACACACAATGCATCCATTTTGAAACGCGCATCCGGTGTATTACTGAGGAGTGCGCTTTTTTTCATTCATTCATTAATCTGCCGTATCTCCGTTAGTGAAGTCAGGTCGCGGTGACCTAAACAGCTAGCTAGGACAGCCGTTTGCACACCTCCCTCTGTCTCGGTCAGTAGCCGACGACAGCCTTGTTGAGGGTATCCCGGCCGCCCGCAGCTCGGCCCGAAGAGTAGCAGAGCCGTTTCACACAAAAAGATTTAGCCGGCATGCTCACACACACACACACACACACACACACACACACACACACACACACACACACACACACACACACACACACACACACACACAAATGTCCTCGCACAACGCGCTACCTGGACCTAAGACAATCACATGCAGGCTCGCGCTTTCTTTGTCGCAGACTACAGGTCCTCGGGCCGATGCCGTCAGCCTCAGCTGGCCCGCGCTACCGCAGTGTTTAGCCATCAAGTCAGCTAAGTCTGACGTCGGCCTGAGGACCTTTAGCTCACCGGGGCAGCAAACCTTCGACATTAATTAACCAAAAGACTACACCCTAGCGCAGGGCGAATCAAAGCAACCTCGAGTCAATCTTCTTGTGCTGATTGTTAAAGACGGTAACACCGTGATTCCTCAAGGGGAGTGCCCGATGAGTTTGGCGCCTCTGGCGCCAAACTCATCGGGCACTACCCTTTGAGCTATGAAGCCCATTGTGTCCTTGATGGCGAGTCTGGCGACGAGCTGTGAAGAGATTTGCTGTTGAAATGCGAAGACACGCACAGACGTTGCATGCTTGTCCACCTGCGCAAAGTGCCTGCAAAGAACAAAGAAATATTTTGTTTCAGTTTATGCGCTTTCGTAGGGGAATATTTATATACAGTTAGAAAGACAAAGATTTTTGTTCTAAAGTTGGAACATTTTGGTTTGGTTAGTTTGTTTGTTTGTTTTTCCTTTTTCTATGTTGTTTCAAATGTTATTGCCGTATCAGATTTTGTGATTTTTTTCTTGGTTTGTATGGACTTTTTTGTTTGCTTGCTTGCTTACATGTATGTCTGTCCGTCCGTCCGCCCATACGTTTACTTCTTTTATTTTTTTATTTTTCATTTTAATTGTAATTTTTGGATTTCTTTAAATTTCATTCTTTCTTTAGTTGTCTTTCTTTCCTTGATTTTTTTTTTTTTTTGTTGTTCTTTTTCTCACTTTTTTCTTAGCGTATTTGTTTCCGTTATATCGCTCTTTTAAACGACTAGTGCTTGTAGACATTCATTCTGTATTACAAGTTAACAGCCCTCCTTCGCCCCCCCCCCCCCCCTCCCACCCACCCCCCTCACACACACACACACACACACACACACACACGCGCGCGCGCGCTCAATGCGACAACTTTGTTGTTGTGGAGGTATAAGGGTATTCAATGATTTTGCTTCCTTTTGCACTATCACGACCCCCTCTCTCTCTCTCTCTCTCTCTCTCTCTCTCTCTCTCTCTCTCTCTCTCTCTCTCTCCTCTCTCTCTCTCTCTCTCTCTATCTCTCTCAAACACGCAGACCCGAAACCAATACGTGTGTGTTAGTCTGCTATTTCCGACCTTACGGCTTTTAGCCGTAAGGTCCCAGATCACAGACCAGCGCGTATCATTTTCCTTGTGGCCCAAGTTTTCCTCGTGCGATTTGACATCCTATTGACTGAACAACTCTCTGGCTACTTTGAGCAGGTCATAACCCGTTTAACCCTAAGACCATCATAGCTCAACGGTGGTGCCAGATTAGCTTGGCGCCTGACAGAGACGTATCAGTTGCTGGAGATGAATGAACTATGATAATTCAAGGGTAGTGCTAGATTAACTCGACGCCTGCGAACTTGGTTCCAGTTCCGGGAGATGTTTCGACAACGATAATTCAAGGGTAGTGCCAGATTAGCTTGGCGCCTGACGGCGCCAAGCTAATCTGGCACTACCCTTGAATTAGCATGGTTGATCCGTCTACCTACTGTAGTGCGTTGGGGCTAAAAGGGTTAATTATTGATCAAGCAAGGAGGAAAACTACAAGGAAAATTGTTAGTGGAAATGACATCTAGGGCCAAGCTTTTTGTTCTGAAACTGAAGATCAATTCTTAACGGCTTGGGTGTCGGTAGCGGTTTTAGTAGCGATGATTCCTGCAGGATGTCAGGGTGTTGTTATTCCTGCAGGATGTCAGGGTGTTGTCAGGGTGTTGTTATTCCTGCAGGATGTCAGGGTGTTGTTATTCCTGCAGGATGTCAGGGTGTTGCTATTCCTGCAGGATGTCAGGGTGTTGTTATTCCTGCAGGATGTCAGGGTGTTGTTATTCCTGCAGGATGTCAGGGTGTTGTTATTCCTGCAGGATGTCAGGGTGTTGTTATTCCTGCAGGATGTCAGGGTGTTGCTATTCCTGTAGGAACCATCGCGACTAAAACCGCTACCGACACCCACAACTTTTAACCGTGAAGAAATGAATTCATTTTCAGTTGAAGTACCTCAACTCACAGAAAACGCAATACGTTGTAATTTGCATTAATTAAATTCACGGCAGAGGTCTTAATTATTTTTCAGCATTTTGTACAGCTTTTTTTAATATTCAGGGCTATTGTCTCATAATTGAAACTGACCCAGTGTTAATGATAGTAATAACTGGATTGAGGTACATTTAACGTAGTACAGAGTTATTGAGATGATCCTGATGAAACACTTTATTGAAGATACGCAATTAAGGCACATGTGTCTGTCGCTGTCGCGGCTGAAGAGAGAGAATGACTGACTGACTGACTGACTGACTGACTGACTGACTGAATGAATGAATGAATGAATGAATGAATGAATGAATGAATGAATGAATACTGCTTTATTTCTGAATGATGGAAACAATAAGCACAAATGACTCCTTTTCAGCTTGCTCTTTCTAAGCTGCTTCCCAACCCATTACACCCCTGAGGCTGGATTGTCAAAATCTGCTTATTGCCCTATGAAGGCTAAATTACAGATTAGGAGAAGGATCAATCATTTTAGTTCAAGGGTGGAGCCATGGATTAGCTTGGCGCTTCAGGCGCCAAGCTATTCTGGCACCACCCTTGACTATTATTGTCAAATTTGTTTTAAGCATAGCGTCACGGTATCAGGATAAAAATGGTAACACAACAGCGAGAGAGAGAGAGAGAGAGAGAGAGAGAGAGAGAGAGAGAGAGAGAGAGAGAGAGAGAGAGAGAGAGAGAGAGAGAGAGAGAGAGAGAGAGAGAGAGAGGAGAGAGAGAGTACTGACCCTCCATAATAGTTGATATGAAGCTGATACGAAGCTGTTGTAGTTTCACCAGCAGAAGCGTTCTCCAACCTCCGTGCCGCGCTCCCCAGAACCAACTGCACGCATCCGGGAGACGTGCAATCCCACTGCGCACGCTTTTTCCCCGTCTCTGTTTTCGGCAGGTGCACAAATAAATTTATTCCACGTCACGTGACCCGATATTGCGGGAAACACCACGTGCTATTTCCCGCGGTCTGTGGTTGGGCAGCGTGGATCCGGCGTTCAGCGCAGTTACAGCGATAAACATACGCGCGGTGCGCTGAACAAGTGTTGCTGGTATTACGAGGGAGGGGTGGGGGGGGGGGGGGTCTGGACTTCCCTTATGCAATTTCAGTTCCGCCGTTGGGTCACGGTGACAACTTAGGGCTGCGTTTCGATAATAGTTTCGAAACGACATTGAATCTGAATTCAGTCAACCAGGTTACCAAGATCAAAGTCGTCATATTCTTATGCCGGTCTGTGTTCTGAGACTTTAGACCTATGGCTATAGGCCGTAAGGTGAGAGATCACGTAAATTACATGGAAAATTGCAACTTCACCGTAATCCGAAATCTGACCGGCTGTAAATGCCATCAAATCATGTCAGATGCGTGTCGTGTTAGTCTGTGTTTTTAAAACCTATGGTTCCTGTTCAAGTTCCAGTATCACAGAACACTAAAATGTTACTACAGCGTGTCGTCAACTGAGTCTGGGATGTTAACCCATTTGGCCCCAGCGCCCTACAGCAGGAGATGGATCGACCATGATAATTCAAAGTTAGTGCCAGATTAGCTTGGCGCCTGTAGGCGCCAAGCTAATCTGGCACTAACCTTGAATTATCATGGCCAGACCGTCTCCTGTAAGTGGTACATAGGCGTTGGGTAACTCCTCCCAAATTTGGAAAATGCGGCCGTGGGATTAATTGGGTTAAACCAATGTAAATGTAAATTATTCTGTATGATGGTTAAGTATCTCCCGATGTGGACATGACTGAGCGGAAACCATTTTTGTTTTTCATTAATCCCCATGGCCTGTTTCAATTCTATCAGATAAACAATTAGTGTTTTTTTTTTCCAAACTCAAGAGAAGTTATACATTGTCAGTAATGTAAGCGTTATTTTTTCCGGGTGTTTCAATCATAAAATCAATATAAATTGTAAAGAAGTACCCAACAGAGAAAGAAATATGTCATTTTTATATAAGGATTTTTTTTTATTATTAACGTATCTGCGTTCATGAGGCTTTTTATACAATAAAATATACAATGTGTTACTATTTCAACACCAAATTCAGGCAGCTGTGACTGACAGTGATGTCCAGCAACACCAGAGTCGACCCATCTTGTTCACAAAAACAAGGAAGAAAAGAAAAAAGAGAGAGTATTTTGCTGTGACATATTTATAACGCGATTGTGTCGTGATAAGGATAATGAATGAGACAGAGTGAAAGCCACAGAGTAACATGTTTACACCCACACCGGAAGGACGGCCTCGTACCCTTTATGATCCCCCTTCAATCAAAACATAATCTCTGTGTGTGAGAGAGAGAGAGAGAGGGAGAGGGGGAGAGGGAGGGAGAGGAGAGGGAGAGAGAGAGAGAGAGAGGTTTGGAAACTTAACTTGGCTGGTTTGGACAAACCGCACGCGAGTTACCAACAATGTGGCAGCCATTTTGTTACAGGTCGTTTGACATCGGAGCGCACAACGTTTTTTTCGAAATATCTCCGGAAAAAAACCCACTTGTTTGTACCACTTTAAGAACAAATATCATTTAGTGCCAATTGATCTAATATTAAATATTCTTACTGAACTTCTATGAGTTGTAGATTTTACTGTACAGTCGTAAACATTTGGTGAAAAGACAAGAGCAAGCCATTTTCAATACCCTAAACAGAGCCCGGCAGATTTCACAATCGAGTTCAAGCATGCAGACTTGATGTATGCCTGCGCTGCTTCAGGTTTGAAAACTTGGCCAATTCACGTGAAAATGGATCTTTCTTATACTGGGCATAATATATCTGGGGCACATTTAGGGATGTTAAAATCAGTCATTTCATGAAAAAAAAAAAAAAACACGAAATTTTACGACTGTACAGAAAAACTGACACATTGATCGATTTTCGTAAAAAGTAAATAGTATAAGGTCAACTGGTACTGAATGATATTTGTTCTAAGAGTGATATAGAAAAGTGTTTCTTTGCGGAGATAACTGCGCAAAACGTGCGCTCCGATGTCGAACGGCCTATGACGATTTACGTAATCAGGCATGCTGTTACAACAATATCTAGTTATGCGTAGACAAACGAATGTGTGTGTGTGTGTGTGTGTGTGTGTGTGTGTGTGTGTGTGTGTGTGTACGCGCGCGCGCGAGCGCGTTTGTGCGTGTATGCGTGTGTTTGTGTTTGGTGGACTATATAATATATTATGTTGTATCACTGTGCTTTGATGTCCCTGTTTTATGTGTATTTTGTACTTAGTCGTAGTTGTAGCAACAGCAGGTACGAAAAATTACATAGTCAGTGACTGTGTTAATATTTTCACCGTTGTGAAATAAAGATGCATTGATTCATTCATCGGTACTTGGCAACAGGTCCTGATGTTGCGTTGGTTGTGGGTCCCTTTTTAAACCATTGCGTTCCTACGTCGAAATCCCCCAAATTGTGGAGTTGCCCTATGAAGACTGTATTGCATCTCAGAAGACAGATCGACCATGATAGTTCAAGGGTGGTGCCAGAATAGCTTGGCGCCTATGGGCGCCAAGCTATTTTGGCACCACCCTTGAACTATCATGGTCGAACCATGTGTTCCTGTGGCGAGTCGGGTGTCAATGTGTGCGTTAGTTGCGTGAGACGTCATCCTCAAGCACTGAGATCTGTAAAAAGGCGTTGTTTTATTGTTTAAGCAGGATTTGACTAATCTGTATCATTATCATAAAATCTGAAACCGTGGTGTGAATTTTTAATTTTAACCAGGTTCTCCTCCCCCCCCCCCCCATCCCCACAAGAAAGTAAAAATAAATAAATAAATAAATAAATAATAAATAAATACTACTACTACTACTACTACTAATAATAATAATAATAATAATAATAATAATAAAAATAATAATAATAATAATTTTTTTTTTTTAATATATAAAAACATTTTTTTTAAAGTGTTCATAAGCACAGTCCACGTTCACTGCCAGTGAAGGAAAGCCATCTTATAACATTTATCTGATAGGACAGACACCATCTTTTGAATTTCCTTTATTTAATGTGACACCTTTCCTGTTGTAAATATTACGGTTTTTGTTTTGTTTGTTTGTTTGTTTGTTTGTTTTGTTTTTCGTTTGTTTAAGACATTTCTTTTAATCATTTTGGCCAAGCTTTTCCCTTTTCCCGCCCTGAGGACCGCCTCAGTAGCGTGCCCGTCGCTAAATGCCAATAACTAACCGTGCACGCTGTCATAATTTCACGTTTTCGGTGTCATGTTTTCTAGCGTTTTGTCCTGACTGTGTCCACCCGCCCCATGCCACCCACTCATAAAAACCTGCTCTGTTCTCAGCCGCTACCCTCTTTTAACTTTTAAAGCAGGATATCTTACACACGCGTTTTAGTGGTACAATGCTACCGCCAACTCTTGTCTGTTTGCAAGAGTCATAGATCCTCATCAGCCCGACTGGCGTGTTCCTGCAGAGTAGATTATCCTGAAACCCCGTCTGACTGTAGGCCTACCGTTCAATCTACGTGAGGAAGCGACTCAAAGTGGTCTCATGCGGCTTTTTTTTTTTTTTCTTTCTATCTCATCTGCAAGAGGCATAGATTCTCATGAGCCCCTGCTATTGCGGGGGCTCATGAGAATCCATGCCTCTTGCTGTATCCAGAGGTTACATGAGGATCTATGTTCCTTACTGCGCGGTCACGTCAGAATCTCATTTAAATGCAGACTATTATCAGGCCGCATAATATAGTCATTAAAATGTAAAACTGCACGCGGGCTCAACAGAAAAGACGTGTGCTTGTCTGTGATTTTTAACCTTGCTGCTATAGCCTCAAGGTTTAAAATCACAGACAAGCACACGAGTTATACGGGAGTCAATTGATTTGTCGCTGTTTCCACTCCACAGACGTAGGGAGACTTCGGAGTTTGAGTCAGCGCATAACAGGAAATTGACAAGTGCAGAGGACGACAAACAAACCGCCAACCGCCACCGGAAACCTGTCCTCAATATCACACTAGCCGTCTACCTGTCTGACAGCCGGCGCGTGCGTTCGCGCGCGCGCGCGTGGTCACATGCGAAATAACCGTGGCAGCGGCGACACGCACGCAGGTGCACGCCACGGCTACGCAATGGAAGCGCGCGCTGGAGACCACGTGACCCAACAGGTGAGATATTATGATTATGTGAGGTAAAATGAGCTTGGACTGACCGCTTGATTCTTTTTACACAAGATTTGAATTTGAGCCAGAGTCTGAGAGTATCATTATGCAGTCCCTCTCTCTCTCTCTATCTCTCTGTCTGTGTGTCTGTCTGTGTGTCTGTCTGTGTGTCTGTCTCTCCGTCTGTCTCTCTGTCTGTCTGTATGTCTCTCTCTCTCTCTCTCTCTCTCTCTCTCTCTCTCTCTCTCTCTCTCTCTCTCTCTCTCAGTCTCTCTCTCTCTCTTACCCGATGAGCCAAAACATAACATCACGGGGCATTTTTAAAAAAACAAACCCTGATGGTTAATACTTTCATGTACTACATGCATTTATGTATAGCGTGTGTGTGTGTGTGTGTGTGTGTGTGTGTGTGTGTGTGTGTGTGTGTGTGTGTGTGTGTGTGTGTGTGTGTGTGTGTGTGTGTGTGTGTGTGTGTGTGTGTGTGTGTGTGTGTGTGTGTGTGTGTGTGTGTGTGTGTGTGTGTGTGTGTGTGTGTGTGTGTGTGTGTGTGTGTGTGTGTGTGTGTGTGTGTGTGTGTGTGTGTGTGTGTGTGTGTGTGTGTGTGTGTGTGTGTGTGTGTGTGTGTGTGTGTGTGTGTGTGTGTGTGTGTGTGTGTGTGTGTGTGTGTGTGTGTGTGGTGTGTGTGTGTGTGTGTGTGTGTGTGTGTGTGTGTGTGTGTGTGTGTGTGTGTGTGTGTGTGTGGTGTGTGTGTGTGTGTGTGTGTGTGTGTGTGTGTGTGTGTGTGTGTGTGTGTGTGTGTGTGTGTGTGTGTGTGTGTGTGTGTGTGTGTGTGTGTGTGTGTGTGTGTGTGTGTGTGTGTGTGTGTGTGTGGTGTGTGTGTGTGTGTGTGTGTGTGTGTGTGTGTGTGTGTGTGTGTGTGTGTGTGTGTGTGTGTGTGTGGTGTGTGTGTGTGTGTGTGTGTGTGTGTGTGTGTGTGTGTGTGTGTGTGTGGTGTGTGTGTGTGTGTGTGTGTGTGTGTGTGTGTGTGTGTGTGTGTGTGTGTGTGTGTGTGTGTGTGTGTGTGTGTGTGTGTGTGTGTGTGTGTGTGTGTGTGTGTGTGTGTGTGTGTGTTATAAGATGAATGTTGAGTGTTACTAATATTTTGTGTATATAATTTTTTTAATTTTATTATTATTTTGTTTTCATTTTTGAAACACTTTTGCAAGAAATAATGTGTGTAAATATAATGTCTTTATTTTTTGTTGTTGTTGTTGTTTTTTAACCTATTTCATGTTGAAGATGTTAGCAACGGCAAGTTTGTAAAATGACGATTTGTTTCTGTCAAGACTTTTTATCGTTGATAAATAAAGTTCAACATCATCATCTTTCTCTCTCTCTCTCTCTCTCTCTCTCTCTCTCTCCTCTCTCTCTCTCTCCTCTCTCCTCTCTCCTCTCTCTCTCTCTCTCTCTCTCTCTCTCTCTCTCTCTCTCTCTCTCTCTCTCTCTCTCTCTCTCTCTCTCTCTCTCTTTTGTTGTTGTAATGTTACATTTTTCATAGTAGATGTAGCAAGGACATGACTGAAGTTAAAAAAAAAAAAAAAAAAAAAAAAAATCTCTGTACTTAAATCATTTGTCCTCAGAAAAAAAAAGTTTGAGAGTATCATTAAGCAATCTCTCTCTATGTCTCTCTGTCTCTGTCGCGAAAAACGCTTTGTAGCATTAACAAAAATTATTCACGAAGATTCCCCTCACTTTAACAATTTTAAAGTAGTATATCTAAAGCGACCTGTCCCCGGTTTAATAGTTCGCAATATCTTCTTCACAAATATGCTTAGTGTGTCTACCAGTAATCCTGGTCAAAAAGGGGCTCACAAACATGTTAACTCTTTTGAGACGTGTCGCTTCCGGATTCGCGGCCTAAGGCCGCGAATCCGGAAGCGACACGTCTCAAAAGTGTTGATGTCCTACTTGAGAGAGAGAGAGAGAGGGGAAAAAAACATGCTCTTTTTCTCTCTTTGTACAATATTCAGTTCCTTCGTTACGTGTCATAGTGTAAAGAAGGGTCTTGCTGACAATATTGAAACTCTTGTTCCGGCTGTGAAAGGATTTACTCCAGCAAGGCCCGCCATGCAGCAGATCATCGGTTCAACCCCTTTACAAGCGGCACACTTCGATCGCGTAACGGCTGTCACAGGCAGCGATTTCTATGTGCCCCCGTGGATTAATGCGATTCTATACCTGACGCTGGCTCCATTTGTATCTGAGTTCCTCACGTCGGCTCGAACTTGAGACCTTTTTAGCGTCCATAGAATTGGATTGGATTGTGCATTGCTTAACGTCCCGACAGCAACAAGGCTTTCTCAGGACGTGCCTGCACTGCTTGTGAAAAAAAAAACAACAACAAAAAAACAAAAAAACAAACAAAACAAACAAAAAATTGAATGCATGTCGCCAGCCGGTCCAATACGTTAAATAAACCTACACATGGGGCCTAAATAAAGCCAAGACCATTCAGCAACACACATCCAATATCAAGAGCTACAGGCAGCGCAGACAGTAGGGAGAGTTTAACAAAGGAAAATACAGGTGAATGGACCAAGGGTAGACAGAAACACATGCCCCAGAATACAGAAGAAAACCCACCCTGTGGGGTTGACCAGGGTGACCCTGGGAACTAAAAAGTAGTTACCCGGGTGGGGGAGCGTCCATAGAAACGCCAAGATAATAATAATAATAGTAATAATAATAGTAATCATAATAGTAATAATAATAGTAATAATAATAGTATAATAACAATAATAATAACAAGAATAATAATAATAACAATGATAATAATAATAATAATAATAATAATAATAATAATAATAATAATAATAATAATAATAATAATAATAATAAATAGTTCTTGTATAGCGCTGTTCTTTAGGAAAACACTGGACTCACTGCGCATGCACATCATCATCTCTCTCTCTCTCTCTCTCTCTCTCTCTCTCTCTCTCTCTCTCTCTCTCTCTCTCTCTCTCTCTCTCTCTCTCTCTCTCTCTCTCTCTGACACACGCACAATTACACACTACTTTAAACCACCCCATCCCTTCCCAGCACCTTACCGCATCCACTTCCCTCTAGAATAAAAAGGCAGTCAACAGTTAGCTAAAGGTGAGCTAAATGCTAAATGCCCGACAGAAAAGAAAAAAGTCTTTAAGTGAGCTTTCGACTGTGACAACGTGGGCAGATTCCGCATTTCAATTGGCATCGAGTTCCACACACTTGGCGCTAAAAAGGCGACAGAACGCTCCCCCGACAGTTTTCATGTTAAGCTTCGGGATTTTTTTTTTTACGTTTCTCACTGGAGGAACGGAGGGCTGCGTTGTGGCTGATAAGATCGCCGATAGCGCAGCGGCTAACCCCTTTCGTGCCATACGACGCTCGTGACGTTTCTCAAATCTGTGTTCTGAAATTCAACGAAGGAAAGCCGCGCCCGTCCAAGGAGCGTGTATGTAAATCAGTCTCGGCCAGAGGCATAGATCCTCATGAGCCCCCGCATTCGCGGGGCTCATGAGCATCTATGCCTCTTGCACTAGGATACCAGTTTACTTTTTCTTAGAAGTGAAAGTGTTAAGATTTACTGACTGAACTCCAGATTATTACTCGGAGAGGTTGTTGCATTTTAATGATTTGATAAAATGTCTTAACGAGTGCCCCCCCCCCCCCAACTCCCCTCCCCCTAACCCCTACCCCACCCCACCCCGCCTTTCGACTCCCGTCTCTCCCGCACAATTATTCACCCCCCCCCCCCATCCCCCCTCCCTTTCCCCCCCCCCCCTTCCCCCCCCCCCCCCCCCCCCACCACTTGAAAGCCTGCCACCAATGCCAAGGGTGCGAGGTTCGATACCGGGTTCCGGCGTTGGACTTTTCTCCTCTGGTAAGTGTCACCGTTAATTCGGGCGGACCGTCGGGGGTTCTTTCTCCGGGTACTCCGGTTCTTCCACCCCCCCCCCCCCACCCCCCACCACCCCCCACACTTTGGTA
>BTPG01000002.1:9033838-9056338 GCA_036245525.1 Semisulcospira habei | reverse complement strand
CTCAAAACAAACTCCCACTTTGGAGATGTGTCATCTACATGCGGTACGTCCAAGAGGCTCCCGCTCAGATTTACCACCAATGGACGGACTCAAATAAAGATCTTGTAATCATCACATTGCCAGTCCCATCATGCATCCCTTCTCCACCTGAACTTTTCAAAACATTTCTTCAACTGAAGCATGGAAATCGCTCTCTCATTACCATTACACTCTACCACACCACCGGCAGAGTTCTCGTACAGGGAAACGTGTGCCCTGTGTGGTTGGGCGAGGAATTTGACAAGTTGAAGGCATTAGAAAGCGCCATGAGCGGTGAGACACTTGAACTTTGCCCCCCACCCTCTGAATCTGAGGAATCCCATGCACTCTCCACCCCACCACCAACCCCCGCGGACACCTTTCCCACTCCGTCTCCACTTCTCGCCATCCTCCCCCCTCCAACTAGTCAACAGGACAGCGCGACCGGTGACAGTTCTGCCGCGGTCCTTGATGGGCAGTCCGCTGCGGCTGTCAAAGGTAGCTCATCCATCTCGACGCCCCGCCCTAACACCACTGACCTTAATTCCATAGGTGACCACCAAGATGTATCTGATCGACACGAGATGCCTCTAAACCACTCCCACATAGCCTCGGAGTCCTTGTTTCCTTGCGCGGAGGGATTGCCAGCGGTGGTCAGTGAAGCGAAGCAGCAGCCAAGCATTGTGATGGGCACACTCCCTAGCCGTGACTCTCCCTGTCTAGTGTCCGGAGGCAATGAGGAGATTAGCAAGTCTTTGGCCAGTTCGATGGACGAGGTAAATGATGAAAGAGCCCAAGGCCTTGTCTCAAATGACGTCACTTCAGAGACTGTGCACACCTCGACCCAATGTTCCCCTCAGTGCTGTGACCGTTGTACTGAGCCAGTGGTAGGAACCCCTTGTTTTGCTAGTGTGACTGACATGATAACAGACCTGAAACTGCAGTTCGAAAACCAGCAAAAGGAGTTGCGCGAGAACATGAAAGCGGAAATCGACGCCCTCAAAAAAGAAAATAGCGCGATCTGCAAAGGCAAGTTTCTAGACTCATCACTAAAATGGGAAAGGTCGACGCTATTGAGAGCCGCCAGAAAGAACTACTGGCTAGACAGAAACAGGGTAACACATCACCTCCACCCGCAAATGACTCCATCCCTCCATTCGAAAACACGACTCCTCTCTCAGCTGCCTCCTCCCCTCCCCCTGTTGTCCTGAAAAAGCAGCTTACCCATGCTGACTCTACTGAGCATCCCGTTACGTTCAGTCAGGAGACGTGCGAGTCTTCGACAGGTGGGGCCAGCGGCGAAGATATGGGAGCTAATCCCATCAAAGACCGGCCGCCACAAGCCCCGCGACTCTTCAGCTTCCGTCTGCCGCCCCCGGGTAAAGTGTCTGCCCTACTGATTGGCGACTCCAATCTACAGCGGGTGGATCGCCGCCGGCTTGATCCTAGCGGGGCCACGTGCGTGCGTTACCCTGCGCGGGGTCAAGGCTGGTGACCTGGCTGCAACCCTAGAGACGTGTGACCTCCGTGAGGACATCAGCCGTGTTGTGGTCCACGTGGGTACAAACGACTGCGCCTCGGGCCACGACACGGAGGTGATTCTGCAGAGCTTCCAACGTCTCACCAAGCAGGTCCGCCGTGCATTTCCTTCTGCTGCAGTTGCATACACAGCAATCCTCCCCCAGGGTCGACGGTCACTACAAATAACAGAAACTGTCAACCAGCGTCTGGCCGAGCACTGTGTCAGTGAGAAAGTGCTCTTCCTCCAAGAAAAGGCCTTCTACACACCACAGGGACAAGTTGCTGCTGCTCTCTTTAGCAGTGACAAACTACATCTAAGTGAAAGAGGTGTTGGGGTCCTGCTCCGTCAGGTGAAACGGTATTTATATCACGCCGAAGACGAAGCTCTGCCTAACACTGGTATGCAACGTAAACAAGGCTGGTCCAAAGACATACACAATGTTCCGGTAAATAATCAGGGTGGCAGCCAACGGACCGTAACGTACGAGCAAGCCTACCCACCACTGTTTTTTGGGCCTGACTCTAATTCTCGGGACTTAACTCCAGGTCCCACAAACAGCACCGAGCAGAGGTCAAAGTTTGCAAGCGCCCGCCGGTGGGAGACTTCAGTGTTGGCGAGCAGCAATAACGGTGACAGGGCGGTTGTCTCTCGCCAAGCGGTCCCCGTCCCCAATAACCACAACAGCCAGCCTCCCGTTGACAAGACATCTCGCGCCACCGGTACTACAGAGAACTCACATGCAGATGTCACCACTGGTGCCAGCATTCCTTCCCTACAGCCACTGTACCATCGACCTGACGCTGTAGCCGTGGATCCTCACGCCTTTTCGTCCTACTACGGGAATTACGGCCGCCCCATCGTTCCCTGGCCCCAGGCCACACCCCCCCGGACTGCCACCGTATCCAGTCTTCCAACCGCCTTTCCAGCCATACCCCCCACCCTTCCCTCATTGGCAGTTACCCTACTTGATGGGTGGTCTGAGGCCTTAAGCTGTAGTGTAATTAAATTAATCCGTGTCTGCTCGGCCCAGTGAGTGTGTTAGCTAGAACTAAGATGCACCGGCCCTTGCTGTGTACATAGCGTTTACACTGACAATTGTCATTCAGTTAGTTATTTGGTTTAGCGCCCAGCATTCAAAACTATGACATGTTTTTTTTTTTTTTTTTTTTTTTTTTTTTTTTTTTTTAAATTAATCTTGACTACGATTCAACCCGCAATCCGCGAGTCGCGGACAATAGCGTGTGTTCCTAAGTGCATAGGTGTGTGAGCCCTTGTATAGGTTGTGGGGACTTAATTTGAAATAATAACAGAAACGTTCGAATTTCTGTGCATGTGTTTTAACAAGTGCTGCGGCACTTAGACATTTTTATTTAGTTTTTTTTTTGTTTTTTTTTTATACCGTGTTACGTAAATAGCGATTACTTTCGGGTAATCGGAACTGCAAAATATTACAGACTGCCTTGACATTGGCTGTGTGTTTGCCTTTGAGGCAGCACACTGAGAACTGTTTGACTACGGAAGTCACAGTGACCTTTTGGCCTTTAGCCAGTGAATTGTCTTTGTGGACTCCAAGTTCTCTTGGCTCAAGAGACTTAACCGTAGTGTGTGTGTGTATGTGATTTTATTTTGAGATCATCGCGCATTTTTGTGTATGTGATCCCATTTTGAGATTATAGGGGCTTTTTACAGTGACTTTACGCGAACTGACGAGAAGCGATGCCGAAAGCTTCAATTAGCCTACAATCACTTGGACTGAAAATCGGACACCTTAACATTTTTCACCTGTTTCACAAGGTCCCCGATATTCGTTTATTTTTAAATGAGCCATCGCGCTTCCATCTCTTTGGTCTCACGGAATCACGTCTGGGCCCAAACATCAGTGATGCTAGCTTAATTATTCCTAACTTTTCTCTAATCCGGCGTGACCCAGGCTACCCTGGACACACTGGAATAGCTGTCTATGTACATAGCTCTATCCGAAATATGGTGCGCAGACGTGAAGACCTTGAGTCCAGAGAGCTAGAGTGTGTGTGGCTGGAGGTGAAAATACCACATTCCTCTCCCATCCTTATCGCCTTTATGTACAGAACTCCAGCTGCTACTGCTGACTGGTATGACGACTTTGTACAAGTGATGTATAAAGTGAACGACACCGGTAAAAATGTTCTCATTCTGGGAGACTTTAACATCGATCATGGCAATCAGCGATCACTCTTTTCGGTCTAAAGCAGATGATTAAATCTCCAACGCGAGTATCACGCTCTGCTGCCACCATCATCGACCACATTTACACTAATAACCCAACAGCAGTAGCGGAAACTAATGTTTCTTCATTAGCCGTCAGTGACCACTTTCCCATCGCCTGTACATGGTTGTGTAATCTGCCCGCAAAACAAAGTCTGGACCAGCACTCGTACATAACGTACAGATCGTTTAAAAAGCTCAATACGAATGCTTTCTTACATGATCTAAGCTATGCAGGATTTGATCAAGTGTATAACTGCACTGACCCTGATAATGCGCTCGCTCTATGGCTTGATCTGTTCCTCGGGGTGCTGAATAAACACGCGCCGCTAAGAAGGAAGCGAGTCCGACGCCGCGAGCCTCCCTCCTGGATAACGGAGGAAATCAAACAAACTATGGAGGCACGAAACACCGCTAAACAAGAAAAGAACTTCGCTGAGTTTAAACGTTTGCGTAACAAAGTTAAGTACTTAGTTCGAGAAGCTCAAAAGTCATTTGTTGAAAAGACAATTGAGAACGAAAAATCTCCTGCTTCTGTTTGGACTGCTCTGAATACTCTTAACAAGCAACACGCGCAGGCAGACTCATATCATTCCACACGAATTCTCTGCAGAAAGCATAAACAATTGCTTTCTCTCAGCTCCAGAACAGCTACTTACTTCCAACAGCCCTGATCCGTCAGCGTATGTAATATCGGATCAACTGTCTATGTTTTGCCAGGAACGATTATCGTCCGATGATACGTTTGGTATCCCCTTTATCGCTGTTCACGAAGTCGGGCGTTATATTACGTGCCTTAAGAACAAGACATCTGCTGGTGTTGACGGTATAAATGGTTATATACTCCACATATCACTGCTCCTGAATCGGCTGGTACCTGCCATCGCTGAAGACCACCTCCCAGAGGGCCAGTGTGGCTTCAGAGCCAACAGGAGTACCACCGACATGGTCTTTGTGCTGAGACAGCTTCAGGAGAAGTGCCGCGAGCAGAACAAAGGGCTGTACGTAACGTTTGTCGACCTAACAAAAGCATTCGACACTGTGAGCAGGCAAGGCATGTGGCAGATCCTGGAGCGACTTGGCTGTCCCCCAAAGTTCCTAAGCATGATCGTCCAGCTCCACGAGGACCAGCAAGGCCAGGTTAGACTCAACAGTAACCTCTCAGAACCATTCCCCATTATCAACGGCGTGAAACAGGGCTGCGTGCTGGCACCAACCCTCTTCACCATCTTCTTTAGCATGATGTTGAAGCAGGCCACAGTAGACCTCGACGATGACGATGCAGTGTACATCAGGTATCGTCTCGATGGCAGCCTGTTCAACCTCAGACGACTGCAGGCCCACACGAAAACCCTAGACCAACTGATTCGTGAGCTGCTCTTTGCTGATGACGCTGCCCTTGTTGCACACACAGAGAGAGCCTTGCAGCGCATCACATCCTGCTTTGCAGATGCTGCCCAGCTCTTTGGACTCGAGGTCAGTCTGAAAAAGACAGAGGTACTACATCAGCCGGCACCCAAGGTAGAGCATCGCCCTCCCCACATCACCATCGGCGAGTCTGAACTGAAGTCAGTACACCAGTTTACCTACCTTGGCTGCATCATCACGTCAGATGCCAAGCTGGACAAGGAGCTTGACAGCAGGCTGGCAAAAGCGAACAGCGCTTTTGGGCGACTTTTCAAGCGGGTGTGGCACAATCAACAGCTGAAAACGGGCACCAAGATCAGTGTGTACAGAGCTGTCGTCCTCACCACCCTGCTGTACGGTTCCGAGTCCTGGGCCCTCTACCGCAACCAACTACGACTCCTCGAACGCTTTCACCAGCGCTGCCTGCGTACCATCCTGGGCATTCACTGGAGTGACTATGTCACCAACGTCGAGGTCCTTGAACAGGCAGAAACTATGAGCATCGAGGCTTTGTTGCTGCGGACACAGCTTCGCTGGGCGGGGCACGTCTCCAGGATGGAGGATCATCGCCTACCCAAGATCACTCTGTTCGGCGAGCTTGCTACTGGACACCGTGACAGAGGGGCACCAAAGAAGAGATACAAAGACGGTCTCAAGAAGTCACTTAGTGCTTGCCAAATCGACCACCGCCAGTGGTCTTCGCTTGCTGCGGACCGTGACACCTGGCGCTCCACCATCTACAAGGCAGCCGTCTCCTTTGAGGACTCTCGCAGAGCTAACCTTAAGGACAAACGGCTCAGGAGAAAAAACCGAGTTGCCGTAACTCAGAACCCTGACCAGACCTTCCCCTGCAGCCACTGCGGTCGAACCTGCCTGTCCCGGATTGGCCTCCGCAGCCACGAAAATGCCTGCAGACGACGTGGGCAAGCCCTATAGAATCTTCGTTCGCGAAGTCAAGCCAAGAGAGATCACTGCCTTATATTGTTGAACCCCTCACTTACATTTTTAACTTATGTATACAGTATAATACTTTTCCTGTGGCGTTTAAAAAAGCAAAAGTTGTTCCTATACCCAAGACCAAAGATACTACTGATGTAAATGACCTTCGTCCCATTTCTCTTCTGTCTGTTTTATCAAAGCCACTTGAGAAGCATATTCAAAAGCATCTCCTCCAGTACCTCGAAGAACGGTCCTTGTTAAATAAGTTCCAGTCCGGTTTTAGACCCAAACACTCATGCCACTCAGCATTAGTACGTATGGTTGATTCATGGCTAGATAACATCAACGATAACAAAATGACTGGCACGGTATTCTTGGACCTGAAAAAAGCGTTCGATCTGATAAATCATGAAATCTTGCTGAGGAAACTTAATGTTTATTTCAACAACAACAGCCCGTCAGCCCTTTCATTCTTTAACTCTTATCTTTCTGCGAGAACACAAGCTGTCTATGTAAATGGTAACTATTCCTCAGAGGGTAAGGTAGAGCTTGGTGTTCATCAGGGCTCGGTTCTGGGCCCATTGTTATTTTGTATCTTTATAAATGATTTACCACTACACATCACATGTGCTAGTGCCGAGTGTGACATGTTTGCTGACTATTCGACGCTACATGCATCCGGTAAAACTGTAGCTGACACAACCAACAGCCTCCAGCAGAGCCTACAAGAAGTCTCTAAATGGTGCAGTAGAAATAGAATGATAGTCAATCCAACTAAAACAAAAAGCATGTTAGTCACAACACGTCAAAAACATCAGCTAGAACCCGCGCCTCTAAACCTCTCATTTGAAGCTGTCCCCATAGAGCAAGTACAGCAGCACCGTTTACTAGGGGTAGTTGTAGATAACCAACTCAGTTGGCAGCCTCATCTCATACACATCGGAAAGACAATTTCAAAGAAATTATTTTTACTGTCTAAACTAAAAGCGGTCATTAATCTGAACACGCGTAAACTATTTTTCAATGGATACATCAAGCCCCACATTGATTATGCCTCAACAGTTTGGGATGGCTGTAGAGAGGTTCAGTTCAAGAAAATAAATTCGCTATACAGAAGAGCAGCCAAACTCATTATTCCTAGCTCATCTCTACCCACAGAGGCGAGGCTGGAGGCAGCTGGACTCCTTCCTCTTGACAAACACTTTGTATTTAACAAGTGCGTACTAGTGCACAAAGCTCTTAAGGGTAAGGCCCCCGGCTACTTATCGGAACTTTTTACTCTTACTGAGAAGAGATACAGCACCTCTCGGAGCAACCTGAGCATAAAACGGCCCCGCATTGATTTGTATAAATCCAGTTTGTCATACTCAGGTGGTTTCCTGTGGAATTCTCTTCCTCTGCATTTACGACAAGTTAATTCCCTAGCTGCTTTTAAAGCAAAACTGTACAAGCACTTATCCAAGGCAACGTAAATTTAATTATCTCGTGTTGTCTAAACATAATATATTTTTATTTCTTTTTAATCAACTATTTTTTTTATTATACCATTTGCCTTCACGTGCCGTTTGTGGGGGAGCTTCCCGTATAGACCTGGTCAGGGGATGCAGTGCACAGTTTATTCAAACGATGTGCTTAGTATGTCATTCGAGTGAAAGTATATTTGTGGCGTGCCCCCCGGGTGGGAGTGTCTGAGGAGGGCTCCCGCAAACGGATATTATGACACGTGCAAAGATCTTCGTATGGGTACCTGTGTGTTCTGTTAAATCATTGTTGCAGTTTGTAGTGTTGTCGTATTTTCGCATTACTTTCGATGTTGTTTGAGAGTGTAATGTAGCTTTGCCTGTTATTACATGTCAGTAGATGTAGCAAGGACAGATTGGAAGAAAGGCCTGTGCGCCTAATATCTCAATCCTTGATAAATAAAGTTTCAGTCAGTCAGTCAGTCAGTCAGTCAGTCAGTCAGTCAGTCAGTCAGTCAGTCAGTCAGTCAGTCAGTCAGTCACAGTCACAGTCACAGCCACAGCCAGCCTCTCTCTCTCTCTCTCTCTCTCTCTCTCTCTCTCTCTCTCTCTCTCTCTCTCTCTCTCTCTCTCACCTCACGACAAAAACTTCACCCCCCTTTTCACTAACGCTCTAATTGCCAACCTATTGAACGCAACTTCCTTGGAATATGTATAGATGAGCAGCTAAGTTGGGAGAAACATGTGACTAATATATGTAAGAAAATATCAAAAAATATATTTCTTTTATCACAATTGAGAAGTGTGAGTGACATAAATACACGAAAAATGTTTTTTCATGCGAACATTAAATCTCATGTTGATTACATCTCCACTGTTTGGGATGGTAGCGGTGATGTGCATATCAAAAAAACTAAATTCACTATACAAAAGAGCCATTAAAAATGTAGATATAAGACCCATTCCTACCCCTGTAAAACTGCAAAATCTCAAACTTCTTGGCCTTCGTCAACAACTCGTTTACAACAAGTGCATACGTATGTTTAAAATTGTCCACAAGAAAGCTCCACAGTATCTAACAGCTAAATTTACTCCACGACAGTGTGAAAGGTCCTCGAGGAACAGTACTCTTCGAGTACCACTACCTCGCATTGACTTATTCAAATCAAGCCTAGCCTTTTCGGGACCACTTTTATGGAATTCACTTCCTCAACATTTAAAAACACTAACCCACCTTTCCTCCTTTAAAACAAAACTACACATATACCTGATGGAAACTGCTTAGATATATTATTTTTATCCTGTCATTCTGATGAAAGGTTATGTAAATGTATATATGTTAGTGCGTGCATTTACACGGCTGTAAAGGTGTGTGTATGTATGTTTGATTTTTGGTACTTTGTGCTTGTTTTTGCTGTGCTATGATTTTTCTCCTATGTAATTTGTGCTGAGGAGTGTTACTTCCTTTTTTGTAGTTGTTTATTGCTACCTTAGTAGTATCATTTTCTGTACTGCGTGTGTCTGTACTTATTTAGTTATGTTTTTTGTTTGCGTTAAATATTTTTTGTTTGTCTTCATTATATTTTATGTTGTAGTACGTTAGAAACGTCAAGTTTGAAAAATGACGTATTTGTATCTGTCAAAACTTCTACCGTTATGTAATAAAGTTTCATCATCATCATCATCATCTCTCTCTATCTCTCTCTCTCTCTCTCTCTCTCTCTCTCTCTATATATATATATATATATATATATATATATATATATATATATATATATATATATATATATATATATATATATATATATATATATATATATATATATATATATATATATATATATATATATATATATATATATATATACATATATATACTAATAAACCCAAAACCGTCTCTGACATTGATGTCTCAAATCTTAGTGTTAGTGATCATTATCCTGGGGCTTGCTCCTGGTCTTCTAAACTCCCTATACCAAAAGAGACTCAATTCCCTACACAGACGAGCGGCCAAAATAATCTGCCCTGATCCACACCTAATCACTGAAGAAAAGCTCTCAAAAGCAGGTCTCCTGCCTCTTCAAGTTCATTTTAAATATAACAAAGCAATGTTTATGTTCAAAGTGTGGAAACGCAAAACACCTGAGTACATCTCCACTTTGTTCCGTAAGTCTGAGTCCAAGCTTGGAAACATCAGAAAGTTTTTAATAGTCCCAAAACCAAGGATCGATCTATATAAAACTAGCTTATCCTTCTCAGGGGCACTTATCTGGGATTCCCGACCATGTAAAACCCACCTCCTCGCTAGCCTGTTTTAAAAAGGGTCTTTGCAAATATTTTGTGGATCACTCGTAGGGATGCCTTAACCACTTGTATTATATGTCTCCTTTTATGCTGGGTCCAATTTATTCCCAATTAAGTCTGTTATCCTTTTCATTTATCATTTGGACTACTTAGCTCTGTCTATGTGTGAAGGGGGTGAGGGGCGGGTGGGGTGGGGTGGGGGGGGGGGTGTCTGTGAGTCTATGAGTATGTCTGTCTATGTGAACAGTGTTGTCATCTGTTTGCAAGTATTATGTTTACTTATTTGTATGTATATTTGTAGTTAGTCTTAAAGTTGTTAGCAACGGCATGTTTGTAAAATGGCTGTGTCGATGACGATGTCAATGCCTAAACCGTTGTAAAATAAAGTTTCATTGATTCATTCATTCTCTCTCTCTCTCTCTCTCTCTCTCTCTCTCTCTCTCTCTCTCTCTCTCTCTCTCTCTCTCTCTCTCTCTCTCTCTCTCTCTCTCTCTCTGTGTCCTTAACCCCTTCCCTGCCACTGCACGTACATTATTGTTTCTGAAATCTGTGTTCACTCAATCACCAAAAGCTAAAACCGTCTCACAGACGTGGTCACAGATTGGTCTCAGCAAGAGACATAGATCCTCATGAGCCCCCGCATTTGCGGGGGCTCATGAGGATCTATGTCTCTTGCAGCTGGATCTCGTTAAATTTGTATCGGGAGTCAAGGCTTTACGTTTCCTTTTTGTCTGTTTCACAGAGGAGTCTGTACCGGAAGAAGAAGAAGATCCGATCCCATTCATTCAGCTTCAAGACCCACCCAAACCCAAATTCAAACGGCAGCTGTCCGCCGATAACTCCCCGCCACAACAAAGCCAGGCAACCCGTCATTTCTGCCCCCCGGGCGCCAGGAACCAGGGCGCTGTGGATCAGCTGAATCAGTCTCAAATGGCGGCTCAACAAATCAACGTTAATCCCCATGTCCACGCGGACACGGGTACTGTAAACAGAACTGGTGTCCGCGTGCACAAGGGGGTTACAGTGTTGACCCCGACGCCAGAGAGTTTGCCGCAGGGATCTCCAGTGATGACCGCGCTGTCCAGATCAGCACCGGCCGCCGACAGCAGTCAGATGACGAGCAGCTCCATGTCCCCCAAAAGACTCAAGTCGGAGCACGGCAGTATCCCGTGTACGCCTAACAAATCCCCTCTGGCCAAACACGCTGATGTTCCCGCGCACAGCTCGTCTCGATCGAAATCCGGCAAGAGGTGTAAACATCCTGATATTGTCTTCATCTTTCCCGAGCTTCACCCTGACGAGTTTGAAACTGATGAAGACTCCGAGGATGAGAAGAACAATAACAATGGGAACTGCAAGCCGCAGGCGCCGGGACAGCAGGAAGCTCACAGTCAGTCCACTCACAAAGCAAAAGATGAAACAGACTCGTTGTCCATTACTTCAGAACTCACCGACTCCACGGCTAGTTTTGCCAAGGCGTCCACACGAGCAGATAATTATACCGTGGCCCCGCACAGCGCTGCTACTGTCGCTGATAGAGACAAGATGCAAGAGTCAAGTCAGCGTCCAAAAGACGCCAGATCATCAGGGTCACTCCAGATGCTGCAGTCGTTGATGAGACTAAAGCAGCAACCCAACACTGGGCCGGCGTGTACTCCTTCCCATGCTGGAAGCATGACAACGCTGGAAAGCAAACCCACGAGAGGTCAGGAGCCTTACGAAAGGCAGACGTCCGACATAGTACGCGTCTTCCCCATGGCCGAAGAGATCAGAAGCCCTGAGGTCAGAAGTCGCACCACTGACACGAGTACACAGAACGCTTCACGACAGCACCTCGAGTCTGGACAACCCAGACTAGCGACAGCCACAACCTCATGCGCGAGAGATGCTGCAGACTCCGACTTGTACATGGTGCAACGCTGGCAAGCGATGCAGGAGCAACTTCTGGGCGAACAAGACTCTGCACGACCCACATCAGCCGAGCACAAAGAGCTGACAAGAACAGCAGCACTACGCCCACAGGCAGCTCGCGAACCCAGTTCGTCCTGGGGAACTTTTTATCGTGACCAGGAAAATATGTCAACAGCAGAAGATATCCCCCAAGAGGCTTTTAGGGCGAACAGAACCTGGAGTCTCGGATCGCGGGAGCAAGTTAGGAAGATGCCTGTTTCACAGCCTTGCCATGCACAGTCAGTCATGTTCCACTCTACGTCTGCACCAAATCTCTTGAAATCAGAGGCTGTGACTTACGAAGAAGATTCCAGAACGGCACGACTTTGCAGATCTAAAGAAAACCCCTTCACCTTCACAGAGAAAGAAATCGAGAAGGCACAACAAGTCCTCACAAGCCCCGGCGCCCAGGTCTCCTCCACCCAAAACGAGAGTCAGAACCTCAGAGTTCCTTTCACGATCAGCAGTGCACCCAGCGACGACGGAACAGCGCACACGTCGAATGCGATCCCACACCAGAAATCACAATCACAATGGACATCCAGGCAAGAGAGCGCTCCTCCTGGAGCGCGCCCTGCGGGAACCAGACCCATAGAGAGCCTAATGAAGCACAGACAGTTCTCGGAGCCTGTCGTTTTGAACCTCTACCACCGGTGCCCGGAGCAGTATCGCATCGACGCAGCTCAAAAACGTCAGTTTTCGGAGCCAGGATGCATGTCGTCCAATCCACGCGTTTCTGCGACAGCAGGAACACGTGAATTGGACGACAGACATCCGGATGATTTCTTCTCCCACTACAAAGAGCATCCGACGTTCGATATGTCGCTTTTGAAAGACTTGCGGTACAGAGGTCATGGTACACCTGAAAGGGAGAGAACTCTTGAAGGCGATCAGATTGGAAGATCACAAAATTCAGCTTACACAAGATTTTCGCGAACAGCAAAACAAAGCGACGCGTACTGTCCCTTTCCTGCGCCGTTATCGTGTTCGCCTAGAAGCGGAAGTGGTAATCTGACGTCCAACGTTCGCGGAGCAGAATCCTTTAATGCTGATGCATCTCCTGTCCCACCAGAGCTTGAAGCACGAGATTACGACTATCGAGGACACGAAGCCATTACGTCAGAAGTTCGGAGACCTCAGCTTCCATTCTCACAACTCAGTCCCAGCAGGCAGTCTCTAGCTCCCGCTCTTCTACAACCATCGCCCTCATACGGCCGGCATTCCAGGACGCCGGACGAGTTCAGAGCCTCTGAAAACCGCAGAACATTTCCAGACAAAGAAGACGATATGGTGTTTGAAGAGAACCTGAGAGAGTCGTTTCAGTCTCCTGTGGCAACGTTCAAAAGTCCGTCCCTGTCACCTCATCAGCTTCGCCAAATGCATTCAGCCGGCCGCCTGGCGACATCGGAACACCGGTCACCATTACTGGACTCTACGCCAAAAAGGTATGCAGTGAGGAGGATGTGTGATGGTCTATGGTTGTGCACTTTCCGCCCCAAGACCGGAAGGTCCAGATTACAGACCTGCACATGTGTTGGTCAGTATTAGTCACATTTCTCTTGTTGAGGCTTCCTTAACTCATTCGAGACTTGCCGCCTCCGGATACGCGGCTTATGCCGCGTATCCAGAGGCGGCAAGTCTCAAATGAGTTAACTGAATCGGACATTTGAATTTTGATTGAATTGATTTGATTTGATTTGATTTGATTTGATTTGATTTGATTTGACGCACTAAACAATGCGACAACATCCAGATTATCGGAAACACTTAAAGTGTTTGCAATGATCTAGATGATTTCGCATTTCTTTTGCCCGTCAGTGTATTTATTTGTGATGCGTGTATCATATAATGCTTTGTGGCGTATTTCAACGCAGCAAAACGGAAATCTGAACGCGTGTGTATCTAACAGGCTTGAATCAACTGCGTTGACAACTAAGACAATTTTATTCGGTTACTTTTCAGTGGTGTTTAATTCATTTACCAAAAAAAAATAATCATTGCAAATATGAAAAATAAATAAACAAATAATCTCTGCTGATAGGCCGGCACTACGAAGTCAGAGTAACGTGGAACAGTCCCCCAACCAGGCGGAGCTTGACGAGATGGCGCACCACAAGTTCCTCCGATCGTTCTCTGAGCATACTTCGGACCCTGCTCGGCTGATGGAACAGCTGAGGGTCATGTCGCCGACCCTGTACGCACGCATGATGGAAGGGTTTCAGCAGGGTGCAGCGTCTTCCGCGACACAGGCCCGGAGCAAAGCCACCAACGTGGTAGGTCTGCTTAGTCTGACCGACCCTTTGCTAACGTTGAACGCTTTAGGCCTGAACTCATTCAGCCCGACGCACGTATTTCCCAATTTTTTGGGAGGCGTCATCTAACGACTATGCACCTGTTGCAGGAGATGGATCGACTATGATAATTCAAGGGTAGTGCCAGATTAGCTTGGCGCCGACAGGCGCCAAGCTAATCTGGCACTACCCTTGAATTATCGTGGTCGACCCATCTCCTGCTGTAGTGCGTCAGGGCTGCATGAGTTTATTTGTTTTGCCGTCACGTAGATTGTGTCAAAGATGGGATATCAAACGAGACTTAACGAAGCAGAAGACAGCAAGTCAATTCTCGTGAAAAGCGAGATGTGTATTGTAATATAGACCATTTGACATCGGTACGCACAACGTTTCTCGCTAATATCTCCACAAATAACACATTTTCTATATCAATCTTAGAACGAATACCATTCAGTGACAGTTGACCTAATACGATTTACTTTCAAGCAAATAGGACAATGTGTCGGTTTTGATGTACAGTGGTAAAATTTCGGAATTTTTTCATGAAATGATTTTATATCCCTAAATGTGCCCCAGATTTATTAAGCTCAGTATAAGAAAGATCCATTTTCACGTGAACTGGCCAAGTTTTCAAACCTGAAACAGCGCAGGCATATATGAAGTCTGCATGCTTGACCTCGATATTGAAATCTGCCGGGGCTCTATTTAGGGTATTGACAACGGGTTGTTCTGGTCTTTTAACCAAATTTTTACCACTGTACAGCAAAGTCGACAAATCATAGGAGTTTAGTAAAAAATATTCTGTTTGATGTCAACTGGCACTAAATGATATTTTGTTCTTGAAGTTATACAGAAAAGTGTTTCTTTACAGAGATATGTGGGAAAAACGTTGTGCGCTCCGGTGTCATACATATACAATAACAATATGCATAGCAAGGGGAATTATTCAGCGTTGGACAGACACACAGTTAGCTCCCCTGCTCCCGCTTATCAAGCACCCAATCGCCAGCCACAAAAAAATACGCAGGTAAAAGACAAGACGATCATATACATCCCTAAAAATGGCCAGGTCTGTTCGTATGTCCAGCGCTGAGTAATTCCCCTTGGTGTGTGTACTGTTCTACCAGCGCTAGCCTAACCTAACTGGTTTGTGAATGACAATATAGCTTTTTCTAAAAATGAACTCTGTAGGCCAATCAAGGCCACGGAACACAGTACCGTTTCCGGACTGTCCAGTCTCTTAGCCTTAGTCAGTCCCAGTCATCCGCTAATATTTCAATCCCCTAAAATACATTACCGCCTACCAGCTGCACATTTGCCATGCACAAAATACCAACAACAAAAAAAAAAAAACTAGCACATTGTCTGTCTCATTTCCTGGCTATGAACCTGATTCCTGACTAACCCCACACCCAAGCACAGCTGAAATCAGCGTGCCCCTCAAATCACTACGTCAACGGCAACTCAACATAAGCCCTCAATTGTATACGGGATAAGCTCATGATGGTATGAATCAAAGCACCAAACATGTCTCCTCTTATCTAACCAAACATTTCCAGCAAATTCCAAAATTCAGCCCTACTACAAATTTTCAAACAAGGCAAAAAGTTATTTTTAAAATCACCGGTCCTCTTATTGCCTAAACTGCCCAATTTGAATATATGTAACATAATCTATCAAGTAGGTAAGAAAATGTACTCAAAAGGGAGACAACTACACATTTTATAATCATTATTCATAGGGCAGAAATGTAGACCCGGCCTTGGTTGAAACACAGATTTGTCAGCAGTGAGGGTTTCAGAGACACCTTTTGTAAAGCATTACAAATTGCTGGCAAGGTATGGTTAAACCAATTTGGATGTCGGTAACGGTTTTAGTTGCAATGATTCCTGCAGAATGTCAGGGTGTTGTTATTCCTGCAGAATGTCAGGGCTGTTGTTATTCCTGCAGGATGTCAGGGTGTTGTTATTCATGTAGAATGTTAGGGCTGTTGTTATTCCTGCAGGATGGCAGGGTGTTGTTATTCCTGCAGGATGTCAGGATTTCGTTATTCCTGTAGGATGTCAGGATGTTGTTATTCCTGCAGGAATCATCGCGACAAAAAGCGCTTATCACAGCCCAAAGATTAAGACAAACTCGGCCATATAATGCCAAAGGCAGTAAGTCCATTTTGTGAAAAGCGAATTTTTCCACGTATTACAATGTACATCTCGCTTTCAGAAAAAACAAACTTACTATTTTTGGCCCTCACGGGGATGACGTCTCATTGTGCATTCTCAGCTTGACTTGTTTTTTTGTCTGTCAAACACAGCCGCAGGATCCCTACCGACCACATCGAGATGGGAGCAGAAGACGACGACTGTTTGGTAATAACCATGGTTTATCTTCCTTCCATGTACTCGCTCATGCGCATGCGCGTGGTTATATTTTAACCCCTTCACGTGCCGTGAAAAGTGAACGCGATCTAACTGCAAGAGGCATAGACCCTCATGAGCCCCCGCTATCGCGGGGGCTCATGAGGATCTATGCCTCTTGCTGACACTACTTTGTGTTCATGTTCTTTGGACATTTCAGTCAACAACAATTTCCGAAACAAAATATACGTCCGCTGGCTGCAACGAGGTTCGGGCTTTTTTTGTTATACCACTCGCAGGCAATGTAAGGGGCGGAGAAACAATATGCAATTTCCCTAGTAGGTAAATTTCTAACCCTAAGGACCAGCAACGTAATTTTGCGCAGCCCACGAAAATGCTGAAGTGCAAGGGTGACGTAACAAAACTTGTACATACTGAAATGACGCATGCATGGAGCGGGGAAGTGCGTCATATCAACTTTGAAATGAGAGTTTGACGTCAGGTACACGCTCATATTTTGCCGCTCATCCGTATATGACACGTCCTGAATGAGTTATCAAAATATGTACACATACCAAGGGGAATTACTCAGCGCTGGACAGACAAACGGTTAGATCCCCTGCCCCCGCCTATCAGGCACCCAATCGCCAGCCCACAGAAAAATACGCAGGTATAGAACAAGACGGTCATAAACATCCCTATGTATGTGTACAGTTCTACCAGTGCTAGCCTTACCTATCTGGTTTGTGAGTTACCAGAATATGGGGAAAGGAAACTTGAACCAGCGTTAATCCATCTCTCTCGACTGTCATGTATGAATATAGTCTTTATTGACGCCTACCTGATATTCAAAGATTCACCAGTAAACTTCAGATATTCCAAAACTGCCCAGGACGCAAAATTTGTTATTCCCTAGTGTGTTATATGCGAAGTACTTTGCATAGAAAATGTATATGGGGGCGCTGCAATATCCGACTATCGTTATATTCAATCTTTTCAAGATCGAAATAGACAGTACAATATATAATGTTTGACCTGCCCAGCGCCGAGAAAGTTGAAACACCACGCAACTGCACGAGGTATAGATCCTCATTAGCCCCCGCGAATGCAGGGGCTCATGAATATCTATGCCTCTTGCTGACACCATTTTGAATCCATGCTTCTCTGACAGCCTAGCTTTTTGGTGTTAAATTAACGAAAATTGCAGAAACACGGTCAGCTGGCATTGAAAGAGTTAGAAAAAATAATTCCCCTGACACTTTCCACAGTCCAGGACGTCGAAGATTGGCCACGCGTTCCTGGGCATCACCGCACTGATCACGTGGACCTGGGTTGGCAGTATGGCAGCCACACTTTCCCGCCTCCTCCTCTGCGACGTCAGAGCCTCGCTTCCTACGGCGTCTTACGTCACGCCGTGTCGTGGAATCGGGAGAGAGAGGGAGGGGGAGAAGGGAGGGACAGGGAGCCAGGTTGGTTTGGATGGTAAAATACTTAAGAGCTAATTAGGCACTACCGGGGCGAATCCCGTTCCCAGGGGAAGCAGGAAAGCAGGCCTCGTAAACAGAAAACATTGACTGACTGACTGACTGACTGACTGACTGACTGACTGACTGACTGAATGAATGAATTGAATGTCGGTTAAGTCAGTCAGTCAGTCATTTGACTGACCGACTGACTGTTTGATTGACTGACTGACTAAATGGATGGATGGATGGGTGGATGGGTGGGTGGGTGGGTGGGTGGACAGAATGACGGACGGATTGACGAGTGAAGCAGTCAACCAAAGAACCAATGAACAAACGGACGAACGGGTGGATAACGAGTGTAGGTGTTTCACCTAGAGCTGCCAATGGATATTTCACAGAGACTGTGTCGACCGAATTTCCCTATGTGGATAAATTATCTGTTTATAAAGAAAACTTTAGCGGTGATAATTATGTGCACCGGTCTATGGGTTTTGGTCTTACGATTGAGAGCAGAGGTCTATATTATTCACGGACTAACGCACACATTTCACACACATTGTATGCGTTATGTATGTATGTATGTATTATGCAAATGTATACTTCGGGAAGTGCAGCAGGATGTATCGTCAAACTGTGTTTGAAATTTACACTCGAATAAAATACCACGATTTGTGGAAAACGCTGGTCTGAACAGCCTTTAACTCATTGAGCCCGGCGCACTTATTTCCCAAATTTTGGTGGCGTCATCTAACGACTACGCACCTGTTGCAAGACATGGATCGACCATGATAATTCAACGGTAGTGCCAGATTAGCTTGACGCCGACAGGCGCCAAACTAATCTGGCACTACCCTTGAATTATCATGGTCGAGCCATCTCCTGCTGTAGTGCGTCAGGGCTGAATGGGTTAACTCTTAAACTCCCAGAACTGAATGACTTCCATTCTTTACAATGAAAGTTATTTAGTTCTGGGAGTTTACGGGTTAATTTAACCCTTTCACGCTGCAAACAGACGTGCATTCGCGTGAACTCCTGTTGTGGTATTTTGGGAAATCTGATATATTAAAAAATCACATTCGCATGTACATGTCCATTGATGTGCTGGTCTGTGATTTTGGATCTTACGGCTGGATGCCGTAACATTCACAATCATAGACAAGCTCACTATTATCCCAAAATCACTATTATTCATTGCAGGCGACATACCCGTCACAATTCAATGCACCAACGCTGTGCCCGCCGACGGCGCTCCGTCGTTCGACCTTGAAGGTCAAGGCCAGGGCCAAGGTCACCCTCCGGAAGTTCTCCGCCGCAAGATTGAGACGTACATTCAGCAGATCCTCCAGAGTCACCTGCAGTTCCGCCCTCTGGGGTCCTCTCAAGCCGAGATAGCGCAGTGGGTTGAACAGTCCAGGGATATCGAGATGCTGACGCAAGAAGCTCGGCAGCTCATCGCCAGGCTGAGCGAGCACAACCGCTCGGTGTATGACGTCACTACCGGAAGCGTCGTCATCGGCGTAAACTGCCCGACCTTGGCCAGCGTCCTCGACCTCTGGGAGTCGTTCCAAGCTGGGGTTCTGCAAGGGATGGTGGAGAAGATTTTTGGAGGCGACAAGCTGCGGAGGCTGACGGGGCTGAGGGATGTGAGGTTAAAGGTCACCATACGTCACAGCCAGTACACAGCCTGTATTGACGAGTTGGGTACGGAACATTCATATTTTTAAAGCTTTTTATTGGCTTTGGGTGACGCCTTCGTTTCAAATTTAAACATAATTTCACCACAAGTTGCCTAGGTTGCTGCCTTTTCAAACTTAGTCTGACTTCTTTCACTAAAATCTCACCTAAAGCATTCCGCGCTACACTAGGGGTGCCACCAGTAAATTCTGGAGGTGCCTTCTAGTACTAGCGTTGTGTTTGCAATTGTCAGGTTACGCCGTATGCCTCAGTAGCTGACGAGCCCCTCCCCCCCCCCCCCCCCCAAGTCAAGGGGTTACATTAAAACCGTCGTTAAACTGTTTGTGTTTCACTAGTGCAAACTGAAACCATTTCTCCACATGTTTCTGTCCTTGTCTGATTTTGAATTTCTCCCTTTTTCATGAATCAAGGTAACGGTTATTGTCTGTTTTACAAACAAAGTATGAGTCAGAAAATCATTTTTGGGTTTCACGCTCTCTTTCGTCTTAAAATTTAAATAAATCAATTAAGACTTAAGGGTGTGGACGTTATCCCCATCGCTGCTGAGAAAAAGCTAACGCGGTCTAACTGCAAGAGGCATTGATCCTCATGAGCCCCCGCGACTGCGGGTTCTCATGAGGATCTATGCCTCTTGCTGAGACCAATTTGTGTCCATGTTCTTGTTTGTTTGTTTGTATTTTTCTTTTTTGGGACAGTTGTAATAATAATAATAATAATACTGTTATTATATAGGCGCTTTTTCTCAATTTCTTGTTAAAATCGACTCAAAGCGCCGCGCCTGAAACCCTCACACACTCACGAAACAGACACGGATTTTACGCCATTTAAGACAAACACAGTACAAGACAAACGAAGGGCCAGTCAGCTACTGAAGTTACAGAGATTTTTGATCGCTTGTACTTGAAATTTGTAAAGTGGCCTGAGACCGGTACCAAAGTGTGGGGGGTGGGGGGTTGTGGCTTTTGGTCGTTCAGTGAACACATATTTCAGAAACGAAATGCACGACTGGCGGTAACCAAAAACACACCAAAAAAACTGCAAATCCTTTACATTTCAAACAAGCTCTAAACTAAACTGCCCCTCTGGATTTGATCTCAGTGGCTGCCCACATCACGCCCAAGAGCAGCGCAGACGACAAGCATCATCTCGTTGGCTCGCCCACAGTCAAGCTCAAGGTGAGTCTGGCTATTCGATCCTGCCATCAGAAGCTTTCCTTTGATGCAGGCGAATGTGGAGGAAATGTTAGAGACTAGCAAAGGTCTTAACCCAGTAAGCTAAGGACCCCTGGGCCCTCCACAGCCGCAGTGGGCCCGAGCACGGCTGTGCGCGGGCAATACCGAAGCGACCGTCGTGGGCCCGAATACTGGGGAAGCGTATCTCTGGTTGTGATGGTGAGAGTCAGGGGGTTCCATACACTACGCACATCTCTCCCCCCCCCCCCACCCCCCACCCCTCTCAACCCAACCCCCAATCAACAAAGCAAAGGAAAAGAAAAGAGATGGGAAAATGACGAGGTCTGATTAAGTGAGTAATCTAAGTGCTCTCGATGAATCATAATAACTGCGTGTGTGGAGTTTGTAATCAGTAACCCTCGTCGGTTCCTTCGTTTCTTGTTCTTTATCACACGTCTATATAAACACGCGCGCTGCCCCGATGAGTCATGATGGATTGATCATGATAATTCAAGGGTAGTGCCGGATGAGCTTGGCGCCATCAGGCGCCAAGCTCATCTGGCACTACCCCTGAATTATCATGATCAATCCATCTCCTGCAAATGGTACATAGTTGTTCGACAACACCTTCACAAGTTGAGAAATGGGACCTTGGGGCTAACAGGGTTAAGCTCTAGATAGCAAATGCCATTTATCTCTTTCGCCGCGAATCCGGATGCGGCACGTCTCGAAAGAGTTAACACACGTTCAGCTGGAGGTTTCTAAGCATTTTCTGTATACTTTAACCCCGTTGTGCATGCCGCCACCGCCGCCTACTGTAAAAAGTACCGGTGGTTTTTATTTTTGCGCAAAATGGTTAACCCTGCAGAGGAAAAAATGGATACGACCCAGGTGCAAGGTACATAGATCCTCATGAGCCCCCCGCAACTGCGGGGGACTCATGAGGATCTATGTCCCTTGCTGACACCACTTTCAATCGGTCTTTCGCGTACAATTAACACAGATTTCAGAACAGGCTCTGCCTCCATTGACAGTGAAATGTTTAATCAGACGCTGACCTCCCTATTTTGCATGTGTCCCAGGTGTCGCCACTGTGTAAGCGAGAAATTCGCAGCGCCGAGAATCTTCTGCAGATCGGCACGCCTCCTCGCTCACCCCTTGCCGTCGTACACGGCCGCAGATCGCAAAGTGCGCAAGAACTGATGACGTCATCACCACTCTCGTCGCCGTGTTGGAGCGCAAGGTCACCTTCGTCGCCATGTTGGAGCGCAAGGTCACCTTCGTCGCCAAACAAGCGGGAGCGAAAGTTCTCTTACGGGGACAGTTCCGCGAGGAAAGCGTTCAGTGATCTGTGAGTGATTTATTAACTCATTCTACCCCCAGACACACCACAGCAGGATAACGATCCACCATGATAGTTCAAGGGTGACGCCAGAATAGCTTGGCGCCTACGGGCGCCAAGCTATTCTGGCATCACCCTTGAACTATCATGGTCGATCTGTGTCCTGCACTGCAATGCAGTCTTGAGAGGACAGGGGGCAAAATTTAAGGATTTTGGTGTTGGGGTAGAATGAGTTAAGCTAGGGTTTCATAAGATCGAATCCGATACGATAACGATCCGAACCCGAAGCGATGATGCAATTTTCCTTTCAAAATTACGTCATTTTCGTTCGAAGCC
>BTPG01000002.1:8992646-9033818 GCA_036245525.1 Semisulcospira habei | reverse complement strand
GGATGTGATTTTGTGTCCGCGTTGCAGGGCGTATGGTGTAATATTCTATTTAATCTTGAGATATGTAACTTGCGACGGACCATGGGTCCTACTTTGGCGTCCATCCGCACGACTCCCCCCCCCTTCCACTCCTCCCGGCTACCATCGCGCCGCCTCACCCTACACCCGACCCAGATTTTATAGGTTGGGATTCGAATTGATAGGACGCAGTCCTCTGGGTGTCTGAGTTTTTCGTTAACAGTTTGTATGTCACGGGTGTAGATTCGAGGTAGTTTTTGGGCGGCGGCCACATTGTGATTGTATTGACGTATAAAGTCAAAACAGATACTCTCGGATAATCACCACCATCACTCCAAGTCTCCTCACCCTAACCGAAAATCACAACCAACTCATTGACCCAGTTGTTACGCACCCGAAAACAAACCACTATATAACACCCATACACCAATATATAGCATACAAACGCTACCAAATCGGTTGGCGCTTCGCTACGTGTTCTCCGCCCTACGTCGTTCTTTGTTGGAGTCTGGTTTTGGTTTGGGTAGTTTATGCCATATTGCGTGAACCCAGTCGTTTTCATGATAGTTTTACTGTTCGCCTGGATGCCGTCTTGTTCTGTTAACGCCACATGACTTTGGCTCATTTTTGTGGCACAGGGGTCTTTGGATTTTGGCCGTGCGTGTGTTTGCAGTGTTTCTGTGCGGCTGACTCCGGTTGACTGATTAATTTGTTTTGGGCGCGGCACCTCCTGTCATGTGGTTTTTTTATGGCTATCACGATTAACTCTCTTCACCATAATTACACAGTTCCCCGATCCGCGATTTCCCACTGTTGAGCACGTCTCACCCACTGTTTGTTGTTTGACCTGTCTATTAAATGGGGGCGTATTAGGGGGTCAGCTGCGATGAGCGAGCTCTTAAGGACCCCCCTGCGCAACCACTAAGTAGGTGCGCCACCGCTATTGCGATGTAGGAGCAGCTATAGCGGGAGCACTAGCTTTTGTTGGTACTGGCGCCTTTGGGCTTGAAGCTCGCTCGTGCAACTGGCTCCACGGTGTGTGTACAAATGCATCAAATGACCTACCAAAAACGCCTTTCGCGCGTTTAATAAAACAAACACAATGGGACCCCACTAAACTGCATTTCCTATACACACGGTTGCCGCAATCCCACCGAGGGAATCCAAAGCGTTTGCGAACATGCGTAAAGAGGGGTCTTGTCTCATCCCGAAGAAAAAAAAATATCATGTCCCTCGTTCAACTGTTTTTTTTCTTTATGTGTTTGGCAGATTTGTTTCAGCAAACTCCCCCCCCCCCTAACCTTCTCCCCCCCCTCCTCCCCAATCCATTCGTGCGACGTGGGCCCAACCTCAATTGGCTGGACACCGGCCCTAGTTTGGCCTTTTGATCATTTCTTTGTTCGGGCGGTTTTTTCCTTTTTTTTTCATTCATTATTGTCCTTAAATATATTTTGTGTTTGGTCAATTGGGGTGGGGGTTGTTTGATTTGGCTCCTGGGTACGACTATTAATCTTCGATCGTTTCTATTCTAGCCTATTTTTTTCACTCATAGCTATCAATCAATCAATCAATCATGCACATCAATCATTATAGTCTTCCCATCAATACTCTATATTCATATAAATCATACCTATCCTCTTTTTTTATCCAGTATTTTTTGCTGGTGTCGGGCATTTGCTATGTTGTTGTTTCGCGTAAGTCCGCACACAGGGTGCGTTTTTTTTTCCACGGCCGTAATAGCTACTTCCGCCCGCTAGTAACTTGGAGGCTAAGCCTGGTAGGAGAGAACCTTTTGTCACCAATACAGGCTTTAATGTTTGTAGGGGTTCGTTGGGGCGTTGGAGTCTACATGTGCGTGGGTGATTTTGAACGTAGGACCCCCGTTACTCATGTCATCCGGACGGGACGTGGCGTCAGAATATTAGGTCACCTTCCCTCTTCCGCTGTCGGAAACTCGACCCTTCGATTAGATCCCTTGCTACTGAAAGATAACCGCCCATGTTGTAAGTCTGGCGGGGCAGGGGGGTTTTCAGCCTGTGTGATTTTCCCTCAGGGATTTTCGTACGATCTCCTTCTCCACTGTTAGTTATACTTGTTTATGCTTTTCACCTTGTTATTCCCTGCAGTTGATTGACACGGGGACATTAAAGATAATAGTTAGCGAATAAACGATGAGATTTCTTGCAATGTCATTACAATATGTTGCGATGGCGATCGCCATGCGATTGTGCGGATTTTTTTTAAATGCTAATGCGACACGACGACCCCAACATCGACACGAACAAAACAACGACTACGAACCACGATACACAGCATCACTGACCCTCATCATAGTAACGACACGAGCACGCGAAACAGCACAGGAACACGATATCGCATGCACGCCAGCCCCCCAAAAACTGAGGCGATCGAAGCAGGACGTTATCAACAATACCCACACATATAATATCAGTCAAACTCTTTCCCAGGCCACTATGACAGCCATGTTTTTTAAACCACTTCGCAGCCGTCGATAGGGCGTCCTTTTATTTACCCAAGCCTAACGCAACCAAATCGCTCCACGCTAACGCAACTGCTAACTCTGTTCCACCCATTTTCGGCTCTGCCCAGCCCAATGGCCAACCCTAAACCAGCCAATTTTTCACAAACTAAATCCCAAGCGCATAAATTCAACAACTACAATACAAAAAAAGCACTGCACAGCTAACATCCACAACAGCAACGGCGGCGGCGCCGGGGGACGCGGGGGGGCCACGGCCGGGGGGGGATGTGCGGTCGGTCTGGCTGGCGCGCCTCTCCGGGCGGGTCGGGGGTGGCGATCGGGCGAGCGGGGCGCCGGGGGGTCGCGCAGCCAAAACCACCCAACAGCAAATTATTGCTAAAACATTTGCCCAAAACGAATCCAATCCGACCTTTTTGCTCCCCCCCCCTCGTTCCATACGCCCCCACTGTCCTCTACTTCCCCCCCTTGCCCCGCCTCTGCCCCCACTTCCCGTACCTCTGTCTTCTCACTCCACCCCCCCCTAACCCTCCAGCCCCCCTCCCGGGCTCCTCCCCCCACATCTCTCACTCCCTCCGCAGATCTTCTCTCTGCTTACCCCCCACCAAATTGAGCCTCAACCCAATCTTACTATCACCCGTAATAGCCAAGATAAGCCTCCGCCCCGCCCAATCCCAAAAATCCCAATCGCATTTGCATCACGAAACTATTTTTTGCTAGTCTTCAGTTTTTTTCGCAATAAAAATGTTACATGTTTGTTGTTGTTGTGTTTGAATTCTGACAAATAGTAAGCTGTAACTATTTTCTTGAATTAACGATCTAGAAATTGTGTAACCGTTGGCTTACCCTCGAGGGATCAGCCAAAGGGTTTAATTGTGGTTTATTATCGGTGCCGAACGGCGCGCATCCTGCCTACATTCGTATTGTATTTTTTATCTAAATGTTTTTGTGGACTTTCTAAGCAGATTTGCGGTCTCTGTGTTTTACCTTCCGGGTTGGGAGGGAAACTCTTTGTGACTGCGGATGTCTCTGTTCTCCGCCAGGATGCTTGGCAGGCAGCAGAGAGAGGCGGTCAAAAAATCGGAATCACGATTCTTGTCTTTTTTGGGGATCCAAACAATGTCGTCGTTTCTAATTCGTTTCACATTGGTCCTGCACAATAAAATCAATATCTACAAACAGCCATATTCATAAACGTTCGAGTTGTTTGTAGTTAATTTCGGGACTAAGGTCTTGGTGGGACTCATGTTGGTCTTAGCCCCAGTAAAATACGCACGCAGCCTAACCAAATGTCGGGGATGTGATGAGCCGCTCCCTCACTTGAAATACACGTTTTAGAAACTAGTACTGTGCATTTAATTGTATTCTTTATCTTGCTTGGCTCTTTTGACCCTTCGCTGAACGAAGATTTTTTGGGAGTTGCGGCCCAGACGTCTTGCAGGCTTTGTTCTGCTGGCATGCGGAGTGCCAATCCGAGGAACAGGGTCAGTGTTCGACCGCAGGTGGCTGCAGGGGAAGGTATGGCCAGGGTTCTGAGCTGCGGCATATCTCCTGTTTTTTCTCCTGAGCCCGCTTGTCCTTAAGGCTAGCTCGGTGAAGTCCTCAAAGGAGACAGCTGCCTTGTAAATGGTGAGCGCCAGGTATGTGTCACGGTCCGCAGCAAGCGAAGACCACTGGTGGTGGTCGATTTGGCAGGCCACTAAGTGGAGCTTCTTGAGACTAGTCATTTGTATCTCTTCTTTTGAGTGGCCCCTCTGTCACGTGTTTTATTAGTTCTTTGTTTTTTTGATATCTGTTTGTCCAGTACTTTGCAATGCTCGCCGAACAGGGTGATCTTTGGGTAGGCGGATGAATCTTCCTTCACTGGAGTTTCTTGCCCCCGGTCCCAGCGGGTGACTGCGTGTGTCCGCTGCAGCCAAAAGCACGCGATTGCTCACAGTTTCAAGCCTGTTACAACCTCTGAGCCATAAGGGACCTCGACGTTTGGTGACTAAACATAGTCACTCCAGTGGACATTGCCCTCAGGTTGCGTACGCAGGCAGCGCTGCGTGGGAACAGGCGTTCGAGGTTAAATAGTTCGTAGTTGTTGTGCTGCGGTAGAGGGGGCCAGGACTACGGAACCCCATAGTTCTGCAAGGGTGGGTTTTTTTTTGACGGACCCCACAGCTCTGTACACGCCGCGCTGATCTTGGTGCCTGTTTTCAGCTGGTGATTTTGTTTGCCACACCCGCTCTTTGAAACAACGTCGCCCGAAACAAGCGACTGTTCGCTTTTTGCCCAGCTTCTGCTGTTTGTTCCCAAGTTCCGAGTACTGCTGCTGAGCCCCATCTCTCCTCGTCGGGTCGTTTTCCTCCTTGTCAGCTTGGCGTTTTCCGACAAACTGGGTAAACGTGATTAAACGCAGCCAAGGTAAGTGTAAACTGGCTGACCAACTCGCACTTTAGTTTCAGACTCGTGCGCCAAAGGGGGACTCGCCTATGGTGTTGGTGTGGAAGGGCGATTCACACTTTGTCTCTGTGGGTGCCGTGCTGTTGGAGAAACCTGTCTTTTTCAGGTATCTGACCTCGAGTCCACATATGTTTTATTTTTGGACTTGCGGCTGGATATCGTTACGCGTTGGGCAGCATATGCGTAGACATAAGGGACGTTTTGTTGCGCTGCTGCAGGGCTCCTCGCTGTTTAATGTTGTTGTCAACTGTTCATTCCCTGGTGGAAGTTGCGTATGGGTTTGCGCGTGTACTTTGAGATGGGATATTCGATGTTTTTACAGTTGATCGCGAATGGTGTTGCAACGTATCACCACCCCTCAACATGTGCGACGTGTACGTGAGCGTTGTTTTAGGGTCCCGTGTTAGTTGCTGTTGTGTGCAACGAGGGCTAGCAATCATCAGCCAAAAGCAGCTCACGAATCAGTTGGTCTAGGGTTTTCGTGTGGGCCTGCAGTCGTCTGAGGTTTGAACAGGCTGCCATCGAGACGATACCTGATGTACACTGCATCGTCATCATCGAGGTCCACTGTGGCCTGCTTCAAATCATGCTTAAAAAAGATGGTGAAGAGGGTCGGTGCCTGCACCGTCAAGCCGTGCTTTTACGCCGTTGTGAGAATAAGGGAAATGGTTGGTGAAGTAGGGTCATTGTTTGAGTCCTGACATGGCCCTTTTTGCTTTGGTCCTCGTGTAGCTGGTACAATCATGTTGGGGAAAAACTTTGTTTTATCTACTGGACCACGCCCCTCAACAGGCAGGCAGGGCCGGTGAACAAACAATAATTTTATAATTGCATATTAGAAGTTATATCCCAAAATGCTTAAAAGGCACATGGGGATGTCGGGTCGTTGCGCGGGCCAAACTTAGGCCCCGAAACGTCCAGCACTCCCTTACCGACCAGGATGTCCTTGTACGCATTGGTGTGATGGTGGGTGATGTATTGTCTGTACACTCATTTTTTTGTTTGGATCGGTTTTGTGCTGTTTGTGTTTTTGATTTTTTTTTTCTCTTTATTTTGTTTTTTTTGGAACAGAAAATAGTGCAGACACCTATTCAGGGACAACCGTGGGGGCAGGATGGGGGGGGTGTGGGGTTTGGGGGTGGCGGGTGGGGTGGGGGGGGGGGGGGGGGGGTGGGGGCGGGGGAGGGCGGGGCGGGGGGGGGGGGAGAGGGGAGGTAGTGGTTGTTTGGGTTGGGGGTGGGTGTTAGTTCTGGGATGGGTGGGGCTGGGTGGGGGGAGTTAACCGCCTCGCCACGACGGTCGCGCTTCGCATGCCTACTGAATTAATTTTTTTTAGTTTTTTTTTTGTTTTGTGGTTTTTAATTAATTGTTTTTTTTTTTTTTTGTTACAAATAAAAAAAAAAATAAAAATAAAAAAAAAAAAATAAAAAAATAAATAAAAATAAATAAAAAATAGAAGAAATAAAAAAAAAATAAAAATAAAAAAAAAAAATAAAAAAAGTAATAAAATAAAAAAAAAAAAAAAAATTAATTAATATAAAAAACTTCAACATCATGCTAAAAAAGATGGTGAAGAGGGTCGGTGCCAGCACGCAGCCCTGCTTTACGCCGTTGAGAATAGGGAATGGTTCTGAGAGGTCATTGTTGAGTCTGACCTGGCCTTGCTGGTCCTCGTGTAGCTGGACAATCATGTTGAGGAAAACTTTATCTACTGGACCAGCAAACAGGCAGGCAGGCCGTGAACAAAATAATTATAATGCATATTAGAATATCCCAATGCATAAAAGGCCATGGGGCTGACGGTCGTGCGCGGGCCAACTTAGGCCGACGTCAGCCCGATGACCTTTTACGCATTGGAGTGATGGTCGGGGTATGTATTGTCTGTACACTCATTGGAACAGAAAATAGGCAGACACCAATCAGACACCGTGGGGGGGGGGAGGTGTAACGACGACGGTGTTTTCGCTACTGAATTAAATTATTACATATATAAACGTTTTAATGGAATGAGTGTGTGCGTGGGTTTGTTCTGATAATCAGTATAAAGGTGGGTGCACTATCTCTGTTCACTAGACTCTTTCATCCACCACACACGCGCTTACAAACGAAGGACAAAGGCCACACAGTTATATCTCTTTGCCCTCTTTAACTATTTCTCATACACTCATAACATACATTAAACCACACAATTCACATCATATAAACCAATCTACACAAATAACAATTCACATCATATAAACCAATCTGCACAAATAACTAACAGTAACAAGTGACATAGAGGTTATTCACAACTTCAGCGCTCACACATTCACTCGCTACCGTAGAGGTCGTTGTCTCTCTGGAGAGACGTCACTCGACTCCTCTTTATACTAGTGTCGACACAGTCAATATCACATTGACGACTTGACGGAGATTCGGGCACTGAATATTACTATTCAATGACTACAGATTTAGAACATTCCTAGGCGTGAAATTAACGGCGCTAGGCGACAATAGCTACACTGACGGAACACTGCATGTGGTCCTGTAGCACGAATCTGTGGCTTACTTCGCTACCGTTACTGCTCGTAGCACCAGTGATGGTAGGACGAAGGAGAGATGAAGGCTTGATGTCAGCACCTGGTCACGTACGTGATGCCTTCAGCGGACAGCTTCATCGGCCCTACACCAGGGTGTCCACTCCGTACAGCAGCCCCGCTGTACACAACATTTATACACTCATAAATGTTCGCTCTTATACCCAAAAGTCTGAATGTGTCTTCGGCACATTCTTCAGAGCGCTCCAGATCATTTCCTCTGAAAACTGTCTTCTTTATGCCACCATACTACAATCACTATTGTCATAATTCTTATGACAATTCCTATAGCCACTTTAACACAGTGCACACAATTCCTATAGCCACTTTAACACTGTACGTACCCACACACAATGGATTATGAGCCAAATATTACAATCACAGTTCACCTTCAATTCGTAACATATTACTGCACATTTCATCATTAGGTATACCTAAATATATACTGAATTCTATTCCTATTTCAGTCCCACATCTTCACATATGAATGAATACAACATGACATCCTAGTTATAAACTATATCACATAATTACATGACTAATCAAGTATTGACACGAGCCATCGCATTTCCTTCAAACATGGCTCTTCTGCACTCTAATAATTCATAAAACAAAACTTTCCTTTTCATCTGAATAGCGTTATAGGTCATTATAAATACCGGTACTAAAAGAATAAATACCTGTATTCAATATACAGCTACCGAATTCTCTAGCCAGAATTCTTCCTCAGAGCCCTAGCGAAAAAGACTGCTCGGCTCGACTGGTGTAGCATCTCTAACTGGCAATTATTCCCAAACCCACACTGTCACACGTGAACATCGCTCACCGCTACATTACCGCACGTGAACAAGGCTTATCTGTACATTATTCGCATGTGTACATTCGGTCCAACTGCTAATGACGTCACACCATCGTCCGACCGAAAACTGCACTAAAGGCGTTCGTTACACTACCCCCCTCTCAACGAAAAAAAAGAACCGACCGAGGGTCTTTTTTACAAGTTCGTAGGATAATGTGAAAATACCGTAACGACTATGAAACCTTGACCTATGGAACCGACTGATCACGATCAGCGCGTGACAACAGATCCCCGAACACATTCTGTGTACCTGGAAGTGGTTCGAGAATGAATCTAAACGCTTGTAAGGACAAGGACCAACGCATGATGCGAGAATTCTTAAAGCGACTTGTATGCAAGTACGTCAGCGGTCTGCGGTCAGTCGGGAGAATGAAATCGAACCCCCAAAGAAATTTGCAAAATTTCGAAATGGCCCAAACAATAGCAAAACACCATGAGAGGAATAGCGGGAAGACTACCAACATCATCATCTTGGACAACACCAATAGCCACTGATGGGACAGTATGCAAATTTGAAACGTCCACATGAGGAACAGCACACTGAGGCTCCACAACCTCGACATCTGGAAGCAAAAAAGGAGAAAAGGCCCAACGAGATCAATAGCGACCCTCTCGAACGGAGTCGAGATAAGTGGCATAGTCGCCAAAGGAACAGGGGAAACTCTCCCTTTCGAAATAGTTTTCTGGCAAATGTCGCAAGTGTGAACATAAGTACTCACATCAGCAGAAACACCAGGCCAAAGGAATTGGGACAAAATCCGAGTCAGAGTTCTACGAACTCCACAATGACCAGCCAAAAGTTGATCATGCGCAGCAATCATGACTGAAGCACGAAGTCTCTCGGGAACAACAACCTGATGCAAAATATCCTTGGATGTCTGATACCTCCTGTACAAAATATCATCTTGAAAATAGAAAAAATAAGTAGCAGAACCAACAACCTTTTCTTCACCTGAGGCAGCTAAATTGAAACAACCTTGCAGAGTAGCATCACCTTTCTGCAACTGAATGAGTTCAGCACGAGTGACCTTCAAATCATCGCACACAGTGACAAGAGGTTTGTGCGGGAGACCTTGTTTCCTAGCCTGAGCACGAGTAGTGACAGCAGCAACAGGGATCACATCAGCAGCAGCAGCAACTTTGGTATCTTGGGTCTGCTGGACAATCAAACCTGGAATATTTCCTACAATCAAGTCAGCAACTGGATCCTCAAGAACACAACAAACCAACTCTCCAGCAAAATATGGACAAGAAACAACAACTTTAGCCTGCTGGTAAATGTTGATTTCTCCACCAAAAGTTTTACAACGGACAGTACCTGGTACAAACTGTTCATCAGAAACCAAACGTTTTCGAACACCACAAATGGTAGCACCTGTGTCTCGCAGAACTGAGCAAGCAGTAGAATTGACAGAACCAACTTCTAAATGCAAGTGACCAGCTGACTGATCAAAAATAGAGCAAACAACTTCCGAGTCTACAGGGACAACTGCACAACCTGAGCTCGAGTTACTCTTATCATCTGAAGCTATGGTTTTTTTCACAACAAAGGGACAAATTTTTCGAGTATGACCACCAATGTTGCAAACAGAGCACGGGTTTGGACTGTTTCGAAGAGGACATTGCCTGGGACCATGACCTTTACCATCACAAAGAGGGCAATTATCAAAATTGGTGTAAAATGAACCACCACCACGTCCACGTCTCAAATGTCTCTGAGTCTGATCAAAACGACCTTCGACCTGTTGGTTCGAAACTGAGGGTGTTTGGTCATTCTTTTGAAAACCACCACGATTCCTCCAATAGCCGCGACCTCGATAGGTTGAGTAACCACCGCGAGAATCTGCAGAGCCAGGAACAGCTTGTGACTCTTCAGCTACACCAACTGATCCTACTGAACCGAAAACTGTAGCAGCCGATCTGCGCGCCAAGTTCTTCCCGGGACGAGCAAGACGGATGACTTTCAGCGGTTTTAACCATATCATCTAATGTGACAAGTCCACGCTCGCGAATGAAAGTAGCAAGATCCTGTGACACACATTCTAGAAACTGCTCACCTAACACAAGATTCATAATTCCCTGCATGTCTCTAGGAACACCGGACAAAGCTATCCATCGATCAAACAATCTGTTTAGCTCAATACCAAAAGTTTGGAAAGGTTCGTTCGAGTCTGGTCGGATTTCACGGAACTTCTTGCGAAAACCTTCTGCAGTACACTGGAACTTAAGCAAATTGTCCTTCAATGTCTGATAATCTACAGGACCATGAGCAGCAAGACTGTGGTACAAGTTCAATGCGTTACCTTCTAACAAAGCGGAAAGAAAGGTAACCCATTTGCTTTGATCCCAGCCAAGGGCTGTAGCATGAGTCTCAAAACGAAAAAGGTATGAATCAATATCATCTTGTCTTTCTTTGAAAAGAGGCAACTTGGGGTAAACAGGTCTAGCACCAAAAGAAGAACTATCCCTACCTCTGTTTCCATGACCAGCATCTTGTTCCTCAAGTCTACGTTCAGAACGTAACTCAAGTTCCATTTGTTTTGTTTTCTCTCTTTCCAGCTCTAATGCTAACTGAACATCGGCTTGTTTATTCGCTAGCTCAACTTCTGCTTGTTTATTTTTCAGTCTTGTTTCTTCCTCTAATTTTTTCTCATCCCTCAATCTCTGTCTCTCAAGACGATCAAAACAATCCTGTACATATTTCGCACGATCCTTATCAGGCAGACCCAAAGTTGTAGCTTGAGCAATAAAAGATTGGAATAACTTATCATAATCATCCGACATGGCTAAGTGCAATGTAAATCAACAAACAAAAGAAAACGTACCAAAAAAATATCAAAATGTCGAAACCGGAAATCAATAAAGAACTAAAGTGTCAACGAAATGGCAAAATGCAATTAATCACAATAAATTGTTCTATAAACCTTATGAAACAATGAAGTTTCTCCAAAAGTAAATTTACAGGACAATGCACAGTCAGAGTTACAATGAAAACAGTAAAGTCTTACAAGTATACAAAGTATACAAAGTAAAGTATGTATTGTATTAACTCAATATGTCTATAAGTGACCAATTTTATACCAAATAGAACACACTAACTTAATATATGCTGAAGAACGTCAACTTTAGTTAATAGAAGCACAAGAAATGTACAGCGAAAAAGGAAGTTACTAAGTTCAAAGTTTGAATCCAAATATATATTCAAAGAAAAATAAAGTGAAATTTATGTCAAACACCTCAAACACTATAATCGCTAATACTAAATACCAAATGTACGGCGAAAGGGAAATAAACCCAATCAAATTATCAATGTCTCAAACAAGAATGAACCACGGGAAACAATCTATGGACAACTAAACCAAATCAAAAGAAACAATTTAACAAAACTAACCAATTATAACCACATACATAAATACAAAAAAAAACTAGATCAAAATCAATACAAAAACAATAAACAAAATAAATTAATCAAATGAGGCTGAAATCCCAACACGATAATCTACTTAAAATAAGGGCAAAGAGAACACACCCACAAACACACGCACGAAAGGACAGGACCATATAACAGTGAAGAACTAGTAAAACAAATACAATTCCCTAACAGAAGAATAGAGCCGAAGAAGATAATAGGAACCCCCAAGACAGAAAAAGAGCTAAATCCTTAGTGCCCAGAAACTGTACACAGACACAGCCGTTAAACTGGAGACGGCAACTATCACACAAAACACATCCCAGTCATACACAATATAACAAAAATGTCAAAAGAAGGAGCCCACTAGCCTACCTATATATATCTATAATAACTAGTGGCGCCCTCACTAAATATGAATATGTATGACTTAATGCTAACACAGAAAGTCAGGGTCACCAAATGTAACGACGGTGTTTTTAGTGTACTGAATTAAATTATTACATATATAAACGTTTATTCTAATGAAATGAGTGTGTGCGTGGGTTTGTTCTGATAATCAGTATAAAGGTGGGTGCACTATCTCTGTTCACTATACTCTTTCATCCACCACACACGCGCTTACAAACGAAGGACAAAGGCCACACAGTTATATCTCTTTGCCCTCTTTAACTATTTCTCATACACTCATAACATACATTAAACCACACAATTCACATATAAACCAATCTACACAAATAACAATTCACATCATATAAACCAGTCTGCACAAATAACTAACAGTAACAAGTGGCATATAGGTTATTCACAACTTCAGCGCTCACACATTCACTCGCTACCGCAGAGGTCGTTGTCTCTCTGGAGAGACGTCACTCGACTCCTCTTTATACTAGTGTCGACACAGTCAATATCACATTGACGACTTGACGGAGATTCCCGCACTGAATATTACTATTCAATGACTACTCAGATTTAGAACATTCCTAGGCGTGAAATTAACGGCGCTAGGCGACAATAGCTACACTGACGGAACACTGCATGTGGTCCTGTAGCACGAATCTGTGGCTTACTTCGCTACCGTTGCTGCTCGTAGCACCAGTGATGGTAGGACGAAGGAGAGATGAAGGCTTGATGTCAGCACCTGGTCACGTACGTGATGCCTTCAGCGGACAGCTTCATCGGCCCTACACCAGGGTGTCCACTCCGTACAGCAGCCCCGCTGTACACAACATTTATACACTCATAAATGTTCGCTCTTATACCCAAAAGTCTGAATGTGTCTTCAGCACATTATTATTCTTCAGAGCGCTCCAGATCATTTCCTCTGAAAACTGTCTTCTTTATGCCACCATACTACAATCACTATTGTCATAATTCTTATGACAATTCCTATAGCCACTTTAACACAGTGCACACAATTCCTATAGCCACTTTAACACTGTACGTACCCACACACAATGGATTATGAGCCAAATATTACAATCACAGTTCACCTTCAATTCGTAACATATTACTGCACATTTCATCATTAGGTATACCTAAATATATACTGAATTCTATTCCTATTTCAGTCCCACATCTTCACATATGAATGAATACAACATGACATCCTAGTTATAAACTATATCACATAATTACATGACTAATCAAGTATTGACACGAGCCATCGCATTTCCTTCAAACATGGCTCTTCTGCACTCTAATAATTCATAAAACAAAACTTTCCTTTTCATCTGAATAGCGTTATAGGTCATTATAAATACCGGTACTAAAAGAATAAATACCTGTATTCAATATACAGCTACCGAATTCTCTAGCCAGAATTCTTCCTCAGAGCCCTAGCGAAAACGACTGCTCGGCTCGACTGGTGTAGCATCTCTAACTGGCAATTATTCCCGAACCCACACTGTCACACGTGAACATCGCTCACCGCTACATTACCGCACGTGAACAAGGCTTATCTGTACATTACCGCTCGTGAACAATGCTTATCTCTACATTATTCGCATGTGTACATTCGGTCCAACTGCTAATGACGTCACACCATCGTCCGACCGAAAACTGCACTAAAGGCGTTCGTTACAGGAGGGGGGAAGGGAGGGGGGGGGGAAACAAGCTAAAGTTGTGGAGTAAATCAGGGTCTGTGCAGACAACAATGCTTGGTCCTGCAAAAAGCAGCCAGTCAGCCAGTGGCTGTTCCAACAAAAGTACCCTAGATGAAACTGATGTTAATCCACCCCATCACAACAGCCATGGCTCTTCCAACAAACGTGACGACTATGTGATAAAACTGACATTGGGCTGACCAACCACAAAACAGTGGCAGTTCCAACAAACGTTCACATGACAAAACCATCTGTAATTCTAACGGGACTGCGACAGTGGCTGTTCCAACAAATGTACTCGTGATCTCTCTCTTGGCTTGACTTCGCGAACGAAGATTTTATAGGAGTTGCCCACGACGTCTGCAGGCTTGTTCGTGGCTGCGGAGGCCAATCCGAGACAGGCAGGTTCGACCGCAGTGGCTGCAGGGGAAGGTATGGCCAGGGTTCTGAGCTGCGGCATCTCTGTTTTTTCTCCTGAGCCGCTTGTCCTTAAGGCTAGCTCTGTGAGAGTCCTCAAAGGAGACAGCTGCCTTGTAAATGGTGGAGCGCCAGGTGTCACGGTCCGCAGCAAGCGAAGACCACTGGTGGTGGTCGATTTGGCAGGTACTAAGTGACTTCTTGAGACAGTCTTTGTATCTCTTCTTTGGTGCCCCTCTGTCACGGTGTCCAGTAGCAAGCTCGCCGAACAGGGTGATCTTTGGTAGGCGATGATCCTCCATCCTGGAGACATGCCCCGCCCAGCGGAGCTGTGTCCGCAGCAGCAAAGCCTCGATGCTCACAGTTTCAGCCCGTTCAAGGACCTCGACGTTGGTGACATAGTCACTCCAGTGAATGCCCAGGATGGTACGCAGGCAGCGCTGGTGGAAGCGTTCGAGGAGTCGTAGTTGGCTGCGGTAGAGGGCCCAGGACTCGGAACCATACAGCAGGGTGGTGAGGACCACAGCTCTGTACACGCTGATCTTGGTGCCTGTTTTCAGCTGCTGATTGTGCCACACCCGCTTGAAAAGTCGCCCGAAAGCGCTGTTCGCTTTTGCCAGCCTGCTGTCAAGCTCCTTGTCCAGCTTGGCGTCCGACGTGATAATGCAGCCAAGATAAGTAAACTGGTGCACTGACTTTAGTTCAGACTCGCCGATGGTGATGTGAGGAGGGCGGTACACTGTCTTGGGTGCCGGCTGATGGAGGACCTCTGTCTTTTTAAGACTGACCTCGAGTCCAAAGAGCTGGGCAGCATCTGCGAAGCAAGACGTGATGCGCTGCAGGGCTCTCTCTGTGTGTGCAACGAGGGCAGCATCATCAGCAAAAAGCAGCTCGCGAATCAGTTGGTCTAGGGTTTTCGTGTGGGCCTGCAGTCGTCTGAGGTTAAACAGGCTGCCATCGAGACGATACCTGATGTACACTGCATCGTCATCATCGAGGTCCACTGTGGCCTGCTTCAACATCATGCTAAAAAAGATGGTGAAGAGGGTCGGTGCCAGCACGCAGCCCTGCTTTACACCGTTGAGAATAGGGAATGGTTCTGAGAGGTCATTGTTGAGTCTGACCTGGCCTTGCTGGTCCTCGTGTAGCTGGACAATCATGTTGAGGAACTTTGGGGGACAGCCAAGTCGCTCCAGGATCTGCCACATGCCTTGCCTGCTCACAGTGTCGAACGCTTTTGTTAGGTCGACAAACGTTACGTACAGCCCTTTGTTCTGCTCGCGGCACTTCTCCTGTAGCTGTCTCAGCACGAAGACCATATCGGTGGTGCTCCTGTTTGCTCTGAAGCCACACTGGCCCTCTGGGAGTTGGTCTTCAGCGATGGCAGGTACCAGCCGATTCAGGAGCAGCCTTGCAAGGATTTTCCCAGCAATGGACAGCAGGGTAATTCCCCGGTAGTTGGAACAGTCAGACTTCTCGCCTTTGTTCTTGTACAGGGTGATAACGACTGATAAAACAGATAATAAGCCGCCCCGCTTGTAACAAACCCGGTTCTCTCGCACTCTCACAAAGAAGGGAGGCAAGGCAGAAGTTTAAGTTTTTCGATTTTTGAGTATTAAAATATTCTGATTTTAGACTCTGCATTTAGTTTAGACTCCCAATATCGAACCGAACCGAGTTTACAATTTCACCGATTTACGACGACCAGACCCACACAGCTCAGACAGTTCTTCACAACAACCAACGGCCAGCCACCGGTACCGTTCCGACAAACGTATCCGTGATAAAACTGATAATAAGCCGCCCCACTGCAGCAACAGTGACTGTTTACAAAAGACTACCTGTGATAAAAATGGCCAAAGGCCACCCCACAGCAACAGAGGCCGTTCCAGCAAATGCGCCTGTTACAAAACAGACGTTTACAAGCTAGGCTGTTCTAAAAAGCTTACCCGTGATAAAACTGACGATAAGCCCAACGACAAGGACAGTTGCTGTTCCAATGGATGGGTACCACAGGTAGGACACGGTGTACAACAAGCTTATTCCAGAACTGCCATTAACAAACAAAAAACATGGTTGGTTACGTCAAGGTGTTCTACCGATTAAAACCAAGAATTGCCGAAAGCGCATCATGCAAAAGGGGATTAACCCTTTGGCTGCCGCTAGGGCATTGTGTTGAGGTGATTCCTGCAGGAATCACCTCAACACAATGCCCTAGCGGCAGCCAAAAGTAATTTTACAATATTTGCACGTCTCCCAATATCACCGCAGCCACCGGTTCTGTAACGTTGTCGGTGGCTGCTGGAATACAAATCGTTTACGGTGGGTTCTTCAAAACAATTATTTTATGTACATTTCGTTGACAGGCGCCAAGGTGGTTGTGGCGAGGGTGGTGAGAGTTGTGGCCCCTGTTGCTGTTGTAGTCATGGTGGCGTTTTCAAGGAAGAATCTGTTGGTGGGCAAGGGGAGGCCACTGGGGCTGGAGGGGAGGTTGTAAGCGCCGATGCTGATCCACAGTGGAAACACAAGCCCCAGTACACCGCCTGTCACGGCGCCCTGTTGACGGAAACACCACTACCGTCAGCATTTCCTTGTCGATAAACGTCACAGTAATCTTCGTCATTATAGTCTTTATCATCGGAGTCTTCGTCGTTATCGCAGTCGTTATCACTTATCTTTGTCGTATACATAGTCGTTGTAAGCATCATCATCACCTTCGTCGTGGTCGTGATGGTCGTGCTCGGTATATTATCGTCGTCACCGTCGCCATTATCATCGACATCATCATCGTCGTCATCATCGTCGTCGTCGTCAGTCACCATCCTCGTCATCATCACCATCCTCGTCATCGTCGTCGTCAACATCATCATCATCTCGTCGTCATGATCCTCGTCATCATTGTCGCGACCGTCGTCATTTCCATCGTCAATATAGTCGTCGTTGTTATCGTTTGGGTTGTTGATGATGGTGATGCTGATGTTGTCATACCACCATCACCATGTTGGTTTTTGTCTTGTCGGTTGAATAGGATGTGTGCGTGTGTCATTTTGCACCTCGCAAAGAGGGAGGATAGGGGTGAGAAGTGTTTAATGTCTCACTATACACATGCCGCATATGCCGCATGCGGATAAGCGACAGTATGTCTCGGGATACACCTCACACAGAAGAAGTGTTGTGGGAAGTGTTTTGTGTCCCAGTCGAGACGTGTCGGTGTTACGATTGTGGTTGTGTTATCCTGTGAGAGCGTGCCTGTGTTGATCGTAGGTAACGATCCGTTGTTTATTTGAGCTATCACGGTTACGTTTCAGTGCCTTTTTAGTAAGATTTTCTTCTGTTCGTGAGTAGAGCCGATTTCGTTTTGTTGTGTTTAGTCCGGTGCGTTCTGGAGAGGTCGCACTGTCTTGTGACATCGTAAGTGTCACGTCGGGTAGTTGGCATCGCAACATTTTCGCTACTTTTTGTTTTCCTGTTAGCGTGAATTGTGCAGCTTTTATTTTGTTTTGGGAATGTTCTCGTACCTGTTTGAGCTATCATGGAACGTGGTGATAGTGATACCATACTTTTATGTGACTTAATTATACGCTAGAATTTAGAGCTGAAGTAAGCAGCCGAGTTTTTGTAGCCTGTTATAGTTTTTCTGAAAAGTTTATGTTATGCTTCGGCTGCGTGTTTCTTCTGATTGGTTGCGTTGTATGATTTCCGTAGAAGATTCTGGAATTTGATAGTGTATATAAGGAGGGCGCTGGGAAAGCGCGTTGGTAAAATTCCACCACGTAACATTTTGGCGACCCCGACGATATCTCTTCAGTTGGTTCAGTGGAAAGGGTAGCAGGAGAAAACAGCCAGCAGTGAAAAGCAGAGATGGCGACATCGGAGATGGAGACATTCCTGAAAATTAGAAAGGAATGTGGACTCGAAAGAGCTCAACTCCTCGAGTTTGTAAAAGAGAGAGAGAAGGAGAGACTGGAGAGAGAGGAGAAAGAAGAAAAGAGACGAGAGAGAGAAGAAAAGGAGAGACTGGAGAGAGAGGAGAAAGAAGAAAAGAGACGAGAGAGAGAAGAAAAGAAGAGACTGGAGAGAGAGGAGAAAGAAGAAAAGAGACGAGAGAAAGAAGAAAAAGAGAGATTGGAGAGAGAAGAAAGAGCTAGAGAACATGAAATCAGGAAACTTGAAATCCAAGCAGAAGAAGCAGAAAAAAACGAGAAGAGGCGGAGAGGCAGCGACAACACGAAATTAATCTGAAGCAGATGGAGATAGAGGTACAGAGACAGAGAACTAATGAAGCAACAGCATTAGCGAGCAGAGAACAAACAGCCCGTGCGCCAAAACTTCCACCTTTCATTGAATATTCAGATAAGATGGACGCTTATCTGGAGCGATTCGAGCGCTTCGCAAATAGCAACAATTGGAAACAAGAGACTTGGGCTATTAATCTGAGCGCACTTCTAACTGGCAAAGCGCTTGAATTTTACACCCGTTTGCCAAGAGAAGAAGCCGAAGATTATACTCAGTTGAAAGCCGCCCTGTTGAGACAGTACGACTTCACTGAAGAGGGTTACAGGCGACGATTTCGGAACTGCAACCTGAAGAAGTAGAGACACCTGGCCTATTCATTGAAAGAATCAGAAGCTACCTGGAGAAATGGATAGAGCTGGCTAGCCTAAACAGAGAGTACCAAGACCTGTGCGACCTCATCATCAAAGAACAAGTTTTCAGCGCATGTTCAAAGGACCTGGCCGCCCACCTCAGAGAGCAAAAAGACCAGTCACTAAAGGCTCTGGCCGACTTCGCTCAAAGATACCTTGACGCTTACAACATGAAGTTCGGGTCCAGTAAGCCACAGCGTGTGTCTGCACCAGCAGAGGAAATCCACAATGTCAGAGACACCCCGAGATACAAGCCGGTGGAGAACCTGACATGTTTTCTCTGTGGAAAGAAAGGTCACAAAGCGATACGGTGTCCTTCTAAAGATGTTCCCCGAGGCGACAACATCAGAAGATAGAACCAAGATCGTGGGATAGCAGGCAGAAGCAGTACCACGTCTCAACACAGAGCTGCCGCTGTATTAGCAAATGATGTGACGTCATCCAATGACTTTGAGTCTAGAGAAACGCAAGTGACACCAGAGCTGATTGAATCTTTCAAAAAGAATGGACGCATCCCAGTAGGAGATGGGGCTACATTTTTACCAGTCTCAAACATCGCGCTGCCTGAGAATGAAGTGCCGATCATGCCGGTGGTGTCAGGATTCGTCGGCGACACACCAGTGAGAGTGTTGAGAGACACTGGTTGTAGCTGCATCATCTTGAGAGAGGACCTAGTAGCTGAAGACCAGAAGCTACAGGAGTGGACCACCCTCATTTTGGCTGACGGAACAGTAAGGATTATCCCCCTTGCCAAAGTCAGTGTCGACACCCCATACTTGACAGGAGAGGTAAAGGCGTTGTGCGTGAAGCCGCCAGTCTACGACCTCATCATCGGAAACATTGATGGTGCCAGAAACACAGACGATCCAGATCCAGAGTGGAAACCTAAAATATGTTCTATTACCACGAGAAGTCAAGCAAAGAAGAGTCACCAGACCATCCCTCTAGAAGATTCTGGAATTTGATAGTGTATATGAGGGCGCTGGGAAAGCGCGTTGGTACATTGTCTTGCTTTGTCAGTAGTAGAGACACGTAGTTTATTGCGAGAGACGCTGTGTATGAGAAACCTTGTGTCGCAGTGTGGACATTGCAAAAGAGACTTTGTATCAGTAGTTTGTACATTTGAAAGTGCATTACTGTGTGGATATCGCATCGCTGAATTAAATATTGTTGGAACTGTTACTACAGTATTGTCTACATCCTTAAGCCACGTGTGACGGATTGCAGCTGAACGAGGTTTATTTTAAAGAACTCTACGTGTGTGTGTCTGGTGTGTTTATCATACTTCGACTAAAATACCACCACGTCTGGAATGAAGTAGATAGTATGTACTTACCCAACCGTTGGCCCAGGGAAACACTCCTCCCAGAAGAAACAAACCCAGGATAGGGCCTGAGGCAGCGCCAGTGATACTCAGCGATGCCTGGGACAAACCCACAATATAACACGGTCACATTTGTGTCGAACGCTACGATTGGTCATCTAATTAAAACGCGCAGGTTATATACCTAAATAACACATCGCCAACTTTATGCCCACCTTAACGATTGGTTAGCTGAATCAGATTGCAAATCATAAAAACTGGCAGTAAGCACAGGTAAACGCAAAGGTCCTTGCATACTGTTAGCCCTCTCCTGTCTTTCAGGGAGCACTACCTACTTTCTCTGACCTGATTCCGATGTAGCAACAAGTAGTCTTATTGTAGGTGTAGCCAATACCTGCAGGACTGTCCCTCCGAGTCCCTGCACCATGAAGGCCATGTCAATCCCCGCTCCGCCATAAATCAGCACTGAAAAAAAACAGGTTAACCCATTCAGCCCTGACGCAATACAGCAGGAGATGAGTCGACCATGATAATTCAAGGGTAGTGCCAAATTAGCTTGGCGCCTGTCTGCGCCAAGCTAATCTGTCACCATCCTTGAATTATCATGGTCGATCCATCTCCTGCAACAGGTGAATAGTCGTTAGATGACACCTTCAAAATTTGGAAAATACGTGCGTCGGGCTGAATGAGTTAAGTGATTTGTTCCATGGCGGGCTTAGGCTGCTAAATTGGCCGATACAACGGGATATTGCGGGCTGTCCCGCCTCAGTCAAGAATCTTCTACCCTTCTTTTTACAATCTACGTAGGCACACGTACCAGGGTGGTTTCTCTCCCTCTCTCTCTCTCTCTCTCTCTCTCTCTCTCTCTCTCTCTCTCTCTCTCTCTCTCTCTCTCTCTCTCTCTATCTCTCTCTCTCTGCTAAGCTTATCCTCCCTGAGCCGTCTTTATCCACTTATGCCAAGCTGCAGGCCATTGTACTCCTCCCTCTGGTTAAGCACCTCGCACTAAACAAATGTATACTGGTGCACAAAATTCTTAACGGGAAAGCTCCACCTTACTTATCTAGGCTTTTTTCGCCAACTGAAAAAAAATACAGCACCTCCAGGAACAGTCTCTCTATAAAAAAAAGCCCCGTATAGACCTGTTCAAATCTAGCCTGTCTTATTCAGGTGCTCTTTTATGGAATTCCCTTCCTCCCACTATTCAACAAACCACGTCCCTCTCTCTGTTTAAAAGTAGAGTACATGATTACCTTCCTAAGACATCGTTATGCTGATCCTTTCTTCTTCTTTGTTTTTTGACATAATACGCTTCATGTTTTTTAATTTGTTTTTTTCATCTAGCCTCCAAATTGTTTGTTCAGTTTTCTAACTTGTTTTTGATATTACACAAAATATCATACCTACTTATATGTTAGATAATTATGTGCGCACGTACGTGTGTATGTGTATGTACAAAAGTGCGCATGTGCACGAGTACATGTATATGTGTGTCTGTGTGCGCGTGTGTATGCGTGTGTGTGACGTTTATTATTAGTTAGTTTTTGTTGTTTGGTTGGTGTTCCTTAAGTAGCTTAGCAAGGACAGATTGTAAGAAAGGCCTGCGCGCCTAATATCTCAATCCTTGGAAAATAAAGTTTCGTTCGTTCGTTCGTTCGTTCGTTCTCTCTCTCTCTCTCTCTCTCTCTCTCTCTCTCTCTCTCTCTCTCTCTCTCTCTCTCTCTCTCTCTCTCTCTCTCTCTCTCTCTCTCTCTCTCTCTCTCTCTCTCTCTCTCTCTCTCTCTCTCTCTCTCTTATCTAAATAAACATCAAGTGGCAATCTGTACACAGAGATATTAACACTGGCTACCCTGGCGATTGACTATAGCGACGTTTACTGTCTAAATAAACATCAAGTGGCAATCTGTACACAGAGATATTAACACTGGCTACCCTGGCGATTGACTATAGCGACGTTTACTGTCTAAATAAACATTATGTGGCAATCTGTACACAGAGATATTAACACTGGCTACCCTGGCGATTGACTATAGCGACGTTTACTGTCTAAATAAACATCAAGTGGCAATCTGTACACAGAGATATTAACACTGGCTACCCTGGCGATTGACTATAGCGACGTTTACTGTCTAAATAAACATCAAGTGGCAATCTGTACACAGAGATATTAACACTGGCTACCCTGGCGATTGAATATAGCGACGTTTACTGTCTAAATAAACATTATGTGGCAATCTATACACAGAGATACTAGCATTGTGTGGATCATGTTGGAAATCTCCTACTCTTGTTAACACTGTCTTTTTATTGAGGCCGCCATGAGATGGCCTTAGTCGCCTGCTCGGCGATAAACCCCAATAATTAACTAACTAATTTTTTCTTGAGATTCTTGTACGTGTGCGTGCGTGTGTGTGCGTGTGGAAGGTTTGGCTCACGTGCGACAGAAATAGTCAGTCTATGTTCCGTTCAGTGGCCGTCTGTTGGCCGTCCTTCGTCCGTGGTCAGCTTTAACTCTTTCGAGACGTGCCACATCCGGATTCGCGGATCAGTGCCGGTAAAAGAGCAATCCAGCTAGCTCACTTACTGGAGACGGACGTGTCATGACAGATGTTTACTCTAAGCATCCAGATATACACCATCAACAGACAACTACCTCTCATTTCCACGTCTATACGGCTGACAGAGATATAGCATACCACAAAAATGGACTGGCCGACATAGAAGATAGACTCCACCTGCAACCAAGGTCACAAGACGCTATCTCACACGGACAGCGGGCGATCAGTCCGACCACGACAGCCGACCAATGGGATTCGACCATACGTCATCGGCACGCGCGCTGCACTAAGCCGCTCTGCCCTCACACCCAGCAAAGCCTCATTCGAAACGAGACGACGAAGGAAACAACAGCTGCCAGCCGCTAACTCCGCCAGAAACGGGGATCAAGACCCAAGACATCTATGTCAACGGAGAACTACAAAGAAGAAGAAAGTCATCGATGGTTTCCTACACCTGAAACAGGGTGGTTGAGACCCATTCCCCACGCCTGATAAAGGGTGGATGGAACGACTGAATACAACCAAGAAACCACAAGCAAGAAGGAGCTCTTCGACCATTCTCCCACACCTATAATAGGGTGGTTGAGACCCACTCCCACACCTATAATAGGGTGGTTGAGACCCACTCCCACACCTATAATAGGGTGGTTGGAACGCACTCCCCACACCTGAGAAAATGTGGATGGAACGAAAATCACCAATTAACACAGCACGATCGACAAGCTAGAACAAGCCACAAACTACACTACGATCCTTTTTTTCTGCTACTTTAACAAGACACGTGTGAGCCAGCTACTCAACTGAGGCCAACAATTGGCCCTGCAGCCCCCACGGCAAAACCCTCTACTGAAGTGACATCTGTCATGAATCGCTACACGCTATGATGTCACTACTGTTTGCTAAAAGACTTATCTCCCGCCAACGAGAAAGGCAAGCCACTTTGTCTACAACACGGACTAAGAATAGAGGAAACGGACATTGTCTACTTCACACCGACCACAAAACTACGCAGCACCAACTTTAATCTACAACAACTGGTCACAAAAAAACTCGTTCTAAAGCGCACAAAAGTGAAAGGAGGACTGGAACGCTCGCAACAAGCGAGGCCAACTATTCTGTGAAGCACCCGAAGTATTGAAGGCCCTTCTACAACGACAAAACCCGGCACCTACCACCAAAACGGTATACAATTCAGGCGGCCCAACAAGCCAACGGCAACAACAGCAATCAACGAAACGACAGCCACACCAAAACAGCAGCAACAGCTACAACAATAAGCTGATTTTAAAGCATCAACTGTGAGATATGCACCACGGCAACACTGCGTACCACCTACACAGAGGACAATACTACAAACACTAGTCTGTCGTATGGAAGGCAACACAGCCGCACAAACAACCGGCATCGTCTACAAACACGAATACACGAAGATTCAACAACAACAACGGCACTCAGTCTGGGATTGATCCGTCAAAACGGACGGATTAATAAACAAAGAATATGACTCCCACGTCGATACACGCAAACTCCGCCCAACGGTTCCTTGTATCTTATCGCGGCTAAGCCCCGCTGAGCAGGAATTGATCTTGGAACGGACAGGCACAAGCGCCGAGGGAACAGAAGACGCAGCGATACAATCGGATCCCGACACAAGACTGGACCCTGCAAGGATTTGAAGCAATCATACTTGACATCAATAACACCGCATCAGGAATACTGCAAGGATTTGAAAGCGTTCATACTAGACATCTATAACACCGCGTCAGGAATACTGCAAGGGTTTGAAAGCGACCATACTGGACATCTATAACACCGCGTCAGGAATACTGCAAGGGTTTGAAAGCGACCATACTGGACATCAATAATGCCGCGTCAGGACTACAGTTACATGCATGGACTACACGGATAACATGTCCTTATGTAAGGATTTAAATGCGACACACTGGGAGGAAGACACCAAGAAATGGACTGAGAATTGTAGGCCGGTTCCCTGATGAGTAAATCGGAGCCTGTAGTTACTAACTACGAATACCGATCGAAACGCCCCCGAGTGCTTCACATTCTTCTGCTCGGACATCAGTTTTGAGGCGTCGGGACCAGAGTGACCGGATGCATACCTGGGTGGGACCGGTCTTGCTCTTTGACCACGGCTTTACGCCGCGAATCCGGATGAGGCACGTCTCGAAAGGGTTAACCTTGGCGATTTATTGCAGATTAATCAAGCCACAGCCGTCGGACGTGGCCCACAGATACTTTTTAGAGTGGTCACAGGGGGCCAGATTTTATGATTAGCCATATTTTTTTATGGGGTTGACAAATTGATGAAAATTAATGTGCATAGAGTTTGCAAAACAAAGATTTTTCTGCTACAAAAGCTTGCACACTTGATCGCTTGCTTTTTCAGTGACCTTTGGTAAAGTCAAAGTCACAAAGGCCATATTGATTATGTTGATCAGTCTTGCACGTGACCCATAAAGGCTTTGCCATTCTCGAGTTTATTCTTCTGTGGGTAATGTACTTTTCCATCCTGTTTCATGTTCACCATTTCCTGGCGCCAAGTAAAAACGGTCGGGAGTACGGGCCTCAGCTACACGCTCCTCCCGTGTTGCTTCTCTCTGCATCTCGTGTGAACATTGAGTAAGTACAATGTTCGTATCATGAGTTAGTTAGTTGTTTGAAGTAATAATAATAATAATAATAATAATAATAATAATAATAATAATAATAATAATGAGTATTTATATAGCGCTTAATCTTACTCAAAAGCTCTAAGCGCTTTACAATCTGTACACAAAAATAAAAATACAATGACATATGCACATAACCAACAAAGCACAATGCCCGAACACACCACTTTTACAATGAACTAAACAACAATACATACATAATAATTTATATTCTAATTAACATTCAGTCTAAACAAGGAGGATTGAAGAACTACAACTAAGGCATCAAACACTGGCAGTTATTCAAAGTAAAGCTTGAAGAGGTGAGTTTTCAACGACCTCTTGAAGTCAGAGACAGACTCACTGTTTCTGACCTCAAGAGGAAGTGTATTCCATAAAAACGGTCGGGAGTACGGGCATCAGCTACACGCTCCTCCCGTGTTGCTTCTCTCTGCATCTCGTGTCAACATTGAGTAAGTACAATGTTCCTATCATGAGTTAGTTAGTTGTTTGAAGTACAATGTTCATATCACGAGTTATTTAGTTGTTTGAAGTACACTGTTCGTATCATGAGTTAATTGTTTGAAGTACAATGTCCCTATCATGAGTTAATTAGTTGTTTGAAGTACAAATGTTCGTATCATGAGTTAATTAGTTGTTTGAAGTACACTGTTCGTATCATGAGTTAATTGTTTGAAGTACAATGTCCCTATCATGAGTTAATTAGTTGTTTGAAGTACAATGTCCCTATCATGAGTTAATTAGTTGTTTGAAGTACAATGTCCCTATCATGAGTTAATTAGTTGTTTGAAGTACAATGTCCCTATCATGAGTTAATTAGTTGGTGAAGTACAATGTCCCTATCATGAGTTAATTAGTTGTTTGAAGTACAATGTCCCTATCATGAGTTAATTAGTTGTTTGAAGTACAATGTTCGTATCATGAGTTATTTAGTTGTTTGAGGTACACTGTTCGTATCATGAGTTAGTTGTTTGAAGTACAATGTCCCTATCATGAGTTAATTAGTTGTTTGAAGTACAATGTCCCTATCATGAGTTAATTAGTTGTTTGAAGTACAATGTCCCTATCATGAGTTAATTAGTTGTTTGAAGTACAATGTTCGTATCATGAGTTATTTAGTTGTTTGAAGTACACTGTTCGTATCATGAGTTAGTTAGTTGTTTGAAGTACACTGTTCGTATCATGAGTTAGTTGTTTGAAGTACAATGTTCGTTTCATGAGTTAGTTAGTTGTTTGAAGTACACTGTTCGTATCATGAGTTAGTTGTTTGAAGTGCAATGTTCGTATCATGAGTTAGTTAGTTGTTTGAAGTACAAATGTTCGTATCATGAGTTAGTTAGTTGTTTGAAGTACAATGTTCGTATCATGAGTTAATTAGTTGTTTGGAGTACAAATGTTCGTATCATGAGTTAATTAGTTGTTTGAAGTACAAATGTTCGTATCATGAGTTAGTTGTTTGAAGTACACTGTTCGTATCATGAGTTAGCTGTTTGAAGTACAATGTTCGTATCATGAGTTAGTTAGTTGTTTGAAGTACAATGTTCGTATCATGAGTTAGTTAGTTGTTTGAAGTACACTGTTCGTATCATGAGTTAGTTAGTTGTTTGAAGTACAATGTTCGTATCATGAGTTAGTTAGTTGTTTGAAGTACAATGTTCGTATCATGAGTTAATTAGTTGTTTGAAGTACAAATGTTCGTATCATGAGTTAGTTAGTTGTTTGAAGTACAAATGTTCGTATCACGTGTTAATTAGTTGTTTGAAGTACAAATGTTCGTATCATGAGTTAGTTAGTTGTTTGAAGTACAATGTTCGTATCATAAGTTAGTTATTTGGGGTTAACGCTGTTCGGGAGTGCAGTGCACTCATCTACTGAAGAGGGAGTTCTGCACTACACGCATCTACTGAAGAGGGAGTTCTGCACGATACATGCAGTTCAAAGGTGGTGCCAGAATAGCTTGGCTCCTTAGGCGTTAAGCTATTCTGGCACCACCCTTGAACTAAATATACCTACACAGCGGGAAAATGAGATTCATGTAAATAATCACAACATAATGATGCATTTTTCTAAAGATCCATATTAAATATTACTGTAACGCACGCAGACTTGCCCACAGTCGCACGTACAGACTCTCACGCAACAGACGCATACACCGCCACTGACTCAGACGGGCGCATTCATGCGGTAAAACAAACACACGGGTTCCCTTTCTAAAGTGACTTTTTTACTCAATCAAAAGAACAAACGCTTAAAAGGTTATCAGACTATATATACACTCCATCTTCCCCACTGCATCCAAATCACATACACATCACACACTATCTCCTTGCCAGGCTAGGTATCAGTTTCTCACTGGCCAACCTGTTTGATGTTATTGCCTGGTTACGTTGGTCCTTCTCACGTCTAGGCGTGCAAGTCCTTCGTTGTACGCTTCTTCCTGTCGTCCTGTCTCTTTGGCACGGACGTCCTCGTACTCGTACTGTAGCGCAGTACTCGCTGTGATCCGGGTATCTTGGTCCCGATCAGACTCACTCTGAGTGAAGAGCTGGAGGGATGACTTCACGTTAGGTCCCACCTGTGACTGACGTCTCGGCGTCCGTCGTTCCACTCTTTACAAGCACTCTAAACACAACAACAAGGATCCAAACGTAACGCTTGCTAAACACACAACATATTGGATGACATGAGAAACACTACGTAACCTGGCTGATACAAACAACTCACGTTCATTCACACACACGTGCTTCATAACCCGACTATATCCGTAACACCCACATATCTGTCACTATCTTGAAACAGACTATAGCCTAACACTCTTGCTATCCACTACTCTATACACTGGAAAAGACTATGCTTAACCAACCGCGTACTACCTTCATAGCGGCTTAGACATACACCCCTCACATTCCTTTAGTTATCTATCTCGGTAAACAACTGTATACAAACACACCGTTACTTCACTAAATTCTAAACCAACATAACTAAACCAAACCGGAACACCGCTATACAACCACATTACTCTTACCAGCGCATACTGTCTTTAACTAAACAACTATCAATACTACATTTATAGAAACATACCTGAATTGTAGGTTCCAGAGTCTTGGAATACGGGCTAGGTATCTCAAACACATCTGATCCCTCTGACGTTAACAAAAACCGTACCGTATTTAACCTAATTTGTGAGCACTATCCACGAGCATAGAGCTTCATCACAATTACACAGTCGTTTACTACAATGACTATTAAGCTTAGATGTTTACATACTATGGCTGTTTGGGAACTTGTGTAGTTCTGTGTTGGGGGTCAAAACATCACAATGATTCTAAAGCTTAGATGTTTATATGTTGTTTGGGAACTTGTGTAGTGCTGTGTAGTGAGCCGAAACATCACAATGCTTTTCAGTGCATGCAGTTAATGGTGAAATGAGGGAGAGTTTCTCAGATATCATTCCCGGCTTTTGAAGCTGGAAGATAATTGGACACGTTAGGCTGACTTTAATGTATCTAAAGCATTTGATCATTTGAAGAACTCTGTCGTATCAACATTGTGTTGCCGTAGCAAGGTAATGTTTCTTTTTAGAAGGAAATTTTGATGCCATACAGATAGCTTCATTTTGCTGTATAAAGATTGTAATGGCACAATGGTGCATATTTGGGCAAAGATGAAAGAAGAGGCTAAAAAACACACAGGAACAATCCCAGGTCACATTTTCTTTCATAGTAGACAATCAAAAACTTTTCTGACACGGTAACAGTCATTACCGTGTGATCTTGATGAAATTGAGTTAAATTTGACGGTTGTCCTCTAGCCAATTTTTGGCTTTTGTGTCGACTGCATTCAAACACATCCGTTGTCCCTGCACAGTGTATTTGGGGCTTTGTGAGAGTCATCTTAGTGACAACAGGCTGTAAACTGCAAATCTTAGTGTTGTGACACCAAAAATGGTTGCTTTGACTGGTTTCTAAAGTCGGTTTAGAATGTGAGGTGCGGTGAAAAGGCACAGATGTCATAAATACTATCGAGAAGTTAGTGTGTGAGAAATTTCTTTACATTTTTTAAACACAAATCATCCTGCTGCAAGCTCAGCATATCTATTATGCCTAAAAAAACATTCCACACATTTCCACCCACCCACCTTACACCCCCGACACCACCTTCTTGCCCCCGTGCCCCGCTCCTCCCAATATCCCTCACCTCCAACCCTCAGTATGGTAACCCTGACCCTAACCTTACTATGCTAACCATAATCCTAAAAGTACTATGTTAACTCTAATCCTAGCCCTACTATGCTTACCCTAAGTAAACTAACCCAAAGCATTACCACCCCCTAGCCCCTTCCCACTCACCTCACCCCCCCCCCTCCCATGAGCGCACGTGTTCACGCCAAACTGTTGCTACTTTTTTAAAAGCATTTTACTTTATTTACAACATTCTGCTGTTTGCCATGCACAGTAGTCTACATCAGAGAAGCACCTTGGTCCTTTGAGTTCGCTGGTACAAGGATTTGTAGCTTTTTGCAAGAAAATCATGATGGCTGGTAACTCGTTTTCAGAAAAAAAAAAGTGAGGAACATGGCTTTTGTTGCCTTCAGTATATTGAGCCTTGTTTAAAGCTGGAAGGAGGAAATAAAAAAAAACTGACACCACATGCAGAATAGTTGTGGTTAGGAAGTTTGCTGAATTTTTACAAACAGTGTAAGGGCCTTTCTATGTTGTCTAGTTGGGTTCAAGTTGACAAATCTGTGAAAATGGTTACTGCTTGGGCTGGGGGGGGGGGGGGAGGGGTAGGATAGCAAAAGAAATTGCAAAAAAATAAAGCACCCGTGAAAATTGTAGTTGCTGGTTGTTTTGGATGCGTAGCATGTGTGTCTGCTTGTCTGCAAAATATGGGGTTGCTAGCTTGAACATAAGTGTTTCTTTGTTTATCGTTACATGTGTGGTGCTGACTGTCAGCCGCAAACGCCAATGGTACTCCAGGCACCAAGGGGGCAGGTAGTAATTTTGGTGCAGCTCTAAAACCATCAGCCATTCATGTCTGAAACTTGGCAGTGTATCTTCTTATAGGGTTGGGTTATCAGTGATATAGTTTTGATTACACTTGACATCTGCTTTGTGCTCATTACAGGCCACACGGGGCAATTGCATCCAGTGCATGTAGTAACTTTTCCGCAAGAAATAGTTTTTCAAAAATTCCTCCCTTTTTGCAATTGTTTTAGGGGTGTAAGATTTCATTTTTTTGGCCTTTTTGTGCGTTTTAAGCAACAAAGGCATGACAGGTGGTGTGACAAAGAGCAAAATCTGGGTAATTTTAGTCAAAATAGTGTGGTCATGGGAGCATTATATGGGGCATGTGCATGGTTGTATGCAGACTTGTGGGGGACAGTTTTGTCATGGGGTGCTTAGTGCATTAGAGTCTTGTGAAAAACGCTAACAGACAATTTGCTTAAGAATTGCTGAAAATGTCTCTCCTGTGATGTGCGCCGGGTGGATGTTTTGTTTAAGCAAAAAGTTTCTTTGTTCATAGATTTGTGTTGCAAGAGGCTAATGGAGAACAGTGTGTGAAAAGGGGGCGTAACCTAATTGTCTTGTGTGGCCACTAGAACAAAAAATTATCTCTCCGTTTTTTTGTTGTTGTGTGCTTGGTTGATATTAGTTGATAAGTTTTGGGTTTGAGATGGTCATGTCATTACCCGTGACGAGAAAATATCCATGGATTGCGTCATCGATATTTGAAAACGTATGTTGTGCGTGATCTTTTAGACAGAGTTTTTCATTGATGAAATCAAGTTTCTCAATTATATTCTTTTCGTAATCTTGTTGCGCTTTTGCAAGTTTTTTTTTTCAGACGCTTCATTGAGTTGCTTTAATTCTTCTACTGATTCCTCTCTACCCACTAATGAAAAGAGATAATTTCATCTGCTAAACGCCAATGCATTGAACATCACACCTCCAATTATTACTGCTAAAGTCGCCATACTTTTTATTTACATAGAAACATTTTTCTGGAATAATTCCCTGCTTGACGAAAAAGTCTTTTGTCGCAATTGATGCTGTTACAACTGCTATTAATTTAGCTGAATATTCTGTGTCTAATCTGCTCAAGTCTACAGACTTCATTTTGAGTAGACTTTTTCCCAGCATAGTGTAAGCAACAGCTAGTCCGCTAATTATGGCAGAGTGATACACAAGGTTAATTAAGATTTTCGTTTCACTTATTTTCTTAGGCAATAAAAAATAAAATAAAAAATTATTACTGCATAACAAATGGGTCGATAACTTTGGGTATTACTGGTGATGTGGCGACTTTTTTTTTTTTTTTTTTTTTTTTTTTTTGATGGAGTTTTTGTTATTTTGGTCACTGTTCAAGTTTGCGGTTTGTATTTATTGTATAATTGGTAACCTGCGAAACCAAAACCAACAACAATTCCAGCAACTATATATTTTGCTGTTTCAGGTTTAGACTCAGTTGATAGTCTTTTAATTTGATGAGGGTGTGACAATCCTGACGGTCCTGACGGTCCTGACGGTCCTGCCGGTGTTGGTATTGACACTGGTGCTGACGGCGGGTCAGTTACATTAGCCTTTTCTGTTTGCGCTTGAAGCTGTAATTCTTTTTGTCTGTTAAATTTGGCTAATCTTTTTCCAACCTCTACCCTTCCTGGACTTTTAGTCTTAGTCACTGTTTGAACCTGTGTCAAGACAGGACTCGTTTGTGGAGTCATATAGGTTTTGACTATTTTCTTCTGCAGTAAAATTTTTATTTTCGAAAAATCAATATGACTCTCAGTAACAAGCAAAGTTACCACAGGTGCAAGGTAACTGCAAACTTGTAAGACATGATGCATGCTAATTTACCAATTGAACTTGAAACAATAGGGTTGCTTTTAAGGTCGTGTGATAGACTGTCAGTGTCTACAGGTAAAAAGTGACTCACTGCTTTTGTATATGTGACCCTCTCTCACGAAACCAGTCTTAACTCGCAGCGAGCCGATCCGAGCTACACGCAGTAATGTGTGGTGGGGGTCAATCTGGGTCTTTTTCACCTTTTTGCACAAATGTATTCTACATACACCAAAGTATCCTGTGGTTAAAATCTATATCATGAAAAATGTCATTAGATAGGTTAAAAATAATTTTAAAAGACTGAGCTTGGCCCCAATTATGCTTTTGTTTTGTGCAAAATGACCCATTTTTAACATAACAGAACACGTTGCATCCCCTACAGAACCCCATCATGCTATATACTGTTGAAACGGCCTTTGTGAGTACTTTCCCGTTGTACACATGCCGTCTATTAATACATAGCGTGAATCTCCCAAATAAGGAAAAAATGGCGTACACAAATGTTCAATTTTGACCAATCAGAGAATAGATCTCTAAACGGCATGGCAACGAGGACGTTACACGCATTTCCATTGGCTGAGACAAGACTAAGGGAAGGAACTGTGTCCTCTTCTCGTGTTTACAACCTCACGCGAAAAATGGAAGCCAGAATGTACTTGTGTATCTACTAAACTATTGTAAATCAGGCAATTTACCGCCTGCAGATCAGGAAGAATTGAGCTACTTGATCACTGATTATTTCGTCGCCGATTCTCATCATGATGATAGCTTTTCAGACAACGATTTTGAGTCTGAACCGGCCGATCGAGACATGAGCGAACATGGAATTGAACGGCTGCATCACACAGTCTTCAACTCTCAATTCAACACATGGATCGAGGTATGTGCATCATTTCTAAATGCAGATGTATGCTCATTAGTGTGTGTGTGTGTGTGTGTGTGTGTGTGTGTGCGTGCGTGCGTGCGTGCGTGCGTGCGTGCGTGTGTGTGTGTGTGTGTGTGTGTGTGTGTGTGTGTGTGTGTGTGTGTGTGTGTGTGTGTGTGTGTGTGGACCAATTGTCAACACAAGATGAATAGGCTAATTATACTACTAAAGGCAATACATAAATGGGTCACATAAACAGACAGTTTAAAATGAGTTATACTATTTTGATCAGATGCAAAGGAGTGGATGATCCCTGGCATTGCAAGTGTGTGCATGCGGAATGGACCGAAGACAGAGTGCACCAAATGGAATGAAGACAGACTGCAGCAAGTTAAATGAGCAGTATGAACGCTGGGTATGTATAATACCTTATTTTAAGCACTAAACAGAATCATGCACATTCATTTGTTGTGTCTAGTGAGCAATGACAGTTTATTTTCATTGACTTCATTATTGTTTTTGTTTCTGTTTTCAGTATCAGCCAAGACATGCTGACACAACTCTCAAAGCATTACCAGGCAAAGGGACTGATGCCAACATGACAAAAGGCTGTTGGGCAAAAGAACAACACCCTCAGCCTGATGATCCACGACACAACCCGCGTGGTGCGCTTCATAAAATACAACTGTGCATAGGTGTGATGAAGCTCTATGCTCGGGCATAGTGCTCATTTAGTATGATTAGTACGGTACGGTTTTTGTTAACGAGTAGGATTAGTACGGTACGGTTTTTGTTAACGGTTTGTTTGCCGAAAGTCCGTGTGGCTTTAGACGCACGTGAAATCTGTAGGACATGGTTAGTACGGGATTTGTAGTGAGTTCTGTTTAGTGAGTTCTAGGCGGAAGCTGTGACTGTCAGAGGTCTAGTTTGGTTATTGCGGGCTGTCTTGTCGTATGGAACGGTTGTGTTTGAGTTACCTAGCCCGCATTCCCTGACTCTGAAGCCTAGATTTCAGAGTTCTTGTAACAAGAGTGGAAGACAGACGCCGAGACGTCGAGTCGCAGGTGGGACCTACGTGAGGTCATCCCTCCAGCTCTTCTAAGAGTGAGTCTGACTGGGAACCAAGACACCCAAGTCCAAGCGAGAACTGAGTGTACCGTACGAGAACGAGGACGTCCGTGCCCAAAGAGACAGGACGGCAATACGCGTACGACGAAGGACTTTCACGCCTAGACGTGAGAAGGACCAACGTAACCAGGCAACAACATCAAACAGGTTGGAGACATTGAGAGACTAAAACCTAGCCTGGCAAAGATACTGTGATTTGAGTGTGTGATAGAGAGCCTTGTATATATAGTTTGATAGTCTTTAAAGCGTTTTCTTTTCTTTTATAGTGTATAAAGGTTACTTTAGAAAGGGAGCCCGTGTGTTGTGTTTTACCGCATGAATGCGCCCGTCTGAGTCAGTGGCGGTGTATGCGTCTGTTGCGTGAGAGTCTGTGCGTACGACTGTGGGCAAGTCTGCGTGCGTTACAGTGGTGACCCTGTTTTAGCGGTAGGTTAAAGTATCTGCGGGCGATAGCGATTTTAGAGTAGGATTTGTTGATATGTGCATGTTGTGTTAGATTCCCCTCTCCGATTCTAGGGGGTAAGATCCGTTATTTCTGTACTTTTCGGGATCTTACGAAGAGCTAGTTCTTGTTTCTTCCTTTTGTATAGGTAGTGTTCTTTTTCCTTGCTCTTCTTTCTATCGTTCTTATTTTTCTTTCCATCTGGACGTCAAAGTAGGTCACTGTTTTCTCCATAGTTTGTTGATTTTGTTGTAAGTTCTCATTTTAAGTTTTTCCGTTGATTTGGTTGTGGTGTTTGTATTTTTACGTTCTCAAAGTTTGGAAAGTTGTAGCAAATATGGAGGTAGACCCAGTAGAGGCTTACATTAAACAGGGTGAAAGGTTAGGACTTAGGGATGAGAAGCTTTTTGACTATGTGGAGAAGTGTAGAGATAGAGAAGATAGGGCGAGAGAGAGAGAAATTCAGAGAGAAGAGAGAGTACTAAAAGAGAAAGAGTTAGAGGTTCAGAAAGCCATAAAAGAGAAGGAGTTAGAAGTTCAGAGAGTGAAAGACGAGAAAGAGTTGGAGATGCGTAGACTTAGAGAGGAGAAGGAGTTGGAAATGCAGATACAGAGGGAAGAGAAAGAGCTAGAAATTCAGAGAGAGAGAGAAGAGAAAGACAGAATACTTAAGAAAGAGGAAATGGAGCTAAAGGAGAAAGAGTTAGAAGCTCAGAGAGAGCGAGAGGAGAAAGAAAGAGTCTTAAAGGAGAAAGAATTAGAAGTTCAGAGAGAAAGAGAAGAGAAAGAAATAGTCTTTAAGGAGAAAGAGTTAGAAGTACAGAGAGAGAGAGAAAGAGAAGAGAGAGCGTTTCAGAGAGAGAAAGACGAGAAGTCTCTAGCGTTTCAGAGAGAGAAAGACGAGAGGGAACATGCTTTAAGAGACAAGGAACTAGAGTATCAGAGAGAGGAAAAGGAGAGGGATAGAGAGGTGCAACTACAGTTAGCTCGGGATGCGGGATCTAGACCAGATAGTGATTCAGTAGGCCGAGGCATACGCAATTTTCCTAAACTGCCGATGTTTAAAGAGTCCGTAGACTCTATTGACGCTTTTTTGTGTCGTTTGAGTCTCATGCGCAGGCGTTGAGTTGGCCTTCTGCCAACTGGCCCGTCTTGCTTTCGTCTGTGCTTGAGGGACAGGCCTTGAGTCTTTACCATAGTTTGACCGTTTCGGGGAACATAGATTACGAGACTTTGAAGGAGTGTCTCTTGCAGAAGTTCCAGTGCAATGCGGAAGGTTTTAGGGAACGCTTGAGAGCTTGTCGGCCAGAGACAGGGGAATCGTTTATGTCGTTTGGCAAACGATTGTCCCATTTGCTCGTACGTTGGGTCGAGCTGTCAAAGATCGACCACACGTACGAAGCATTGTTCGATCTCATGTCGGCTGAACAGTTCTTTGGGAGCGTTTCCAAGGATCTAGCGGTATTCTTGAGAGAGCGTAACCTCAAAACTACGGACGAGTTAGTACAGCACGCGGATGCTTTTCGGATGGCGCATCCTACGAAAAACCTCGCGCGTAGGACCGAGACACCGCTAGTCGGGTTGGTCGCTGCTAACACGTCTGGGGGTTACCGGGGGGTCAATACTTTACGTGGAGGCCAGCGGATTAACGGTAGAGGTACTTTGCGTTTTCGACGCGGTGATCGAGGTAACAGCGATGGCGGTAGCGATCCGTACGCACGTGGAGGGGCTTCTTTGCGTGGGTATGGTCGTGGTCGTGTTGCGAGTTCGGACACGCAGTGTTTTTCTTGTCGTGGGCACGGTCACTTCAATCGGAGCTGTCCGTACTACAGTGAAGGCGCGCAGTATGCTAGTTATCAGGAGCACGGCCATCTGGCTCATCAAGGTCCTAATAGTCCTGGTATGGTGGATGGGGCGGTGCAGCCCACTAACGTAGCCAGTTTTGCGGTCCCAGTCGGGGAGGAACCACAGCTGGGCGCGGTGTGTTCAGCTAACGGAGGTGGTTGCCTACCGCTGGTGGACGGGGTTGTTAATGGATGCCTTGTTTCTGTGCTCCGTGACTCCGGTACAACGACCGCGGGGGTCAGGCGTAGCCTTGTTAGACCAGATCAGTTCACAGGCGAGACACAGAAAGTAGTTTCGTTTGGAGGAAAGATAGAAAGTTTTCCGTTAGCTAAGATAGAGATTGATACAGAGTTTTTTACAGGTAGTCTGGTTTCGTGTGTCATCGACGAGCCAGTAGTTGATTTAGTCGTAGGTAACATGAAGGGTGTGCAGCCAGTCATCGCTAAAGTTGGAGCGATTAAGCGAGCTCACGGTCCTCACGGTGTAGTCGCATCAGTCGCGACGAGAGCTCAGAGCAAGCGCGCTCGTGGGCAGAGGGAACGTGTTATTTCCGTCCAGAAACAGGGAGTCGATCAGCGGGTGTGGCCCAACAGTCGGGTTGGTCTGAGACGGCATACTTCTGTTGCGGACAGAAATGCCGCTCAGCACCCAATATTTAGGTAGATCGGAGACTAGGATCTCGCGATTGTAGGAAAGTCGGAGACTGGGGTCTCGCGATTGTCGGTAGGTCAGAGACGGGGGTCTCGCGAGTGTGTGTGGGCAGTCGTTGGATCAATTTCCTTTCTGAAGGTTTTGGCGCGTTAGTTCTGTTTTTGCGTTCGCTGTGCGATCTTAAGTTGTGCGTTGAGGCGTAAGGCTGTAATATTTTTTTTTTTTGTATTCTAGGTAGTAAAAGTTAGTCCTTTCCTGTTTCGGATAATATGACGTCGAGTAGTCTTAAAAAGAAACTCGGTCGTTTCTTTTTCTCCCGAGGAAGGGGGAATTGTGATGAAGCTCTATGCTCGGGCATAGTGCTCATTTAGTAGGATTAGTACGGTACGGTTTTTGTTAACGAGTAGGATTAGTACGGTACGGTTTTTGTTAACGGTTTGTTTGCCGAAAGTCCGTGTGGCTTTAGACGCACGTGAAATATGTAGGACATGGTTAGTACGGGATTTGTAGTGAGTTCTGTTTAGTGAGTTCTAGGCGGAAGCTGTGACTGTCAGAGGTCTAGTTTGGTTATTGCGGGCTGTCTTGTCGTATGGAACGGTTGTGTTCGAGTTACCTAGCCCGCATTCCCTGACTCTGAAGCCTAGATTTCAGAGTTCTTGTAACAAGAGTGGAAGACAGACGCCGAGACGTCGAGTCGCAGGTGGGACCTACGTGAGGTCATCCCTCCAGCTCTTCTGAGAGTGAGTCTGACTGGGAACCAAGACACCCAAGTCCAAGCGAGAACTGAGTGTACCGTACGAGAACGAGGACGTCCGTGCCCAAAGAGACAGGACGGCAATACGCGTACGACGAAGGACTTTCACGCCTAGACGTGAGAAGGACCAACGTAACCAGGCAACAACATCAAACAGGTTGGAGACATTGAGAGACTAAAACCTAGCCTGGCAAAGATACTGTGATTTGAGTGTGTGATAGAGAGCCTTGTATATATAGTTTGATAGTCTTTAAAGCGTTTTCTTTTCTTTTATAGTGTATAAAGGTTACTTTAGAAAGGGAGCCCGTGTGTTGTGTTTTACCGCATGAATGCGCCCGTCTGAGTCAGTGGCGGTGTATGCGTCTGTTGCGTGAGAGTCTGTGCGTACGACTGTGGGCAAGTCTGCGTGCGTTACAATAGGACAATGAGAAGCTTGAATGGGATCACGTCTGTTGGACGCTTCAGGTTCAGTCGCGATCGCCAGCATCCTGTAAAGGTGTTTTACTAGATGACCATCATTAACGCTAAAGAGAAGAAGGTACTGGCTGTTCCTGGCCATGTTGTTCAACTTACCCGCATGCAGCCATCATACCAGCTCCAGGACTTTCCAAAGACGTACAGCAGTAACTGTTTCAAAACATTCAAGACTACGCCCGAGACATTGTGTGCCTTCCTCCCTCGCGGCTTATTTCCAGTGTGCAAAGACTACTGTGTCTGGTTACTGTGCTTGTGTGGTGTAGTGTGCTTTGCTTGAGTGGATAATTGGATACTGAAGGGGATGTATTTGGTGAAGTGGTATGCTGCCTGCAATACGTGAGGACTTTCCTTTTTACATTTCTTCTGCAAACTGTAAGTAAAGATTGTGTTGTTGTTTTTTAAGTTGTTGCAGGATTACTAATTTATATTGGAAATACTAATAATCAGTTTGTAGATTTGACTTTTTAGCTTTTGTGACTTTATTTTGCAGGGTAGTAGTAGTAAATAGCATTTATTTCAGTCTAGGACAACAGGCAGCGGACTGTGACTTCTGTTTTGCATGCTTTAAGGATAATTTCTGTCTAGTGTCCTTTGCAGTTTGAATCAGTCATAAGTGGGTATAAATGACAAACAATGAAATAAAGTGATTGGCAAATTCATAAATTGGATGTAAATTGTATTCAGTCTTTGTAATGATGGTTTTTATTTTGCCTTGGTGATAGTGGTTTTCACGTTCCTTGAACGCGTCTGCAATCTAATTTTAGATAACATTTGCCACTAAATAAGAGTGCTACAGAGCATTTTCACACATGTTCTGCCTAAATATATTATAGCAATATACTTTTATGCTAAAACAGAATTGAAATTATTTATGCCTTGAGTTTGATAGCAAAATATGAAAATGCATTTTTTTCCCTCAAATCTGTCATGTTTACATTAGGTATGGCACTTTTGGGGGCTATTTATCACAAGATCCTGACCAGCTAGCAACTTAATGTGAGGTTTTACACATAGTGATGGACTTACTGAACCACCATGTAAAATATCAGGTTGATTGGTTGACTTTGAACCCCCGTTGCTAAGGTAGGTGTGCAAGACATGCACACGGAAACTTTGCAGGCTGTTTTCTCAAAATGGCCACAGGTGCATTTAACAACTTTAAACCCTAATAACTTCTACAATTTTTGCACTACAGCATTCATTCATATATCAAACTAATCAGCAAGCTCTGTACATTTCAGAAATGTATATCTCAAAACACCCAAAATGCAAGTTAAGACTGATTTCGTGAGAGAGGGTCACATATAGACATACAAGAGATCGACTTAAATCCCTAGTCATTAGTGAAGCGATGTGATTTTCATATTTGGAGTGTAGTTTAATTAAATCCTCAGGCATGAGTGATTCTATGTCTTCTGTCATGAATTTTTTCCAGATACGCTTTTGATTTGCCTAAAACAACTACAGAGAAAAGATATTGTTTTTTAAAGTCTAAGTCTTTGTTCTCTACAGAGTTGATATCATTTAGAAGAAGTAATTGGTATTGATTCTTTTTATAATAATATAACAAAGTAAAGCAAAAAAACAAAGTTGTTAGGTAACTTTGAAAATTGTTATCAAGCAAAATCATGTTTTTCTAGAAAGTTACATGAACAGTAACTTTATACATTTCCACCACTCAGCTATATAGTCAGTAACTTTTTAAATTTAAAAAAGACTGACTTACAACACAAATAAAAGCGTTGTGTGCTACCTTTTAAAACCTATTACCTTTGGGTCACCATTTTGAATTTGCATACTGGAAGGGTCACCATTCCAATTTGGTGCATATCGAAGACAGATAATGTTTTTTCACAAACTGCAATTTACACATTTCGAAAACTACAATTTTTTGCATATGATAAATTGCTGGCACATTTCTGTAATTTTTCAAATACATTAATTACAACTTTTTCTAAAGAAAATAAAACTAAGACAAAAATAATAAAAATAAGAAGGAAAAAAAAGAAAAAAAATTAACAGAATTTTTTTTAAATTGATAAAAGGGCTGCTTGGTGTCCTGCCACCTGCTTTCACAGGAATCGATGTAACCCAGGTTAATTCAAGCGCTAATTAACCCCTATGGAGGAGGTTAACCCTGGACGCTGCGATCGGGAAATAATCCCGGCACAAGTAAAGTTAGTTTGATCAATACTAAACCTCACTAAACAAGTGAACTATACGCTCGGCCACTTTGCAGTCCCAAAGAAAGGTAGGAATCTCTAAATCTTGGCTTGACTTCGCGAACGAAGAATTTATAGGGCTTGCCCATGACGTCTGCAGGCATGTTTGTGGCTGCGGAGGCCAATCCGAGACAGGCAGGTTCGACCGCAGTGGCTGCAGGGGAAGGTCCGGTCAGGGTTCTGAGTTACGACACTTCTGTTTTTTTTGTTTTTTTTCTCCTGTGCCCCTTGTCCTTAAGGTTAGCTCTGCGAGAGTCCTCAAAGGAGACAGCTGCCTTGTAAATGGTTGAGCGCCAGATGTCACGGTCAGCAGCAAGTAAAGACCACTGGCGGTGGGAAATTTGGCAGGCACTAAGTGACTTCTTGAGACCATCTTTGTATCTTTTCTTTGGTGCC
>BTPG01000002.1:8985146-8987646 GCA_036245525.1 Semisulcospira habei | reverse complement strand
TGAGGACTACCTCGGGGAAAAACGGGAGAACCCGGGAAAAAAACCCAGCATTTAGCACGGTACACAACAAGTAATAAGTCATTAGAACAAAGCAAATAATCAAATTCAGTAAGAGAATATTGGTATAAGTGGAGAGTAGGTAGTTGTGAAACCGTCTTCAAGGGTAACTCAAAAAATAACTCCCAGCAATGTGTGTGTGTGTGTGTGTGTGTGTGTGTGTGTGTGTGTGTGTGTGTGTGTGTGTGTGTGTGTGTGTGTGTGCGCGCGCGCGCGCGCACAGAACCCCGAAAATGGGCGTGTGTGTGACATCACCCTTCTCAGTTATAAATAACTTCATTGCTGATATGTTTCAGGAAGGGTGTGGGAGGGTGGGGGGATATTTTGTTGTTTGAGGGAGTAAATTGTTTATGTTCCTACAAAATTAGGTTTGTTATTTGAGGGTGTGGATGTTTTGTTTAAAATGTGTTGAGTTGTGATGTACTTCCAGGGTGATAGGGAGGGAGGTCATGTCTAGTGTGGTGATAGGGATTGAGGTCATGTCTAGTGTGGTGATGTGGAGGGAGATCATGTCTAGTGTGGTGATGTGGAGGGAGGTCATGTCTAGTGACAAATTTGAGACCCATGTATTCGTTGACCAGCGACTAAGCCTATTCGTTTTCTACGTTTGTTTCCATGTCAGCTGAAGAAGGATCTTTGATCTGAAACATCGTTTTTTGTTTCTGTTGTGAAGGGTTTTCTGTTTTTCTTTGACTTAGCCTATAATTATATTCGTGCGCCGGTTGCTAAGAAGTGAAGTGATTGTATGAGTGCGCAGTGTGAGAAAGGACGTATAGACTTTGGGTGAGGCTGCTGTTGTCTTGTGTCCTGCCCGACCTTTTGGTTCAACCTGTTGCTTTGTTTGTAGGTTTGTTGGTGTTATGCTTTCGTTTCGGACGCAACTCCTGTCGGATTGCATGCACAAATTGATTGAATGCAAATGACGTCACATAGTTAGTGTCGTTAGGTGTGTCGTCTGCTGCAGTCGGTCGTTTAGTGCAGTATGTAATGCTAGGTCAGAGAGAAAAAAACACCTAATGTTGCCAAAGGGTGTAATAGTAAAGTATTGTTTGTGAATGCTGCGCGTTTGAGGGAAGGACTGGAAAGTCGAGTGCTGAGTGAAGAGAGAAGGCGACAATGGGAAAACTATGATATCCAGCACTATTAAGTTGGGATAAATGCATTCTTTTGGTGGGTGTTCTGTGGTTTTTGTGTGTGTAACTGGAGTGGGGTTGGAAGCAGGCGGTACGGCACCTATTACCATGTACATAAGACATAAGACATTTATTCACCAAGTAATATATTACAAGGATTTTTGTGTGGCATGGCGACAGTAAAATACATCCTCACTTGTAGGGCATTCATCATGTCATACACTCAGTTGGCAATCATCCTATATACAGCACTAAAAGATAGCTAAACACAATATTAAACACAAATCAGTCATATGTCACAAATTATGGAATCACGTTGTTCCATGTAGGTGATGTATTGAGGACAGCAGAAAAAAAATTGCATCTGAATCGAGAGGTTCTGGCTTTAAAATCACGGAACCGCCGGCCAGAGGGCAGAAGCTCGAAGAGATGATTGGCTGGGTGTGACAGATCTGACAAAATAGTACTGGTTGCCACATGCACAGGGGCACCATGGTGTATGTTCTTGTGCTGTATGCTGCTGTGTATGTACAAAACCTACATTACAAACAAAATAAATAAATAAATAAGCAATTTAAATAAATAAGATAAAGTAAGTCTAAGGTACCTGGGACATGCATGCTAAGTAAAGGATCTAGATTAAAAATTATGAACATACATAGATGTGCATGTCCTTTGGTAGGTGTTCCGCGGTTTTATGTGTGTATTTAGGTAGGGGTTGGGAGCAGGCAGTATGGCACCTATTACCATCTATATATGTGTACATTTTCTTGTATGCCGATGTGTATGTACAAAACCTGCATTACAAACAAAAAAATAAATAAATAATTTAAATAAATAGTTATTTGGGTTTAATGTCGAGCAGGCGACTAATGCCATCTCATGGCAGTTTAATAAAAAAGATAAAGTAAGTCAATATACATGGGACATATATATGAATGCTAAGTAAAGGATAGATTATGAACATGCACAGATGTACCTGTCTTTTGGTGGGTGTTCTGTGGTTGTGGGGTTGGGAGTGGGCAGTATTACCCTGTATGTGTATGAGAACATCAGCATATGTACAAAAAATATTTTACAAACAAATAAAAATAAATGTAAATAACTAGGACATATGAATACCAAGTAAAGGATATATTATGAACATGCACAGATGTGCATGTCTTTTAATGGGTGTTCTGTGGTTTTGTATGTGGGGTGGGGAGCGGGTGGTATGCACCTATGTGTACATGTTATGTTCACATCATATATTACCAGAAAGAAAAAATCCGACCACATTACTCCCTTGCTCAAACTCCTTCACTGGCTTC
>BTPG01000002.1:8945146-8980146 GCA_036245525.1 Semisulcospira habei | reverse complement strand
GCCAGGCGGTAGCCACTCGGAGTGACGCTGGCGATGATGGGTTCATCGCCAGCTGAGCGGAGCCATGTTTCGGTGATCACGACAACATCTAGGTCATTGTCTAGAATGAAATCGGAAAAGCTTTGCCATCTTTGCAGTCAGACTGGGCATTGAACAGACACAGTTTTAGGTTGGAAGAGACAGCAGAGGGAGAGGGAGAAGAAACGGACGAAGAAGAGGACAGAGGAGGAGGAGGGTAGGAAGGGGGAGAGAGGATGGAGGGAGGAAAGGGGAGTGAGGGGTGGAGGGGGGGAGGAGGAACAGTCGGGGAAGGAGAACCGGGTAAGAAAGAAGATGCGAGAGGAGGGGGGGAGAGGGGAGAGAGGGAGGATTGATTGATTGATTGTACATTGCTTAACGTCCCGACAGCAACAAGGCTTTCTCAGGACGTGCCTGCACTGCTTGTGAAAAAAAAAAATAAATAAACAGAACATTGAATGTATGTCGCCATCCGGTCAAATACGTTAAATAAACCCAACACATGGGGCCCAAACAAAGCTAAGACCATTCAGCAACACACATCCAATATCAAGAGCTACAGGCAGTGCAGACAGTAGGGAGAGTTTTAAAAAGGCAAATACAGGTGAATGGACAAAGGGTAGACAGAAACACATGCCCTAGAATAGAGAGAAAAACTCACCCTGTGGGGCTGACCAGGGTGACCCTGGGAACTAAAAAGTACCTAACCCCACCCAGGTCCCCCAGGGCAGACCCGGGTGGGGGTGAGAGAGGGAGGAAGGGGAGTAGGAAAAGATGAGGAAGAGCGAGGGGGAGGGTGAATGGGAGGAAAAAGGGGGTGGAGGGGACGAAAATGAGAAAGCAGGCGAAGGAGGAGGGGTGAGGGGAGGAAGGGGGGTGAGGGTGGGGGACGGGGCAGCGGAGGAGAAGAAATGGGAAAAGAAGAAAGGAAGGGGGAGAAGGCGGGGAAGCGAGGGGAGGCGGAAGGGGTGGAAGGGCATTGGAAGAGATGAAGAAGTGTGTGGTCGTGTGTGTGGTGGTGCGTCCTGCCTTCTGCTGATTCCGCCCCTGCGGCCTCTCTTACGCAATCGGATGCCGCGTAAGGCGTCTGAAACACTGTCGGCGGCACCGGATGCGCAGTGGGTGGCGTGGCGACGTAGAGATAGCAGTTGTCAGGGTCAGGGTCACCACTGTAACGCACGCAGACTTGCCCACAGTCGTACGCACAGACTCACGCACAACAGACGCATACACCGCCACTGACTCAGACGGGCGCATTCATGCGGTAAAACTCAACACACGGGCTTCCTTTCTAAAGTGACTTTTATACAAGATAAATATACGAAAAAACGCTCACAACTATCAAGCTATATACATCACTCCTTTCCCCACACCCAGCATCCACATCACTTACACATCACACACTATCTCGGCCAGGCTAGGCTTTAGTTTCACACTGTCTCCAGCCTGTTTGATGTTATTGCCTGGTTACGGTGGTCCTTCTCACGTCTAGGCGTGAAAGTCCTTCGTTGTACGCTTCTTCCTGCCGTCCTGTCTCTTTGGCACGGCGGACGTCCTCGTACTCGTACTGTAGCGCAGTTCTCGCTTTGACTCGGGTGTCTTGGTCCCGGTCGCTTCACTCCCTGAGTGAAGAACTGGAGTCTGGTGACTCGACGTCTCGGCGTCCGTCGCTCGCTCTTTACAAGCACTCTGAATACGACAACAAAAGTCCCAACGTAACACTTGCTAAACACACAACATATTGGATCAATGAGAAACGTCACGTAACCTGGCGTATACAAATAACTCACACGTTCATTCACACACACACACATGTGCTTCATAAACTGTCTACTTCCGTAACACCCCCATATCTCTGTCACTATCTTGAAACAGACTATAGCCTAACACTCTTGCTATACACTACTCTATACACTGGAAAAGGCTATGCTTAACCAACCAAGTACTATCTTCATAGTGGCTTAGACATACACACCTCACATTCCTTTAGTTATCTATCTCGGTAAACAACTGTATACAAAAACACCGGTTAACACTATACAAACAAATTACTCTTAGCAACGCATACTGTCTTTAGCTAAGGAACTATCAATACTACATATATAGAAACATACCTGAATTCTAGGCTTCATAGTCTTGGAATACGGGCTAGGTATCTCAACCACATCTGATTCCTACAACAAGGAAGCCCGTACTACCGATTTACTGCTCTGCCAGACTGACTTTTGCCTAGAACTCACTAAAACAGTACTCACCAAAACTCCGTGCTAACCATGTCTTACAGATTTCACGTGGAGCCTCATGTCACCCGGACTATCGGCACAAACAACCCGTTAACAAAAACCGTACCGTACTAACCCTAATGTATGAGCAGTATGCACGAGCATAGGACTTCATCACAGCGTGTGTATCTGATGAGCATGATTGTTTGTGAGGACAAGAAAGAGAAAGAGGGTAAGAGGGTGCAGCAGGGTGTATGAGTAAGTGTGTGTGTACGTGTGTGTGTGTGTGTGTGTGTGTGTGTGTGTGTGTGTGTGTGTGTGTGTGTGTGTGTGTGTGTGTGTGTGTACGTGTGTGTGTGTGTGTGTGCTCGCGCCGGTGTGTGAGTGTGAGTGTGGTAGGGGAGCGACACTGATAATACGCAATACCTACACTGGAAGGGGCAAAAAAGATACGGGGGAAAAATAACAAGCGGCAGACAAGTGATTCTCTCCCCTTATTACCCCCCCCCCTCCCCCCCCCCCTGCCCCAGCTTGAGTCAATCTGTACAATGGTGATACATAAATCACTTGGGGAAAGAAACTGTGGAGTCACTGACAAATAAGCTGATCATGCGAAACTGCATTTAATCCATGTTTGAGAGCCCATAATTATAGCATCACAATTTGAACACGTACAGTTCTTCTGGCTGTATAGGTAGGTGTACAACATATCTAACTGTACGAATATGCTGCTGAAATTCATGCTTTTCATTTAGTAAAAGCCTTGTGCTGCAGTAAAGTCGGTCAGTCGTTACACACATACATGGACCCAACACAATATTGTTGCCCCGCCTTGCATCCTACACAGCGTACGGTGGATGTTTTGTTGTGTTTACTGTGTTTTATGATGCTGTATTCAAAATCCAAACATAACTTATGTCTATATTCATTCAGTTTTTCGTGATTGCCCTCAAAACGCCAAATTCCACAAATCATCATTTTGTCTTTCTCGGAAGAGCATAATTTCCACATTTATTTTCCGAATTCAGAGTGTGCAGGGATGCAGTGCTTTATTATATCTACGCATAGACACAAGGCGTTCTGCGATATCTTACATACTGTGCCGACGTCTTTATTCAATCTCCCCCATCCTGCACGCTCTCCACTGGTTGACAGTGAAGGAGAGAGTTAAACACAAAGTCTTGTCCATGTCTCCCCCATCCTGCACGCTCTCCACTGGTTGACAGTGAAGGAGAGAGTTAAACACAAAGTATTGTCCATGTCTCCCCCATCCTGCACGCTCTCCACTGGTTGTCAGTAAAGGAGAGAGTTAAACACAAAGTCTTGTCCATGTATCCCCCATCCTGCACGCTCTCCACTGGTTGTCAGTAAAGGAGAGAGTTAAACACAAAGTCTTGTCCATGTCTCCCCCATCCTGCACGCTCTCCACCCCAGCCGGGTCTGCCCTGGGGGACTTGGGTGGGGTTAGGTATTTTTTAGTTCCCAGGGTCACCCTGGTCAGCCCCACAGGGTGGGGTTTTCTCTCTATTCTGGGGCATGTGTTTCTGTCTACCCTTTGTCCATTCACCTGTATTTGCCTTTTTAAAACTCTCCCTACTGTCTGCACTGCCTGTAGCTCTTGATATTGGATGTGTGTTGCTAAATGGTCTTAGCTTTATTTAGGCCCCATGTGTTAGGTTTATTTAATGTATTTGACCGGCTGGCGACATACATTCAATGTTCTGTTTATTTTTTTTTTTCACAAGCAGTGCAGGCACGTCCTGAGAAAGCCTTGTTGCTGTCGGGACGTTAAGCAATGTACAATCAATCAACTGCACGCTCTCCACTGGTTGTCAGTAAAGGAGAGAGTTAAACACACAGTCTTGTCCATGTCTCCCCCATCCTGCACGCTCTCCACTGGTTGTCAGTAAAGGAGAGAGTTAAACACACAGTCTTGTCCATGTCTCCCCCATCCTGCACGCTCTTCACTGGTTGTCAGTAAAGGAGAGAGTTAAACACACAGTCTTGTCCATGTCTCCCCCATCCTGCACGCTCTCCACTGGTTGTCAGTAAAGGAGAGAGTTAAACACAAAGTCTTGTCCATGTCTCCCCCATCCTGCACACGCTACACTGGTTGTCAGTAAAGGAGAGAGTTAAACACAAAGTCTTGTCCATGTATCCCCCATCCTGCACACACTACACTGGTTGTCAGTGAAGGAGAGAGTTAAACACAAAGTCTTGTCCATGTATCCCCCATCCTGGACGCTCTACACTGGTTGTCAGTGAAGGAAAGAGTTAAACACAAAGTCTTGTCCATGTCTCCCCCATCCTGCACGCTCTCCACTGGTTGTCAGTAAAGGAGAGAGTTAAACACACAGTCTTGTCCATGTCTCACCCATCCTGCACGCTCTCCACTGGTTGTCAGTAAAGGAGAGAGTTAAACACAAAGTCTTGTCACCCCACCCGGGTCTGCCCTGGGGGACTTGGGTGGGGTTAGGTATTTTTTAGTTCCCAGGGTCACCCTGGTCAGCCCCACAGGGTGGGTTTTTCTCTCTATTCTGGGGCATGTGTTTCTGTCTACCCTTTGTCCATTCACCTGTATTTGCCCTTTTAAAACTCTCCCTACTGTCTGCACTGCCTGTAGCTCTTGATATTGGATGTGTGTTGCTAAATGGTCTTAGCTTTATTTAGCCCCATGTGTTAGGTTTATTTAATGTATTTGACCGGCTGGCGACATACATTCAATGTTCTGGTTTTTTTTTTTTTTTCACAAGCAGTGCAGGCACGTCCTGAGAAAGCCTTGTTGCTGTCGGGACGTTAAGCAATGTACAATCAATCAATCAACAAAGTCTTGTCCATGTCTCCCCCATCCTGCACGCTCTCCACTGGTTGTCAGTAAAGGAGAGAGTTAAACACAAAGTCTTGTCCATGTCTCCCCCATCCTGCACACGCTACACTGGTTGTCAGTAAAGGAGAGAGTTAAACACAAAGTCTTGTCCATGTATCCCCCATCCTGCACACACTACACTGGTTGTCAGTGAAGGAGAGAGTTAAACACAAAGTCTTGTCCATGTATCCCCCATCCTGGACGCTCTACACTGGTTGTCAGTGAAGGAGAGAGTTAAACACAAAGTCTTGTCCATGTCTCCCCCATCCTGCACGCTCTTCACTGGTTGTCAGTAAAGGAGAGAGTTAAACACAAAGTCTTGTCCATGTCTCCCCCATCCTGCACGCTCTTCACTGGTTGTCAGTAAAGGAGAGAGTTAAACACAAAGTCTTGTCCATGTATCCCCCATCCTGCACGCTCTCCACTGGTTGTCAGTAAAGGAGAGAGTTAAACACAAAGTCTTGTCCATGTCTCCCCCATCCTGCACGCTCTCCACTGGTTGTCAGTAAAGGAGAGAGTTAAACACACAGTCTTGTCCATGTCTCCCCCATCCTGCACGCTCTCCACTGGTTGTCAGTAAAGGAGAGAGTTAAACACACAGTCTTGTCCATGTCTCCCCCATCCTGCACGCTCTCCACTGGTTGTCAGTAAAGGAGAGAGTTAAACACACAGTCTTGTCCATGTCTCACCCATCCTGCACGCTCTCCACTGGTTGTCAGTAAAGGAGAGAGTTAAACACAAAGTCTTGTCCATGTCTCCCCCATCCTGCACGCTCTCCACTGGTTGTCAGTAAAGGAGAGAGTTAAACACAAGTCTTGTCCATGTGTCCCCCATCCTGCACGCTCTCCACTGGTTGTCAGTAAAGGAGAGAGCTAAACACACAGTCTTGTCCATGTATCCCCCATCCTGCACACGCTACACTGGTTGTCAGTGAAGGAGAGAGTTAAACACAAAGTCTTGTCCATGTATCCCCCATCCTGGACGCTCTACACTGGTTGTCAGTGAAGGAGAGAGTTAAACACAAAGTCTTGTCCATGTATCCCCCATCCTGCACGCTCTACACCGGTTGCCATGGAAGGAGAGAGTTAAACACAAAGTCTTGTCCGTGTCTCTCCCCTCCCGCACGCTCTCCACTGGTTGTCAGTGAATGAGAGAGTTAAACACAAAGTCTTGTCCATGTCTCCCCCATCCTGCACGCTCTCCACTGGTTGCCAGGGAAGGAGAGAGTTAAACACAAAGTCTTGTCCATGTCTCCCCCATCCTGCACGCTCTTCACTGGTTGCCAGGGAAGGAGAGTTAAACACAAAGTCTTGTCCATGTCTCCCCCATCCTGCACGCTCTCCACTGGTAGCCAGTGAAGGACAGAGTTAAACACAAAGTCTTGTCCATGTCTCCCCCATCATGCAGGCTCTCCACTGGTTGCCAGGGAAGGAGAGAGTTAAACACAAGTCTTGTCCATGTCTCCCCCATCATGCAGGCTCTCCACTGGTTGTCAGTGAAGGAGAGAGTTAAACACAAAGTCTTGTCCATGTCTCCCCCATCCTGCACGCTCTCCACTGGTTGCCAGGGAAGGAGAGAGTTAGACACAAAGTCTTGTCCATGTCTCCCCCATCCTGCACGCTCTCCACTGGTTGCCAGTGAAGGAGAGAGTTAAACACAAAGTCTCATCCATTTGTCATGTTTCCCTTTCTGGCACAGGACCCAGTTATCTCTCAGAGCTCCTTCACTGTTATCTCCCTTTCAGGCAGTTGCGCAGTTCGTCTGACAATAAAATGCTTCGGATTCTTACAGTAAGGACTAAAGGATTTGGGCAGAGGTCTTTTTTTTTTTTTACAAAACCAGGACTGTCGCAGCCATGTTCACTGGGGATAGTAGTTTACACGGGCCTCGTTGTTCCTTTATTTAGTGGTAGTATGCACTATATGTCACTTAAAAGGATTTCATTTATTTTTAAATATATTTTCACACGTAATTATATTAAGAGAAGAAACAATTACGAAAAAGCATGCCTTGAGCTCAAATAGCGTTACTCAATTATTTATCTCAAATCACGTGATCAACACGTGATACAAGATACACGCGGACTCGTTGCCGTGAATTTCGGTGTGCCGACGAGTTCTTTTGATTTATTCCACATACGTTTGTTTGTTTCCCACAAAAGGCGAACGCGCAAAGATGCATTGTGCATTTTTATGTCTTGTTAAAGGTTTGTCACGTTTGTTTCCATTCACTTTACCATCGCTTTGTCTGTTTCATTTCAAGACCACAGCACCAAAACAAAACGCAACCCACAAAAACAAACGCTATCTTTGAAACCGATGTACAGTACACTTTACATTGAAAGAATACACAGAACAATGTGAACAAGCTTGGAAGTTCATGCAATGCTTTGTTTAAAATGAAACTCTGTCTCGTTTGCAGTAGCCTAGCTGCACAAAAACGGAACTGAATTTTGCTGCTGCGTAATTGCAGTGTGACTGCATATTGACATTTCAAGTTCGCTGCAAGGATTCTTAGCAGCTGGCATTAGCACTGACACCCATATATTACTGAGATTAAAACCAGAAGGAAAACAGTGAAAGGTGACACAGAGATGATTTCATAAATCAGTCAGTCAAGTGATCAAATGAATGTGATTTGTTTTATGATGAACAGCTAGATAAAGATGTGTGTGTGTGTGGGGGGGGGGGGGGGGGGGAAGAAAAGGAGGCACATACTTTATAATGTACACGTACCATTTCTTTGAGTGTTTTCATCACCCACTCATAACACCATTGGACTCGATGAGTTCTCATGTTTTATTTCAATGATTTACAAAATACATTGTACTTGCTGCTGTTATCTTATTTTCTTACTGGCTTTGACATTTCGCTGTAAGATTTACCATCCCATACTTTAAGCTGGTACCGCCTAACGCACATGGAAGTTGACTGTATCATGGATATGTGTGTGTAGGTAGCGTTTCGTTTGAGGTGGCAGTTGCGGTCTCACCTTTACGTTTGGTGCCCGGGTGCATGTGGCCACCAGGATTATTTACAGATATTCCGATATCACTGATCAATGTGAACTGGTCAGCCTATTGTTTCAAGCCATCAGTGGTGGCATCATCCATGATGTCTGTGTGCATTTGGCCACTGGTACTGTTTACAAAGGTGCTGTATACAGAACTAGTAGCTGCGTATGTATATTAGTTCTGTTATTGTTATCCGGTGTGGCCTTATCTCAAAGTTTTGGTGCCCCTCTGCATGAGGCCAACAGTACTTTTCATAGAACTGAGGGCTGCCTGTGCAGTGTGATTAACTGTACACATGAGATTTGTAGGTGGGTAGCTAAAATACAAGCCACTTTCCTAACCCCAAGTCTCTATATAGGCTTTACAGTCCACTAGTCTCTATATAGGCTTTACAGTCCACTAGTCTCTATATAGGCTTTACAGTCCACTAATGCTCATTATTGTGCATGTCTTTTGTGGGTGTTGTGTGGTTTTGTGTGTGTATGTTGGGTGGGGTTGAAGAGGAACTGTATGACACCTATTAGCATGTGTGTGTATATATCCTCATGTTGTATGCTGATGTGTATGACTAAACATACATTAGAAAAAAATGTAAATAAATAATATAAATAACTAGTTATTTGGGTTTAACGCCTAGCAGTTGACAAAGGCCATCTCTCGGTAGTTAAATAAATAAGATAAGTCACAGATACCTGGGACATATGAATGCTAAGTAAAGGATAGATTATCAACATGTACATTGTTTTGGTGGATGTTGTGCGGTTTTGTGTGTGTAACTGTAGTGGGGTTGGGAGCGGGCGGTGTGGCCCCTATTACCACGTGCTCATGTTGTATGCTGGTGTGTGTAACTGGAGTGGGGTTGGGAGCGGGCGGTGTGGCCCCTAGTACCACGTGCTCATGCTGTATGCTGGTGTGTGTAACTGGAGTGGGGTTGGGAGCGGGCGGTGTGGCCCCTAGTACCACGTGCTCATGCTGTATCGTGCTGGTGTTTGTACAAAACCTACATAACAAACAAACAAAATAAATAAATAATTTAAATAAATAAGATAAAGTAAGTCTAAGGTACCTGGGAGATATGCATGCTAGGTAAAGGATAAATTATGAACATACACAGATCTGCATGTCTTTTGGTGGGTGTTTTGCGGTTTTGTGTGTGTATGTGGGTAGGGGTTCGGAGCGGGCGGTATGGCACCTAATACAATCTTTAATATGCGTATATTTTTTTGTTGTGTGCTGATGTGTATGGACACAACTTGCATTACAAACAAACAAAGTTAAATAAAAAAATTAATAAAATAAATAGTTTTTTTGTTTTGTTTGTTTAACGCTGATGTGTATGTGCAATCATACATCACAAAAAAACAAACAAATAAATAAATAAATAAAATAATAAATAAATAATAAATATAAATAAATAAATAAATAAATAAATAAATAAATAAATAAATAAATAAATAAATAAAATAAGTTGAGACACATGGGACCTATAAATATTAAATGATAGATTATAAACATGCACAGTTGTATGCATATTGAAAAAAAATCCTCTCCTTGGTTGCCACCACCATACCACTAGTCATCACATGCATCAAGGAATTCCTTCCATTGATAATAAAAGGATAAATAATAAATAAATATACAAGTGAATACATAAATGAATCAATAATAAATAAATACAACACGTAATGTAATGGTGAGGGCTACATCTGTATTGTGTCTCATGCAGTCCTGATAAAGCTTGATCATAAGAGTTCTTGTGAGTACTTGAGTGCGGATTGGTTCAATGGGTTGCAAAAATTAAAAAAAAAAAAAAAAAAAAAATATATATATATATATATATATATATATATATATATATATATATATATTATATATATATATATATATATATATATATATATATATATATATATATATATATATATATATATATATATATATATAATTTTTCAATAAATTCTGAGAATGCTGTGCTAATGCCATGGAAATCCAGGCTGGTAAGCTTGCATTGTGTCATCAGGACATCAGCCGTCCTTTTGTGACTGCATCGCTTATTAGATCTTTTGAGCCTTCCACTGAACACCTACTACATAAAGTAATAGGGACTACCCCCAGGCGCCCCGCAACCCGCTGGAGAATGTCCAGTCCTCCCCCCGAGAGGGGAGGCTAGTGCATGAATATTCCCAAACAGATCTTGGACCTGCTGGATAGATTTAAGATTTTGCCGCCTACGACCGGTTTCGACCCAAGGTGGGTCTCATCAGATAGACATATGGCGTAACCTGAAATTGCAAACACAACGCATATACTAGCAGCCGCCTCCAGAATTTGACTGGGAGCAACCACTAGTTCAGCGTGGATTGCATCCCTAAAGCTTTATGGGGTGTTGCAGTGGAAGAAGACTGACTAATTTTGAAAAGGCAACACCTAGGCAATTTTGTGGTACAATTATTCATTACTTATAACAAAGGCGTCGCCCAAGCCAAAAAATGCACTCAATCAGAGTAGCTCCAAGGGACATAATTTTTCAATAAATTCTGAGAATGCTGTGCTAATGCCATGGAAATCCAGGCTGGTAAGCTTGCATTGTGTCATCAGGACATCAGCTGTCCTTTTGTTTGGGAATATTCATGCACTAGCCTCCCCTCTCGGGGGGAGGACTGGATATTCTCCAGCGGGTTGCGGGGCGCCTGGGGGTAGTCCCTATTACTTTATGTAGTAGGTGTTCAGTGGAAGGCTCAAAAGATCTAATAAGCGATGCAGTCACAAAAGGACAGCTGATGTCCTGATGACACAATGCAAGCTTACCAGCCTGGATTTCCATGGCATTAGCACAGCATTCTCAGAATTTATTGAAAAATTATGTCCCTTGGAGCTACTCTGATTGAGTGCATTTTTTGGCTTGGGCGACGCCTTTGTTATAAGTAATGAATATATATATTTAGGTGTTCCGCTGAACATAGTGATTTAGATGGAAACGGTTCGGGAATGGATTTAAGTCTGCTTGGCTTGTGCCTAACACCAGACGGATAAGACCGTGAATGACCAGTTAAAAATCCAATCTCCACTAATAAAAAAGAGCATTCCTACACTTAGAGCGGTTAGGCTTAAAAAAGACGAACAGCATGCATGTTGTACCTGTACAAGAAGTCTTCAGAATGTTGAAGATGGTCGGTAGACACAATGCAAAACATGCACGAAGGGAGTTTACTTTCGATATACTTTCCTCCCACAAAAGACCGAGTTTTCTTGGAGAGGCTGTTTTCAAAACCAGAAAAAAATAACGTATATGACGTTCATAAGATGTACTTCAAAGATCAAATCCTAAATTGTTTTTGTTTCACTTCAGGGGCAAAGTAAACCTGCATCAACCGTGCGCGTTTGATTGACTTCTTTCGAAGGCATCTCGCTGACCGCCATTTTAAATCTAGCGATGCGAAAATGCTTACGGCATTAAAAAAAAATACTTTAAAAATTATTTTATCGTAAATATGTATGCATGTGTACCTGTTCATGATTTTAATTTACTCACTGGAATAAACTTGCAACGTGTATGCTTGAAATTTACAATGGTATGCACAAAATGTCTTGCTCCTTTTCCGGACCATGAACGAGGACTGGTTCCGTCACAGCGAACAAATAGCTTTCGAAAAACACTTCTACAAAAATGTCTTAAGGACAAATATTGTTGCTATGCATAAACCATATGGCATTAGTACTTTCGTTTCGTACCAACTACTTATCTCTGCATAAATTGCGTAATCTGCTAGACTAATAGCGTCACAGGTGCGTCAGGCATCACCGTGACGTAAGAACTGTGACGAGTTCTGTAATGCTGTTAAACGTTTACTTTGCAAGAAGGGCAGAAAGGAGGTTTGAGTTTCATCCTTCTGTGAGTATCTTACTTTTATTCTTTAGTCTGTCAGCCCTAACTACAAATGTCGATCTATCGACACCAGACGAGTGGCAAATTATCGTATGACGTTTCGGCATGTGCAGTGTCACTAAGGCGTGAATACATTATGACAGCCGTCTTGATCGCCCAGCTTTCTGTCGGCTGTCATAGGATTTGGAAACGAACCGAGAAGTCTGTGTCAAAATCAAGAATATCTGTGCAACATACCAGCTATGGCCAGTGTCTGTCCGTCCAACATACTAGCTATGGCCAGTGTCTGTCCGTCCAACATACCAGCTATGGCCAGTGTCTGTCCGTCCAACATACCATCTATGGCCAGTGTCTGTCCGTCTAACATACCAGCTATGGCCAGTGTCTGTCCGTCCAACATACCAGCTATAGCCAGTGTCTGTCGGTCCAACATACCATCTATGACCAGTGTCTGTCCGTCCAACGTACCAGCTATGGCCAGTGTCTGTTCATCCAACATACCATCTATGGCCAGTGTCTGTCCGTCCAACATACCAGCTATGGCCAGTGTCTGTCCGTCCAACTGTTTTCGCGTCCATCCGTTAGTTAACACATGACATCCTGAGGCTGGTTTAACAACAACAAATGCTTAGTGTCATATCAAAGCTACATTACAAGATCGTTCAACCGTTGTAGTTCAAGGGTGGCGCCAGCATAGCTTGACGCCTTAGGCGCATATTTATGCTGTCACCAGCCTTGAACTATCATTGTCAACTTATTTTAAGCCACAGTGTATCAGAATAAAAGGGAGAACACAGGTTCTCAGTCAGAGAGTGTTCTGTAAATACCATATTGGCATTTTCTGTTACAGTAATACACTTCAAACTTGGTTGCAAGGTCGTTGGTGATATTTTCTAAAGATATCTTTGTGAGTGACCTAAGATCTTTTTGGATGACCTTGGTTGATGATCCTCAGGTAAGGTCAAGTAAGTTAGTTGGGTTTAACGTCACGTAAGGCCGAATATTACATACCAATTAGTATTTTTATTACTACCTTGGTTGGGCGGTGACATTCCTGTGTTGTAGTTCTCTTGAAAGCTTCATGGCAACGATGCGTTCCCTGATTTGCCTCACAGTGTTCTGCATTGTCAGTATGCGATAGCCCGCCGTGGGATGGCCTTAGTTGCCTGCTCGGCGTTAAACACAAATAACTAACTAACTAACTAAATATGCGATAGCCATTTTGTTTTTTGTGGTTCTGTCTCGGTTTGGGTATAATGTTTTTAGCTAGCTGTGGGCTTAGTCATCCGGCAAATGACCTTTGGCAAAGCTTAACTGACAGAGACTGAAGAACTCCGTCTTCTCTTCGTCTGTCAACTTCCTCAGGTCAGAGTACCTGACTGGGTCCGCCCCCGGCGGGTGTGTCTTTCGAGCTTAGTCTGAGTGCACCATGGAGGTCTTCCTCCGTCAGTTGGAAGTTTGGGACATATTGTGCCATGGTACAATACAGAGCACGCAGAAGCTGTTTCCGTCATCCAATTTCCAAGGTCAGTTTGTTGGATGAAGTAGCCCAGCAAGGCGATACCCTTCTCTTCGTCACTCTGCAGAAATGTTTCCTGTCGGTCAGGTTACCAAGAAAACCAAAAAGCATCGGCAGTTATTTACAGCCTACCTGCCACCATTGTTTGTCCCGAGTGATGAATGTTTAAAGGGTCCAGACTAATCCAGCGCCAGATATCTCAAACTAGTATATCTTTTTGTTGCAGTCGTCAGGGTTGCCGTGATCCTACAACATGAAAATGTGGTTCACTTCATACGTCTTCGGCATTATCATTGCTCTACGTAAGTACAGGTTACAGAAAATGAACGCTTTTTTTTTTGTTCCCGTGCGCTGGCAAACGTGAGTCTATGTGCTGGGTTTCTGCCGTCCGTTCGGTGTCCGTCGTCGTTCGTGGTAACCTTTACAACACAAATCTGAGAAGAGTACGATCTGAATCCAAAGCGGGTCTGAGACAAAACAGTCCGTGCAAGTCATGTTTATGATCGTGCATTTTTTGTTTTCATTTGTCCGATGCAGCAGCGAATTTCACATCCCACAACGAAACAAACTCGACACGATTTTTTAATTCGCTCAGGGTAGCGATTTTTTTTTAATGGATTTGTTCAGACGAAAAGTGAATGTTGTGACTAGTCGCACGTTCTCGTGCTAATCTGATGTTTGCTTCATGCCAGTGGTTCCTACAAAGGCGGAATTTGGATGTCGTACGTATCATATGGAAACACGCGCGCCAAGAATCGTGGACGCTAACGTCATAGCATTATCCGTTTCGAATCGTATTTGAATCTGATTCGTGCTTGTCGAAACGTGGCTTTACGTGAAAGTTATATTCCCCAGGATTAAGCATCTCAACACAGTCAGAAAACTGTCTGCAACAGATACTGCCGACAGTATGTGTATGGGTCCTTTGTGTACTATCCCAGAGCATTATGGTGTAAATACAATAACACATGTCGAAATTTATCGTTTAGAGGGTGTATTATTTTTAAACCCGAATCGCGAATTTATCGTCTGCATCGGTCCTTTGTGTAGTGCCTTAGAGCTTTATGATGTAAATGTAATGACAAATGGCTAAATTCATCGTTTGGAGGGTGTATTGTTTTTGTACGCGAGTTTGTGAATTTATCGTCTGCATCGGCCTCGTTTTTTAACTAATACGCATATTTATGAGCCTTCGTCCAAGGCAGAACCCGACTAACTCTCGGTGAATCACAATACTGCAGATTATGAGGTCACCAGTGTGACGTATGCACGTGTCAGTGTGCATGTGTTCTGGTGTTCTCCCACATCCATTTGACGTCATTGTTCACGTCATCAGTGTGATGTATGCACGTGTCAGTGTGCACGTGTTCTGGTGTTCTCCCACATCCATTTGACTTACTTTTTCGCGAGAAGGTAGAATAAACCTTCCATACTCGCTATGCTGTCAAATTCGCAATGCGGGTTCCGCTTGACCTGCTAGTATTTACTAGTAACGTTCGTCCCGGCGTAGTGCTTCGCGGGGTGACGTGTTTGGCGCGAGCATGAGTCCACGGTGCCTAGTGTGACAATCAACCCTTTATTCCTCGGAAACACGCACTGTCTTCCATCATTGAAAAAGAACAAACTTTGTGCACTGCACTCAATTTCACGTCTCAAACGTTGAGGTCTGGGGGAAAGCATTTTTAAAATCCACAAAGGCAACCTCGCAGCACAAACACTACCTCTCTGAGTTCTCTGTATAAAGATGTACAAGCGGCACGACACGCGTATAACAAGTTAGACATTGGTGTCTTAACCCTTCTACCGCTCTACGGCATCGATTAAAAAAGGCACAGCTATTTTGGCTCACGTGTATGACCGAATTAATGTAATAATAATACCGGTATTATATACGCGCTTTTTCTCAACTTGTTGGCGAATCGACTCAAAGTGCCGCGAACTGAAACCCAACACGCACACTCACGTGACAGACACGGACTTAATCTGAAGACAAACACAGTACAAGACAGACGAAGGGTCAGCTCAGCTACTGAAGACAAACACAATAAAAGACAGACGAAGGGTCGGCTCAGCAACTGAAGACAAACACAGTACAAGACAGACGAAGGGTCAGTCAGCTCAGCTACTGAAGTTACAGACATTTTTGATCGCTTGTATTTGAAATTTATAAAGTGGCCTGAAAACGATACCAAAGTGTGGGGGGTGCGGGGGGGGGGGGGGGGAGGAGGGGGGATGGGAGGGGGTGGAAGAACTTGAGTATCTGGTTAAAGAACCCCCGATGGTCCGCCCGAATTAACGGTGACACTAACCAGAGGAGAAAAGTCCGACGCCGGAAGCCGTTTTCGAACCTCGCACCTTTGGCATTGGTGGCAGGCGTCTAAACCACTGCGCCACAGACCGCCCCGTATATGTGTGACATTTGTGACGAGGGCTGGCTTCTGACCCAGCAAAATCCATCTTTTCTGAAAATGTAAGCATTTTTCACGCAACTGTCAATCCCCCGCGACCCTTGACCTTTGTGATGAGTCGACTAAAGTAGTATGCATATGAAGGTCTCATCATCAGCTACCTTTGTACCAAAATTGGTTGATAAATATGCACAAATTTGGCATACCTACAATTTACAAAAAATCGGCATTTTACACACAGTTGCAAGCCTCTTGTGACCCTTGACCTTTCCAAGGGGTCTTCCAAATTAGTATGCATAGATAGGTCTATCATCAAGTATCTCTATACCAAATATGGGTTTTAAGTTGCATCTTATAAAAGAAATCTTTGGTGTAAAAATGGATAATTTAGACCTATTTCCTGAGCTCTCGTGACCCTTGACCTTCCCGAGGGATCACCCAAATTAGTGTGCATAGACAGGTCTTCCCATCAGGTATCTCATTCATCACGGATTCCTTCATAACTGTGCACTCAGTATGTGTTTTCCTCAAATCACATGTTCTGTTGGAGTCACGGAGATCGCCTCATTTTCGCCCACATTAAATTCAAGGTGACGTGCGATCTCTCCCACAATGCAGCGGTTTTAATTCTAGTTATGTACCTCTTTTTTTTTTTTGACGTCTTTATCTTGTATAAACCGTCCACGTTTTCGATCGCCACTCTTAACCGAGGCCACCTCTACTGCACAAAATGGCGGCTGCAGCAGACAAACCTAGTTGCGTATCACGTGATCGCTTCGCCGTGCATTCAATCAATAGGGTGGTCACTGTCTACGTGGGTTTGTATACTGAATCCCAGTAAAAATGTTTTGCAAACTGAAGCCTTAAAATGGTCGGATTTGCCCCTTTATAATCTGGAAGTGTCCACACATCTCCGCATTTTACTTTGCGAGCTGAACATCGCCTTGCTCTTGTCTACTTAATAATGATGTCACAGTTTACTTTGCGAGCTGAACATCGCCTTGCTCTTGTCTACTTAATAATGATGTCACAGTTTACTTTGCGAGCTGAACATCGCCTTGCTCTTGTCTACTTAATAATGATGTCACAGTTTACTTTGCGAGCTGAACATCGCCTTGCTCTTGTCTACTTAATAATTATGTCAAAGTTTACTAACCGCCGCAGTCCCACGAGGGCCGTATATCGCGGCGCCAGTTCGGTTCGAATTTTCTTTTGAAGATACTTCCTGTTGTACCTATACTACCTATGTGTTGTGTTTTGGCATGAGGTTGTTACCTCAGAAATCATATAAACCTTGCATATACTTTTTTGGCTCACGTGTGATACCAAATGTGCGACTATGTAACGCCAAGAATTGTCCGAATTTCAGAAATAGGTAAAAGATAGCTATATTTTCACAAAACATGTTTTTTTCCTCAAAAACTATTTTTAAATTGAAACTCAAACTTTTTACAAACATACCGGATTGTAAGACCTTTTTATGCCTACTGGGAAAAGTCATGAGTCACAAGAGATCCACACCTAAGTGGAAATCACAATTTTAAGTAAAATTATAGTTTTTCTCAAAATCTTGGATCACTAGTACACGTGAGTCATAAAGGTTTCATCATTTATGTTCTTTGTGTAAGCGCATCATTGTTTTTTTTTTTTTTTTTTTTTTTTTTTTTTTTTTTTTTTTTTTTTTAATCTGCCTCCTGGTATCCGGATTTGTGTCGTTGTAGTCCAGTCACCAAGTCCGCATAAAGCGTCTTCAAACTAACTGTAGATATCACTTAGCCCCGGCCGTTTAATTTTTTTTATCCAGCATAATAATAATAATAATAATAATAATAATAATAATAATAATAATAATAATAATAATAATAATAATAATAATAATAATAATGAGTACATGTATAGCTCCTAACCTTGAAAATTAGAGCTCCAAGCGCTTATCAAAAGCTAATTGTTCAAAAAGAACTAATTACAAAAAGAACAACAACTGCAAAGTAATTTACAAAAAGTATTAAAAAACATCTGCAAACAAAAATAAAATGCACTCTATAAACAATCTATAAGTTACCATTCAAAAGTGCATATCAATCAAGGGAGGTGCTGCCTTTATTGGACTCATACACGCATTCACGCGCTCAACCGAAAACACACACACACACACACACACACACACACACACACACACACACACACACACACACACACACACACACACACACACACACACACACACACGCACACACACACACATGGAGACAAAAGCCTCAAAGTGGGTTACCTACCATTTTATGTGAGAATGGGTTCCCATATTTCTATTTATTCTAGGGCTCTGGAATTGATGCGAATGTTTAGAATTCACCTTATAACTAAGCTCTATAACTTAAAATAAAATAGACATTTTATAGAAACAGAGCCACTGGATGGAGAAAAATTGGGTTTCTACCAATAAAGTGGGTGCCTCTCACACAAAAACTGGCATTACAGTGAAAATGGGTGCCGCTTCAAATCAGTCATTTAAGCATGGAGTTGTATGTATGCATTAACATTTTTAACATTTTATTGTGCAAAATTGAAATGAACACTGGCCTCTAACCTTTAGATTTATGATTTTCACAGAGAAAATCTTTTAATCCTTGTTACGTTTTGTCCCTCTGAAGCACAACAGTTTATCATGGCATTCTGGAACTTATAAGCGACATTTTTTTATGTGCTCTGGAGTTTGAGACAAACAGCAACAGAGCATTTTGAATATTAACCCTTATCATTCGGAATACACCAGTGTGTGAAACAAGTGTGACTAAAATAGTTCAAGGGTAGTGCCAGAATTGCTTGGCGCCTCTAGGCGCCAAGCTATTCCGGCACCACCCTTGAACTAAAGTCATTGGTCTATGTCCTTATCTGCAAGTACTGTAATGTAGCTTGCATATGGCAGTGTACAAATTTGAAGCTTTCAGCCTCAGTATGATACGGGTTAAAAAGTGTGTAAAAATACGAAATAGAAGAAAAGACTCGGAGGAAGAAACTAACACTAAAAAAATGACAAAACAAAAGACTGACATAAATTAATTAACTGACAACATAAGAGATCACTTGAAACTTCAGCCTTTATTAATCACATCAAAGGTGCATACACATAAAATCATAGTAATTGTTTGTAAACACCTCAAATCAAACAATCAAGAGCAGTCAAACATTTTTCCCGCAACTTTGTGATGAGGAAAACTTGTTTTTGCCTTTGAGACATAAAGGGTTTCAGCGACTTCTGTGTCTCTATTCATACAATGGTGAAATATATTGAGTTCTAGCAAGGGCGACAATATAAGTTATTGGTCACAGGGGTTCGTGCAGCAAGCACCTGCTACCAAAAACTTATTTGTTTTCATTCCTCCACTATTTTCATAAAAGAAATCAAGAAGACATCTTCTGACCTGGATCAGGCCAGACACGACTGACGTCAAAGGGATATACATTTAGACATAATAGACTTATGATGTAATTTAAAATAAATCATGTCGGTTGCCGTCTCCAGTACTGAGTGTGCTTGTTGTTTCGAACAACACTAAGTAACCTTTTACTTTAGAACGTTTTGGTGATCTTTACTAGGACAAAACTCGCATCCAAGATGCATCACGAAGAGGGCTACAATATACGTTATTGGTCGCAGGGGTCCGTGCGGCAAGCACCTGCTACAAATAACGTATTTGTTTTCATTCCTCCACTATTTTCATAAAAGAAATCAAGAAGACATCTTCCGACCTGAATCAGGCCAGACATGAATGACGTCAAAGGAATATACATTTAGACATAATAGACTTATGATGATTTAATTTAAAATATATCAGGACGTTGCCGTCTCCAGTACTGAGTGTGCTTGTTGTTTCAAACAACACTAAGTAACCTTTTACTTTAGAATGTTTTGGTGATCTTTACTAGGACAAAACTCGCATCCAAGATGCATCACGAAGAGGGCTACAATATAAGTTATTGGTGGCAGTGGTCTGTGCAGCAAGCACCTGCTACCAATAACGTAATTGTTTTCATTGCTCCACTATTTTCGTACAAGAAATCAAGACGACATCTTCCGACCTGAATCAGACCAGACATGACTGACGTCAAAGGGAATATACATTTATACATAATAGACTTATGCTGTAATTTAAAACCAAGCCCGAGCTGTTTGGATGCCTGTGACTGTTTGATCTGTGAACATTTTTTTGAAGAAATGGCCTATGCGCATTGCCAGATTGCCTTTTATCAACTGGTGTGTGTCCTCATCAAATTCTTCTAGCACTTTTACAGCCAGGACAACATGATCGAAGCTAGCTGAATTGATTACAGCATTGAAACTGACGATTTTCATATCTGACATCACTCTGAGAGTCTTTAATACCTCTCCGCATCCTGGAACTTATTTGTCCAGCCGTGTGTTCTTCAATGTCCCTGCAGTCAAATAACCTCTTTCCATACTCAAAAAGCAATGGGTCAGTTCGGATGAGATGGCTTATCGCATCATCTCTCTGTCTGGCTAATACCTTATGATAGAAGGAAGAGTCACAATCTAAAGGTATTGGAAGCATTAGCCTCCAAAGTCTTGCTTGCGTCACCTCTTTTAGTGAACTGAAACTCTCCTGGTTTCTGACAGCAATGTTTTGAGTGTACAGAGATCAGCTTTTTTTTTTTGATAGAGCCCTTCGCAATGGCTACATGCAAGAAGGTCTTCCACCATACTGCTTTCGGTGCGATGCTTAGGAATCAAACAACCATGATTTCTTTTCATGAGCTGCAATGTTATGCATGTAATCTCCCACATCTTCCGATCTGGATCCGGCCAGACATGACTGACGTCAAAGGAATATACATTTAGACATAATAGACTTATGATGATTTAATTTAAAATATATCATGATCTTGCCATCTCTAGTACTGAGTGTGCTTGTTGTTATGAACAACACTAAGCAACCTTTTACTTTAGAACGTTTTGGTGATCTTTGCTAGGACAAAACTCGCATCCAAGATGCATCACGAAGAGGGCTACAATATACGTTATTGGTTGCAGGGGTCCGTGCCGCAAGCACCTGCTACCAATAACGTATTTGTTTTCATTCCTCCACTATTTTTGTAAAAGAAATCAAAACTATCTCTTCTGACCTAGATCGTGCCAGACATGAGTGACGTCAAAGGGAATATACATTTATACATTATAGACTTATGATGTAATTTAAAACCAAGCCCGAACTGTTTGGATGCCTGTGACTGTTTGATCTGTGAACATTTTTCCCAAGGCATGGCCTATGCCCATTGCGAGATTGCCTTTTTTGAACAGATGTGTGTCCTCATCAACTAACACCTCCCCACCCTGAACCTGCCACTTTCAAATCGAACAAAGAAAATACAATACTCTCTGTGTCAGAGTTCCTAGAGATTGAGGGTGACACGCAGTCTGAATCCTGTGAACTCGAGCTGGGAACAAAGTCCTCCTCATCACTGTCTTTAGGTACAGGGCGAGGTATACCAACTCCGGTAAAGTTTATGCTTCATGTGACTTTTGAAACAGTTAGTTAGTTCGTTAGTTGAGTTTCCGAGCAGGCAACTAAGGCTATCTCATGGCGGACTGTTGAAAGAATGCATAGCATGCAAGTGTACCTTATAGTAACAACCAACACAATTATGACACTCTTGTAATAAATCATTTGTTGATATTTTTTTTATTATCTTGTGTTTCGTCCCAAGATGCTGGAGTTGCAAAGCTAAGTGTTTTTACAGTATATCATGCCCATTTCATTTCAGAGCACGCACATGTGTACTTATTCAGCACAACCTATAACACCATTAAAAGGCCAATCTGTCATGCGATTTTATTGCCTTTTCTGATATGTGTGATTGTGATCGAAAGTAACTTCGCAGACAACACCTGCACTGTGTGTGTGATGCGTAAGAAAACATCTCAATTCATTTCTTTTGTAACTTTTTCAGTCTATTGCGGATGTAATCCTTAATGTTTGTCCAGCGTCTATGTCTAAGTGCGGACTCTTCTGCAATTGCCTGCTCTATCTCGGCCTTTCGAGGAAGTTTGTTCATGACAAGATGTGTCTTGAAACGAGTTTGAACAGCTTTCTCTTCAGCTTTCCCCCATGGTTTCCTTGTAAATCTAGCTTTCTTTCGAATTGGAGCTGACGAAGTACTGTCATCATCAAAACTATCTCGAATTTCATCAGGCTCTGGAAATCTTTTCTCTGTCATGCTCATTGATTCCTGTGTTGTTGACTTGGTACTTGCTTCATTCACAGGTGCTGTTTTCCCAGAGACCTCTCTGCAAGTTTCTGATGTGTCTTCATTGTCAAAGCCAATCTCTTCATCACCCAACTCATCTCTAATGCAACTCTCAAAATCTGTCATTCCTTTGTTAACTGACAGAAGAATCTTTGCCACTTTTGCCTTTTGGAGGACGTCTTGAGGTTGGCGGTAGATATGGCGGTGTATCCGAATATCATGTCCAAGAAAATCTGCCAGCTGATCCTGATCCAACTCTGAGATGGCCATTGACTGAGCCAAAGTTGCAACCTGCTTCCGTAACTGAGTAAATGTGAACATGGATGGGTTTGACACTCGTGCGTGCAGTGCATGTTCCTTTAGAACATCATGTCCTCTGTAAGGCCTCTGACCAGAAGGTGTGGCAAAGATGTACTGGGAACTAGCTAGAGCTGGCACTGATTGCCTCATTTGAAGGATTCTGTCCACAGTTGCCATCATCTTCTTTGTCAGCAAAATGGGAACACTCCTATTAAACTTGCCTCTGATTTCCACTCGCTGAAAATGATTCACCATTTTCTTCTCAACCTCTGTGAGACCTTTCAAGATATCTTGATTGGTGATCATTCCAATCTTAGCATTCTTGAAGTCTGATACCTTCATTCTCTGAAGTTCTCCCCCTCGTTTTCTGTTGAAAGTGATATGGCACAACGTGTTGCTTTAACCACTGTCGGATAATCTTCTGAAACCATCCTTGTCTCAAGCAGCTTTTGAACTTTGCTAACATCTTCACATGATGGGATGAGCTTGGGTTTGTTCATCGTCATTTTCCCAACCGACTGGGCTGCTGTAGCTTACACACAATCGTACCAGTCCCCAGTAAAGACAGAGTCAAACCGTTCGGCCTCAGAGAGCTCGAGCAGCCACCTCTCATCTGAACCAAGCCCAAGCTGTTTGGATGCCTGTGACTGTTTGATCTGTGAACATTTTTTTTCCCCAAGGCATGGCCTATGCGCATTGCCAGATTGCCTTTTTTGAACTGATGTGTGTCCTCATCAAATTCTGCTAACTCTTTTACAGCCAGGACAACATGATCAAAGCTAGCTGAATTGGTCACAGCATTGAAACTGGCGATTTTCATTTCTGACATCAATCTGAGAGTCTTTAATAGTCTCCCCAACTCCCGCATCCTGGAACTTATTTGTCCAGCCGTGTGTTCTTCAATGTCCCTGCGGTCAAATAACCTCTTTCCGTACTCAGGAAGCAAGGGGTCAGTTCTGATGAGATGGCTTATCTCATCATCTCTGTCTGGCTAATACCTTATGATAGAAGAAAGAGTCAACATCTAAAGGTATTGGAAACATTAGCCTCCCAAGCCTTGCCGCCTCACCTCTTTTAGTGAACTGAAACTCTCCTGGTTTCTGACAGCAATGTTTTGAGTGTACAGAGATCAGCTTTTTTTTATAGAGCCCTTTGCAATGGCTACATGCAAGAAGGTCTTCCACCATACTGCTTTTGGTTTGATACTTAGGAATCAAACATCCTGATTTCTTTTCAAGAACTGCAATGTTATGCATGTAATCTCCCTGATCTTGCAGTCTTATCCATGCTCGAAGCCTTTCTTGTGTCCCTTTTTTCATTGACAAAATTTTAGCAACTTCTGCCTCAACTGCATGGACATGTAAGTGCGTGCTCATTTTCAAGACAACATTGCTACAAAATTTGCATGCATGTTTCTTGTCCCATTTGTACTTTCCTTCCCTTCTCTGTGACAAGTGCACACATGTTTCTTCTGTAAGCCCTCTTTCCCCACCCCCAACGTCATGTTCCTTCTGCCTATCCACATTCTCATTGCCACCCCCTAATTCACCAGTTTCTGCAAACTGCACCTTGCTGGTACTTGCTTCACTAACACCTCCCCACACTGAACCTGCCACTTTCAAATTTAACAAAGGAAATACAATACTGTCTGTGTCACAGTTCCCAGATATTGATGGCGGCACGCAGTCTGAATCCTGTGAACTCGAGCCGGGAACAAAGTCCTTGTCATCACTGTCTTTATATTCCGATGAGCTTGCATTCACCTTGCTGGTACTTGCTTCACTAACACCTCCCCACCCTGAACCTGTCACTTTCAAATCTAACAAAGGAAATACAATACTGTCTGTGTCACAGTTCCCAGATATTGATGGCGGCACGCAGTTTGAATCCTGTTAACTCGAGCCAGGAACAAAGTCCTCGTCATCACTGTCTTCACATGAGTTTGCACTCTCAGGTTCATCCAAATGGACAGAAGAAGAAAAAAAAGCTGCATTAGGACAGAAATAGCACAATTTTGGTTTAAGGTGCCTTGCAGAAGAATAAAAAGAGTCATGAAGAAAAACAAGACAGGCATACATGAATTTTTTCTGTGCTTCCTTTTATTTGTAAGTCCCTTCTATTTATAGAAGGGACTTTTTCGGACGTGTCTCGGTGGGCCGAATTTAACAGCATGTCCATGATGTCAAAGGCAGACAGACTAAACCTCTAACAATTGAAGTAACAATATATACAAAAAAAATTACGTCATGTCTAGTTACGCTAATCTCGCTGCTGAACGTACATTTGGCGCGAAGCGACGTATGTGCATATGATAGGCGTCTGATGATAGCAGCTTTGACTAATGCAAATCCACTGCGCCACCGCGTGCGCGCCAGCGCCTATACTAAGCTCAAGACAAAATACAAGGTTGGAAATGAAGACGCCCACGAATCGACGAAGCACTGTGATTCCAGATCAGTTTTCAACCCTCAAAGCAACCATCCGCCTAAACCCTCGAACTGAACAGACTCGGTAGATATGTTGCCACAAATCTATACCAGCCTTGTCCTCCGATCAAAACTGATAGTTTAGCATCTCGGCTTTTTGCACAGTCAAGCATGATCCATAGCAGACATTTGAGTTAGGGTTTTAGATGAGGCCGGAAATATGCCGCAAGCTCATTTTTCATTGGTTTATGTAAATTAGCATATCCAATGAAATTAAAGAAAGAGTGCGTCTTACTGTCGACATAAACTTGTGACCTGGGCTGCACGCAGCAGTAGCTTTGGTAGTCCAAGAGCTAGCCCAAACTACCGTGCACCCCTCCCCCCCCCCCCCAAGTACTCAATAAGATGGGTTTCAAAGTGCACCTTGATATGTCCTGAGATGTTTAAGCGATGTTCCCCTAAAATCCTTAGGAACACACAAGAGATATAGCCGATGACGCAAGGATACCCCCCTTCACGCTCTTCACGGATGTTAAAATGAGCTTGAGAAACATTTTCCTCTAAATAAATCTGAATTCATTCCAGAAGCCCAAATCAGGCATTATTATGTTAAGGCACACCTTCTGCATTCTCTGCACACAAAAAAACAAAACAAAAAAACAAAAACAAAACAAAACAAAAAACAGAATAAAAAATTATATTCAATCTGTGGCTCACAGAGAAGGTATTTGTGCACCCAGTAAAATGGCCATTTCCTCAAAATCACACACACAAAAAGAGACAAAAATAATGCGGCAGATGCCTTCAGACATTTTCTATAGCACTGGCAGTCCATTTTCAGGCTTACATCATTAAAACGGGATGTCACAATTATTATAAACTTGACTAGGTGATGTTGTGATCACTATGAGTGCCTTATTGATTGATTTTGTATCCCTACCCCCAAGGTGTAAAAATACACAAAATAAATTAGAAAAAAATACTAAAGTTATTTCATTTCATTTTGACCTCTCTTTACCTATTAAGTTTCAATAATTTGAGCATAAAGTGCAAGAAAATGAGGAAAGTCAACATCCTTTATGATACCTTTGTGGTGAATGATAGTTTTTTCCAATGAAAAATTGCAAATTTGGGAAACATACGTTGTAGCCGATGCCCTCAGAAATTTTGTATACAACCGATATTTGGTTTTTTTTAGGTTTTAATGGTTAGGATAGAGTACCGCAGTTACTTCCAACCTTATTTTATGATGCTGTGATTCATTTAGAGGCCACAGTGGCTGAATCTGCTGCTCTACCCCCATTTTACCAGTAAGCAAAGCAACGCAAAATGATCATAAAAATTGATTATGTCATAACGTCTACAGTCAGTTTCGGCTGACTGTGGAAATGTATCGGATTGGGGGCATCTAAGTAAAAGATGGAGCTGAATAAGTACACTTGGGCGTCCTCTTAAATAAAAATGGGCATGCAAGAACGCTGACAAATTTACATACTAACTCCAACGACTCGGAAAGAAAGAAAGACAGATTTTGTAACGTGGAAACTTCTAACCGCCGGTCGTGCAGGGGAAGCTACTCAGTTTTTGTTGTTGGGGGTGTCGCCCAAAATGCGATGTCGCCCAATCAGATATAAAGTTATTTCCATATCGCTAAGGAGGGTGATGTCACACACATACACTCTGGCGTGCGTTAGGGACACACTTGCAGAGCGTCTTGTACACCCACCAAAGCATGTAAATCCAAGAAAATGGGAATATTCTTTGAGATATTTTTGGAATTTTTAATGTAAGATAATGCAGAGACAACCCCCAGAAAAACTGGGTGCCTGACTTGGTCACCCAGAATTTTACACACACCCATTTTCCTTAAGAATGGTAAAGAAAGTCACCCATTTCAGGGGTTTTGTGCACACACACACACACACACACACACACACACACACACACACACACACACACACACACACACACACACACACACACACACTCAACTATTACAACTATTACTACTACTAGAGATCACTTCAACATAGCTGGTCTGTGACAAGGCAGTCGTGGTAGACAGTAAATAATGAGTCTTTAGGGATCGCCAAAACGCATCTCTCAAATCCCTAAATCTCAGTTTGCGTGGGAGGCCATTCCAAACAACTGGGCTCTGATAACTGAATCTGAATGACCTCTCACCAAACGACATTTTTTTTATGAGAAGGATACGTATGACTCGAGAGTCGGCAGCAGAGCGGAAATTCTGTCTTGAGGGTGTGTACAGCTGGATAAAAGTGGCTAGGTAGTGCGGGCAGGAACAGGTAATTCAACTGTGAGTTATGCATGCGTCCTGTTTCAGCTTAACTCACTCGAGACGTGCCCCCTGCGGATACGCGACTTAAGCCGCGTATCCGGAGGAGTCACGTCTCGAGTGTGTAAACGCAAAATTACCGGCTATTCCACAAATCTCAAAAGAGGTACAGGTAACTGATCGGCAGTAACTGAGACGTAATTTCACAGATCAACTTCGAGTAGCCCATCAACTCGTCATTGTGAGTGTCCCGTAAATTCCTTCGGTTTAGCCGACCAATCGAACGTGGCGAAGGGCGAAAGCCGACACCACTTCATTGTTTGAAGGCACTAGGAAAGCTTTGCCGAAGTGACCAAAGTAGCTTCGTCGAAGTAGTCCATAAGCTATCAAGGTCTACCGTGCACCCCCCCCCCCTCCCCCCTAGTACTCAATAAAATGGATTTCAAAGTGTTCTTTAGTATGTCCTGAGATGTTTAAGCCATGTTCCCCGAAAATCCTACCCCACCCGGGTCTGCCCTGGGGGACTTGGGTGGGGTTAGGTATTTTTTAGTTCCCAGGGTCACCCTGGTCAGCCCCACAGGGTGGGTTTTTCTCTCTATTCTGGGGCATGTGTTTCTGTCTACCCTTTGTCCATTCACCTGTATTTGCCTTTTTAAAACTCTCCCTACTGTCTGCACTGCCTGTAGCTCTTGATATTGGATGTGTGTTGCTAAATGGTCTTAGCTTTATTTAGGCCCCATGTGTTAGGTTTATTTAATGTATTTGACCGGCTGGCGACATACATTCAATGTTCTGTTTATTTTTTTTCACAAGCAGTGCAGGCACATCCTGAGAAAGCCTTGTTGCTGTCGGGACGCTAAGCAATGTACAATTAATTAATTAATCCCCGAAAATCCTTATGAACACACCAGAGATATAGCCGATGGCGCAAGGGTACCCCCATTCACGCTCTTCATCATCATCATCAGTCCCTTGCCCGAACTGGGCGTTGGGGGGACTGAAAGGCAGCATCAACAGACAGTGCTCTCCACTGAGTTCTATTTTGGGCGGTGGCAAGCAAGTCTGGCATCTCGAGTTCGGTCCATTCTTTTATGTTTGCGACCCAACTCTTTCTCTGACGACCTCGCCGACGACTTCCTTCGAGAGTGCCTTGGAGGATAGTCTTGGACAAGGTGTTGTGTCGGGTCACGTGGCCAAACCAAGCAAGCTTGCGCCGTTTCACGGTTGCCAGAAGGGGTTCATGTGGTCCCACCAGGGAAGTGACAATGCTCCGTACATATTCGTTGGTCTTGTGCTCGTGGTACGAGATGCGGAGCAACTTCCTTAGGCACTTGTTCTCAAAGGCCTGGATTTTCTTTTCTGAGTCTGCAAGCAGTGTCCAAGTCTCACAGCCGTAGAGTAGAATAGACACTACGAGGGACTTGTAAAGCCTGTACTTGATGGTGAAGCTGATGGAGTTACTTAGCCATATCCTGTCCAGCCTGACCATTGCGGATGTTGCTGTACCTATCCTGATACGGATCTCTGCTATGCAACTACCGTCTTTGGACAGGGTGGCTCCCAAGTACTTGAAGCTGTTGACCTCTTCTAGCTTCTGGCCGTTCATGTGGATGTTGCTGCTGCTGTCGCTTGTGGTGTTGATCACCACTTTGCTTTTATCCGTACTGATCTCCATGCCATAAAACCCTGCGCTACTTGAAAGTTTGTCTGTCAGGTTTTGGAGCTCACTATTGCTGCCTGACATGAGGTCAATGTCGTCAGCGAATCGAAGATTGCACAGGGATCTGCCACCAATAGAGATTGAAGTATGGTGGTCGTGGAGGGTTTCCTGCATGATCTTCTCCAGGAATATGTTGAAAAGGACAGGAGAGAGCAGGCATCCTTGACGGACACCGATCGTCGTCCTGAAGAACTCGCCTGACTGATTGTTAAGTAGAACCGCGCTGCAGGCGTTCTTGTAAAGCGCTTCTATCATTTGGATCAGTCCCTCCTCTATGTTGAACGATCTCATGACTTGCCAGAGTCCGTCGTGCCAGACGCGATCGAATGCTTTCCTGAAATCAATGAAGTTGTGGTAGAGTTCGCGCTGATGCTGCAGATGTTTCTCGATCAGGACGCGGCAGTTGAAAATCTGCTCCACAGTGCTTCTTCCAGCTCTGAAGCCAGCCTGTTCTTCTGCCAGCAGTTCCTCGGCGAAAGTTTTGAGGCGGTTGAGAATGATTCTAAGCATTACTTTGCTAGGGTGACTTATCAGACTGATAGTTCTGTAGTTCTGGCACTGTTTCAGGTTTCCTTTTTTTGGGGAGCGGGATCACTAGAGACTGTGTCCATTCTACTGGCCATTTCTTTTGCTCCCAGATCTTTTGACGCTCTTAGCAGGTGCTAAAATGAGGTTGAGAAACATTTTCCTCTAAATAAATCAGAATTAATTCCAGAAGCCCAAATCAGGCAATATTATTTCAAGGCACACCTTCTGCAGCCTCTGCAAAAAGCCGATTGAAAGAATATTTAATCTCTAGCTCACAGTGAAGGTATTTGTGCACCCAGTTAATGACAATTGATGTGAAATCGCAAAAAAAGACAAAAATAATGTGTCATATGCCTTCAGACATTTTCTATAGCACTGGCAGTCCATTTTCAGGTTCACATCATTAAAACAGGATGTCACAATTATTATAAACTTGACTAGGTGATGCTGTGATCACTGTGGGTGCCACAGTGGTTGATTTTGTATCCTTACGCCCAAGTTGTAAAAATACACAAAATTAATTAGAAAAAAATTGCTTAAGTTATTCCATTTTATTTTGACCTCTCTTTACCTATTACTTTTAATAATATGAGGATAAAGTGCAAGAAAATAAGGAAAGTCGGCATCCTTTAGGTATGTTCGTGGTGAATGATAGCTTTTTCCCATTTTAAATTGCTGAATTGGGAAATGCACGTTGTTTCTGATGCCCTCAGAAATTTTTTATACAACTAATAGGTATTTTTTAGATTTTATTGTTTAGGATATAGTACCACAGCTACTCACAACCTGATGTTATGATGCTGTTATGCATTTAGGGGCCACAGTGGCTGAATCTGCTGAAACACAGAAATTACGTAAAACATTTAGTAAGAAAAGCTCAGAGATCGCATTTTCATCGTCTATGGACGGCAGAAAAGATATTGTGTCTGTGTGGCGTGCGCTCAATGTTTTTCGAAGTCTAAAACTACTGCACAATGTACACAAATATCGCCTGATGTATTCAATCAACATTTTTTTCTCCACTGCCAGTAAATTTCATAAGAATACGTCCCCCCCCCCCTCGCCCCCCGATCATTCATTTCTTGTGTCGAACAAGTTAAAGACGTTCTGCGCAGAAAGGCTCAGTCCTGACACCTCATTCACTGTTCCGCTCCTAACAGTTCATGACGTAGGGAAAAAACATTTCATCATTAAAGAATAAAGGTAGTCTGGCCATGATGGTATTAGTAGCGTTGTCCTAAAGATGGCCATACCATATATCACTGAGTCACTAACATACATATATAACCTTTGTATTCAGCAAGGGAATTTTCCGTCTAGTTTAAAGCTGAGGTGCAATGAGAAAAACCTGCCCAGCGCGTGTTTTAAAAAGACTACAGGACCCAGCTTGGGCCCTGCCCCTATAGTGGTCAAATCGGTTCGTAACTCAGTTGACGGAGTTGGCAACTGCGTATCCCGAGCTTGCAAAACTCTGGGAAAACGACAGACCACTTCCTGTTGCACGGAAATCATCGCGATTAGCAGATCGGACAACAGCAGACGATTCTGTGACACTTTGAAACTGACCGACAGCCACGGATTTTACGCGCTGGGGACTATGATGACAGAATGTACGGCTGTACATGCTGTAAGTATGACTCCTGACACTTTGTAGTTGTGAACGAATTTTTTCAACATGTACCTCCAGTCCAATATAGGCTAATATAAATAAATAAAGAAGCATTGTGATGTACAACCAACACAGTAAATTTGATGAGAGAGAGAGAGAGAGAGAGAGAGAGAGAGAGAGAGAGAGAGAGAGAGAGAGAGAGAGAGAGAGAGAGAGAACAATGAACAATGAACAATGAACCTTTATTTTCCAGAAGTTATTGGTAACAGGACCAGTTTTCAAACTTGCCGTTGCTACATCTATCTACTACATAAATGACATAGACATGTAAACATACACATACCACACACTGACGCATGTATGCACTCGCTCACGCCCGCACGCCCGCACATACGCACGCACACGCACGCTCACACACACACACACAAACTTGCACACGCACGCACTTAGACACACACGCACACATATACACACACGCTCTCGGACACGCACTCCAGACATACGTACGCGCATAACGCGTACGCACAAAAATATAAAATGAGTAAAAATGCAAAGTAAAGCAATACGCAGAAAATCATTAAGTACATTAGAATTCATACAGCAAAGGCAAATATGTATATATGTGCTCCCTCTCCCTTTCTCTCTCTCTCTCTCTCTCTCTCTCTCTCTCTCTCTCTCTCTCTGTCTCTCTCTCTCTCTCTCTCTCTCTCTCTCTCTCTCTCTCTCTCTCTCTCTCTCCCCCCCTCTCTCCCTCTCTCTCTCTCTCTGTGTCTCACACACACACACACACACACACACACACACACACACACACACACACACACAGCATGCACACACACACACACAGCATGCACGCACACACACACACACACACACACACACACACACACACACGAGAGCGCGCGCCCAAAAATATCGCGTACACACATATGAAGGCAAAAAAATTATACATAGTACATGCAGTATTCAATGTACTCTTGACACTCAGATATTATGGTCCACTGTATATTATACATTTAAAAAAATTATAAAAAAAAAAAACAGACGCTCTCTCTCTCTCTCTCTCTCTCTCTCTCTCTCTCTCTCTCTCTCTCTCTCTCTCCTCTCTCTCTCTCTCTCTCTCTCTCACTCTCGCACACACACACACACACACACACACACACACACACACATTCTCACACACACAAACATTCACACACCTGAACACACGCGCAAGTTATCCCTGTACTGTAATGATTAGATTACGTCAGATATTCTAGGTGTTTGAAGAGGCTGACCCTAAATGAGGTGAGCGTCTTTGCGTTTCTGATTTCTGGAGGAATAGAATTCCAGAATGAACTTCCCGAGAATGACAAACTGGTTTTGAATAAATCAATACGCGGCAGGGGTACTTTGAAATGGTGTCCATGTCTAGAAGCTACAGATATCCGTTCTGAGAAAAAAGAACTCAAGTACAGTGGACATGATTGCTTGTACAGCTTGTACATCAATACAGAGAGAGAGCGAGAGAGAGAGAGAGAAAGAGAGAGAGAGAGAGAGAGAGAGAGAGAGAGAGAGAGAGAGAGAGAGAGAGAGAGAGAGAGAGAGAGAATCGACTGTTTACATAGATGCCAAAATATACAAGGTCGACATGGGTCAAGCTGATTTTTAGTAGCTGCCCTTCGTATGGAGAAAAAAATTGCTGTAGGCCACTCCAGATGAAAAGATATAACAACAAACACAAAACGACAAATAACCCCTCCTTCCTCACCCTTCCGATATCAAATAAAGCTTCAGGTTGTGCTGTGTAACTTACGGATAGCTCGGCCTGGTCCATATACAGTGTGCGTCCAGGCAAGACACAAATGGCCTGCTCTGTCCGTCGGGTGGTCGAGTGTCGTCTGCTACTGTTGATATCAGTAAAAATATCGCTGGTTTAGATCAGTGATCGCGGTGTCCACTCGCTGCATACAGGAAGTGGCCTGTCTTTTTCACGGGAGTTTTGCCAGCACGATAAACGCAGTTGAAAACTCAGCCAACTGAGTTGCAAACCGGTTTGCCGAAGTTAGCCGAACGTTCACGAAGACAGGGCCCTCGCTGGGTCCTGCAAAGTTTTTTTAAAACACGTGCGGGGCGGAGTTTTTTTACTGTTTCTCAGCTTTAAAGAAAGCTAAGTTAATCCCCCTGCCTAAAACAAACGATAAAAAAAAATAAATAATAATTACGGTATTTATAATGCGCTTATCTTATAATAATTATAACTCTAAGCGCACACTCACAACTCGCGCACGCATGCGCACGCTTTAGACAATGACTCACGTACCACAAACAGTGAAATACATTACGACGGTCGGCTTGGGGTGGGGAGTGCGGTGATATAGTGCTAAAACTGTTGAAAGAGGTGAGTTTTGAGGGCGGACTGGAAGGAGGAGAGAGAGTGTTTCTGACGGAGAGAGAGTGGGAGAGTGTTCCAGATGGATGGACCGTAGACGGAGAAGGAGCGGGGACCGAAAGTGTTAAGTTTGGTGCGAGGGATGTGGAGGCGGAGAGGGTCGGAGGCAGAGCGGAGGGAGCGGGAAGGTGTGTAGGGGTGAAGTAAGTTGGAGAGATAGGCAGGAGCGCAGTTGTTCAGGGATTTGTAGCAGAGAGACAGAACTTTGTATTGGATGCGTTGGGGGATGGGGAGCCAGTGAAGGATTTTGAGCAGGGGTGTGATGTGGTCGGATTTTTTCTTTCTGAGGACGAGACGGGCAGCATTGTTCTGGACGCGTTGGAGAGTGAAGATGGTGGAGTGAGGGAGACCGGAAAGGAGAGAGTTGCAATAGTCGATGCGAGATAAGATGAGAGAGACAGCAAGTTTGGTGGCAGCTTCGGTAGTGAGGTATTTTCTGATCTGACTGATGCGGCGAAGGTGGAAATAGCATGCCTGGGTCGTGGCGGAGACGAAGTTGGTCATGGACAGAGAGGAATCGAGGATGACGCCGAGGTTCTTGGCCGAGTCAGAGAGGGAGATGGGGGTGCTATCGAGTTGAAGGTGGAGAGAGGGAGGGAGCTGGGAGAGTTTTTGGCGAGTGCCTACCAGCATGGCTTCCGTTTTGTCGTCGTTCAGTTTCAGCTTGTTTGCTGTCATCCAGTTTTTCACGTCTTTGTAGCAGTCAGCCGTGCGAGTCAGTAGTGACTGAGTGTTGTCGAGTTTGTCTTTGTCTTGCAGTTGTGAGTCGTCAGCGTAGAGGTGGTGGTGTATGCGGTGAGACTGGATGATGTTGGACAGAGGAGAGATGTAGAGTGTGAAAAGGACCGGGCCCAGGACGGATCCCTGTGGAACTCCGCAGGAGATCGTTACCGGGTTGGAAGAGACGCCGTTGATGATGACGGACTGCTGTCTGTCAGAGAGGTAGGAGAGAAACCAGGAGTGAGCAGAGTCAGTGATGCCGAAGGAGTGGTGGAGTCGGTGGAGGAGGATAGAGTGGTCTATAGTGTCAAAGGCGGCAGAGAGATCGAGTAGTGTAAGAAGGGAGATGTTGCCAGAGTCAGTGGAGAGAAGCAGCTCGTTTAAGATATGTAGAAGGGCTGTTTCAGTGCTGTGATGTTTGCGATAGGCAGACTGGAATGGATTGAGGAGGTTGTTGTCGGTGAGATGAAAGGTTGAGCTGGTTGAGAACAACCTTCTCAAGAAGCTTGGACAGGAAAGAGAGATTGGAGACTGGGCGATAGTTCTTGAGTTCGTTTGGGTCGAGGTTGTGTTTTTTGAGGAGAGGACGGACGATGGCGGACTTGAAGATATCGGGGACGGAGCCGTTTTCTAGAGATGCGTTGATGATGTCGGTAATGAAGGGTAGAAGTTTTGGAAGGCCGTCACGGTAGAGAGAAGCTGGGAGGGGGTCAAGTTCGCAGGTTTTGAAGGGCATGGACTTTATGGTCTTGAGGACTTCATCCTGAGAGACGG
>BTPG01000002.1:8897646-8942646 GCA_036245525.1 Semisulcospira habei | reverse complement strand
TGTATGCCTCTTAGAGATGTTTGGAGCGCGCGCGCACGCACGCACTAACCTGCACACACACACATCGACGCGTTTTCAGAAGAGCATGCAGGTGACCCGTGTACTTAGTATATCATGTAAAGTCAACCTGCTTTCACTCAAAATATAGCAAGGCTGAAACTGTACTGTGAAGTTCTGGTTATGTCACCATTTTCTCAAGCCTATGACGTGAACGTGAAACTCATATCACGTAATATTTAATATTACTTTGGAGCTTTGTTATAGCATTAAAAAAAATTGTGGTCTTTGTGCCCCCCCCCCCCCCCCGCCCGGATCCGCCCCTGCATAGGATTAACTAGAGACATAAATCTTCATGAGTCCTAGCGACTGGCGAGGCTCCCGTGGGTTTAGTCTTGCAGCTAGGTATCATTCGCCTTACACCGGCATTTAACTCATTCGAGACGTTCCGTATGCGGATAAACTGCCGAGCGCCGCGTATCTGCAGGCGGCACGTCTCGAATAATCTAAGGAGTTAAGAAAATTCATCACAATATTAATCGCTAAACCCCCTTGCACTACTTGTCATATGACTACTATTATCAATAGACACTTACTTATGCTCACAAACCAGATAGGTGAGGCTAGCGCTGGCAAAATTGTATGCAAACCAAGGGGAATCACAGCGCTGGACATACAACAGTTAGATCCCCTGCCCCCGCCTATCAGGCACCCAATCGCAATACTCACAAACCAGATAGGTGAGGCTAGCGCTGGCAGGGGATCTAACTGTTGTCTGTCCAGCGCTGTGATTCCCCTTGGTTTGCATACAATTCTGCCAGCGCTAGCCTCACCGATCTGGTTTGTGAGTATCTATAACTCGAGGCAAATTTGTATCGTTACATTGTTGTGTAATGTTCTGTGCATCTACTGTGGGAAATCAGGGTATTTACCCGACCACATATAGTAGCGCACCTTCATGTTTGTGTATGTATGTTTCTCCTGCCCACTTCCTAAGTTCCGGAGAAAGACATGGGTTATATAAGAGACCTGATCCATTCGTTTGAGGATGGAAATGATCGTCTTATTCTATACCTGCGTATTTCTCTGTGGGCTGGCGATTGGGTGCCTGATAGGCGGGGGCAGGGGATCTAACTGTTGTCTGTCCAGCGCTGTAATTCCCCTTGGTTTGCATATACTTACTTATGCGTCATTATTTGGTACTAGTCACAGAAAGGAGGTATTGTACAAAATTAAAACTCGAGCAAAATTCATGAAATTTCACGAGAAAGCTTGGAGAGAGACCCTTGACAACGAGGACAACACTCATATAGAAGGAACATTGTGGGTTATGGTTCATATCATTTTGTTTTTATCCTTTTTCAAATACCATTCACAACTTTAAACCCAAACTTCCTACAGAGATACCTGATGGTAAAACCTATCTCTGCATACTAATTTGGATGACCCTTTCGGAAAGGTCAAGGGTCACAAGAGAACGGCAAATGTGTGATATGCCAATTTTTGATAAAAATGTAGGTATTATCAAAACATTTTTGCTAACTTTTAAATCAAATGTGGCACAAAGTTAGCTGATGATAAGACCTTCCTATGCATACTAATTTAGTCGACTCATCGCAAATCTGATTTCCTGTTGTTCTTTGGTTTTCAGACGTCGGGAATGCACTGAATTGCTACTCTACAGGAGATAACTGGTTCATAGCATGTAAGAGTAACATGCGATGTTACACCATCGACAAAGCAAAGGTAAAACACGAGTGTCCATACCGTTAATTAATCAATAGAAGTTGATCCACTTGGTTGCCAGTCATCACGAATGATGCGTCACGGCTGCGCACTGACAAACGTAATGAGACATAGCAGGGGAGGATCAGTTACCTTAAAGTTTTGCTTGCGACCTGCCTTCATACTAAAGGCCTCCCCCATGCTAGACCCTGCTCTGCTTCCGAGGCCGAAAAATGGAGGTGAGGAGGGAGGGGGGACAAAGGGAGGAGGGGGGGGGGCGGTAGAAAAAGCGCGTGTGTGTTAAAACTCTCATCATTCGCCAAAATATCGAGGGGGGGGGGGGGGAGAGTGCGAGGGAGAGGGAGAGGGAGTGGGGTGGGGGTGTGGGGGGGGGGGAAGGTTTCCAACACACCAAAAGGAAATTTGTTGAAGCATTTTTTTTTTTAATGTGGTCGCGTGAGAACCACCCTTCCACCCCTCGGATCCGCCCCTGCATAGAACTTACTTGAGACACAAATCCTCATGAGTCCTTGCGACTGGCGAGGCTCACGTGGAGATAAAGGAAGATAGAGATTTTTTCGACAATTTTTATCGACCCCAAATTTCCACGATTTTTGCCCGCAAAACTTCCACACCTTCACGCCGTCTATTTTTTTTTTTTTGTTTCCCCTTATTTTTTTCAGTAAAATAAAGATTTCCAAATTCAATGACATTAACATTTATATTTTTTATTATAAAATGAATCAAGACGAATTACTTCTTCTAAACGATATCAACGCTGTGGAAAACAAAGATTTAGACTCGAAAAAACAGCGCCTTCTCTCTGTAGTTGTTTCAGGGAAGTCAAAGGCATATCTCGGAAAACAATACATGACAGAAAATATAGAATCCCTCACGGCTGACAAACTAATTAAACTAAACACCAAATATGAAAATCACATCGCTTCACTAATGACTCGTGATTTGAGTTGATCTCTTGTATGCCTATACACAAAAGCATTGAGTCACTTTCTACCAGTAGACACTGACAGTTTATTACACGACCTTGAAAGCAATCCTATTGTTTCAAGTTCAATCGGTAAATTAGCATGCGTCATGTTTTACAAGTTTGGAAATTACCTTGCACCTGTGGTAACCTTGCTTGTTACTGGGAGTCATATTGATTTTTCAAAATTAAATTTTACTGCAGAAGGAAATGGACAAAACCCAGATGACTCCACAACAGAACCCTGTTATGATGCAGGTTCAAACTGTGACTAAGACTAAAAGTCCAGGAAGGGTAGAGGCTGGAAAAAGATTAGCCGAATATAACAGACAACAAAATTACAGCTTCAAACACAAACAGAAAAGGCTCATGTACCTAACCCGTCGTCAAGCCCGTCAGGACCAGTGTCAATACCGTCAGGACCAACACTGACAGGACCGTCAGGACCGTCACTACCGTCACACCCTCATCAAAGTGAGAGACAAACAACCCAGTCTAACCCTGACCCCGAACCTCAAACAACAAAATATATAGTTGCTGGATTTGTTGTCGGATTTTGTTATGTAGGTTATCAATTATACAAAAAATACAAACCACAGACTCGTACAGTGACCAAAAAAATCAGACACTACAAAAACAAAACCAGAATTCGCCACATTACCAGTAGCATCCAAAGCCATTGACCCATTTTATATGCAGTAATAAATTTATTATTTTAATTTTTCTTGTATTAGAAAATGAGCGACACAAAGAACTTAATGAACTTTGTCTATCACTCTGCTGTAATAAGTGGATTAGCAGTAGCTTACTCTATGCTAGGAAAAATCTACTGAAAATGAAATGAGCAGACCTGAGTAGATTAGATTTCGAAGACAGTGCAAAGCTAATTGTAGTTGTTACAGCATCGATTGCGACAAAAGACTTTCTCGTCAAGCAAGGAATTATTCCAGAAAATGATTCTATGTAAATAAAATAAATATGGCGACGATAGCTATTATGATTGGTGGTGCCATGGTCAATGCACTTGCTTTCAATGGATCAAATTATATCTTTTCAAAAATGGGTAGAGAGGAATCATCAGAAGAAATGAAACGTCACAATGAAGCATCTGAGAAACTTGCACAAGCGAAACAGGATTACAAAAAGCAGCGAATTGAGAAACTTGATTTCATCAATGAAAAACTCAGACTTGAAGGCCACGCACAGCATACGTTTTCAAATACCGATGAAACAATTCGTGAATACTTTCTCGTCACAGGTAATGACATGACTATCCCAAAACCGAAACTAAGTGACTATTACAAACCGAGTACAGAACAAAGAAACGGGGAGATAATCTTTGTTTTAGTGGAAATGACATTTGTATATTTTACGGGACTTTATATTGCTAGAAAAAATGACAGACGCCGGGGCTAAACTATCAAAAATATATTACTCCCCAATCGGATATTGGAAAGGACAAACAGCTATTCAGAAATTACATGTCGCTGTGGGTGGAGATATATCACTCAATCAAATAAAGCAATGGTTACAGAGACAGGCAATTTGGCAGATATATTTACCTGCTCCAAGAAAAATATCAAGACCCCATTTTGAACACTACCCCAAATGACACACATCAAATGGACCTCCTGTTTCTTCCACATGACACAATAAGGAAAAAAGCATTACAAATATACACTGACTGTTATAGACATAGCTTCAAGGTATAAGGATGCTGAACCCATATCTGACAAAACAGCCAGTACAGTTGCTACAGCGTTAACAAAAATATATAGTCGAGGTCCTTTTAAATACCCCAGACTCGTTCAGGTTGATGACGGATCAGAATTCAAAGGTGCCGTTAATCAGTTATTTGCGAAGCATGGCGTACTGGTTAGACGCGGCATTCCAGGCATACACAGATCACAGGCAATTGTAGAGAACTTTAACAAACAGTTATCAGAAAGACTTTTCAGTTATCAGTATTCTAAGGAACTCATGCATGACACACGTAACACAGAGTGGGTAAAGAGATTACCACATGTGATAAAAGCAATGAATAATAAAGGCTATGTAAAACCTGCTGACGCTATTAAATTGAAAACAATTCCTATGGTGTCAGGAACAGAAATAAAAACCCCAGCAGCCGACACAAGTTTATTTACTAAACAAGTAAGATATTTATATCAACCTGGAGAATCAGAAAATGACGTGAAGTGCAGAGTGACAGACCCCATCTGGTCTACATCTGTACACAATATAAAAAAAAATAATTCCTGGTGCTGACACAACAATATATTACCTGTACGAGCCTGCCCCACTGAGGGCATTTGTCAGAGAAGAATTACAGATTATTCCCCCAGACACCGTAACTCATTTCAGTAACTAACTCATCAATTAATTCTTCAACCAGTTCATCGGCTATTTCTTCAGATAACTTAAGCGCATAATGCCCAGGTGCCTTTTCCTTAGTGTGAAACACTCGTTTTGTGTCTCCAACTGCAAGTGACTTTTTATGTGTTTGGATCATTTCAATATTATGTTTTTTTGATCTCAGTGACTTGTTTGGATAATCAGACATTAATGCACCATCTAATACTTGCTTATAATGTTCATGACGGATGTCTTTATTTTTTATTGCTGTTTTTTTTTTTTTTTTTTTTTTTTTTTTTTTTTTTTTTTTTTTTTTTTTTTTGGCTTTGGCTTTCGACTGACTTCTTTTTTGGTGCAGTATAGAATACATTTTTGATCTCAGTCCAACATACTCAACTATAGGCACACCATTCAGTTCATCCTTAAACTTACCAGGTACTTTCTTGTTTTGTGTACTAAACAGCGGATGAACCTTAGGATAATCAGACGTGTCGTACATGTGTAGTTCTGTTTTCATGTCTTCAAAAAAAGTCTTCAGTAGGCACATCAATGATCATAGAGTCGGTGTTAGTGTATAACAGACGGCACTCAGGATACTTTGGTTTGAAGTAATCATAGTAGAATTCAAGCATCAATAATTTTGATAACTCAAGAATTGCCATACCAATAAATACTGACTTTTCCAGTTTGACAATCTTTTTGAGTGACACTGCATACAACGATGAATGAAACTCTTTGTACCCTGTGTACTGAGGCTTGCCTGTAAGTTTAATTGCACCCGATTCAGTTGTGACCAGTCTCACATCTTTGCGGTGATGAGGATTTTCCATTGTCTTGCCAAAACAGAATTTGTTCATAAGCTTAAAGAAGTCTTTGTCAAATGCAGTGTTGCCGTCTCTGGCACGCAATGTTGTGTTCTTCATTATGTAATCTTTCATAAAAGCACTCTGATCATATTGAATACCTCTGTGAACTTCCTTTAGTACTAACCCGTGTCTGATGTAAAACTGTAACAAGTGATAGTGACAATCGTAATTGAATTTGTCATTAAAAATTGGCACAAGTTTGGTGTCTTCTTTTTTACCCGTCATACTCATTTTCTCAACAGCCAACGGATAATTATTGTGGTAATCATGTAGATGGTGTGGGTACTCCAGGTCTACTTCAAAGATCCAACCCTTCGGATCGTTTTGGTCAAGATTCATAATATTGTTTGTTATTACCTGTTATGTCATACTGTGACAAATCATACAGACAAAAGTTTTTCAAGGGCAATAATTCACACATCGCCCAGCCATACAAATTGTTAGCGTCCACGTAGGTAATGAATGACCTTGACCCCTCTGGGTCAACGTCCGGGTCGTCCAGATATTTATTTTTGGCTCTGGCATAATTGGTCGCTGCAATACTAATGCCTCCCCTCAATCCTTGTTCCACCATTTCACCCATCGTATGATCAGACAACTGATCTATAAATATCTTACTGGATTTCAAAAATGCATCCCATGTCATGCCAGGACTAGTTATGTAACACGCAGGGTCAAGACTGTAGTGCAACAAACCCTTTTCATGGTAACTTTCAAATACGTCTGCTAGCAAGCAAATGTCAGCCTTTAACTACTGATAATGGTAGTCACCAATTGTCTGACACCCTAATTTACCCCACGCATCAAGAGCGTGTTGATATTCAGAGTCAGAAATACCTTTACCATTAAAAGAAAAGAAGTACCCAATGGGGAAAGAAACACGCTTAGAAAAAACGGTACAACACAATTTATTAATATTTCGGGTAAATACCCTTTGTCAAAATAGACAAACAAACAGAGACATTAGCCGCTACTTATCTTCATATGCAGAAGGAATGTAGAGTTGCCACATGAAGATAAGTAGCGGCTAATGTCTCTGTTTGTTTGTCTATTTTGACAAAGGGTATTTACCCGAAATATTAATAAATTGTGTTGTACCGTTTTTTGTAAGCGTGTTTCTTTCTCCATTGGGTACTTCTTTGCATTTCACACGCTTGGCAGTCACCTTTTTGGTCTGGATTCCTTTACCATTAAGTGTAGAATAAAATTTCTCTTTTGGTGGCAGTCTCCTTTCTTCAAACACAACCCACTCACTGATGTACTCGTACGGATACACACCTTTCTTAATCAAGTCTGGCTCAAAATATTTACTTGTTATTGGATACTCAGTCAGTCCTTCTGCCAGACTAGCAAGTGCTGAGGGCAAATGCTGCATTGAGTCATAAAATGCTAATTTGTTGTCTAGCCTAAAAGTCAAATATTTCTCAGTTGTCTGTGCAATACAATTAATGTTTTTGTAAGACTCATCTACAGCACGCATGATAATGTGTGAATCATATCCTTTTAGATCGTGAAAAAAGATTGGTAACTTATATGTCTTAGGATCTGTTTTTAATAACAAGTTACAATTGTTATGTGCGGCACCTCTGTAATGCCCAGTTATGTGATCATGGTCACAAACTTTATCATATCCTAAAGGTTGTTCACAAATCCAACGCGTCACAGCTGTATCAAATTTCAGTTTGTCTTCTTCTGTCATCACCAAAGGCATCTGACATGTTGTGAGATACTGTACTACCTGACTATACAGATGTCTCATTTCTGTTAAAAACAGACATGCTGCATTTTCTCCTCTGTAGATAACAGGTTCTGAATGTTGTCCGTCTAACCTAACAATAATATATCCGAAAGAACACACCACTTGGTCACTTAGTTTTATAGTCTTTGGTAATGATTCTGGAACAGGACCCTCATATGGTACAACCAGTGATTCAAAATCAGCATACACTACAAACGGCAGCTTTTGCAGATTTCCATAGTTCTTAAAACACACTTGACTACCAGGATCTGGATACTTAAGTACTGTTTGAATGTCATCAGCTGAACTACAATGTAAAACATGTTTGTGTGCTACTGCAATAGAGGAGAATCTTTGTAAACATCTTTTACACACTTCCTGTTTACCATTGTGTTTTGTTGTATGCCCATGAATTAGTCGTGACATATTTCTGATAATTGTATAGTGAAAGTTATTGTCATCACCGATTAGCAACATGTCAACATGCTTATCTTCTGGCTGCCCATAGGTTGGAGCAAGTGGTGATACTCTAATAGGTTGTAACTTGTCAACAGACACATTATCCCACACAAACACAATTACAGATATACCAGGATTTAGTTTTTCAAACAAGTCTATGTCTTCTATTTTAACAGGGAAATCTATACCACTGAAGTTGAGTTCATTTAGAAATTTGGTGTAGTTAGATACACGTTCAGGTTTTGATTTTACATGGTGTTGTTTAGCAAGCACACACCACATGAAACAATGATTATCATTGTTCTGTATATTAACTACAGCCTTTTTGTTTGCAACCTCTGTTGGCAGTGGCAACCATGATTTACCTAATATAGGATGATACCTTGACTGTTTTAATTGTAGTTCATGTACATGTCCTTCATGCCAACCAGACCCCTTCATTTTTGCACTGTCAATTGCTTGGAGGAAGTCAGGTAATCTCTTGGCTTGACTTCGCGAACGAAGATTTTATAGGAGTTGCCCGCCACGACGTCTGCAGGCTTGTTCGTGGCTGCGGAGGCCAATCCGAGACAGGCAGGTTCAACCGCAGTGGCTGCAGGGGAAGGTATGGCCAGGGTTCTGAGCTGCGGCATCTCTGTTTTTTCTCCTGAGCCGCTTGTCCTTAAGGCTAGCTCTGTGAGAGTCCTCAAAGGAGACAGCTGCCTTGTAAATGGTGGAGCGCCAGGTGTCACGGTCCGCAGCAAGCGAAGACCACTGGTGGTGGTCGATTTGGCAGGCACTAAGTGACTTCTTGAGACAGTCTTTGTATCTCTTCTTTGGTGCCCCTCTGTCACGGTGTCCAGTAGCAAGCTCGCCGAACAGGGTGATCTTTGGTAGGTGATGATCCTCCATCCTGGAGACATGCCCCGCCCAGCGGAGCTGTGTCCGCAGCAGCAAAGCCTCGATGCTCACAGTTTCAGCCTGTTCAAGGACCTCGACGTTGGTGACATAGTCACTCCAGTGAATGCCCAGGATGGTACGCAGGCAGCGCTGGTGGAAGCGTTCGAGGAGTCGTAGTTGGCTGCGGTAGAGGGCCCAGGACTCGGAACCATACAGCAGGGTGGGGAGGACCACAGCTCTGTACACGCTGATCTTGGTGCCTGTTTTCAGCTGTTGATTGTGCCACACCCGCTTGAAAAGTCGCCCGAAAGCGCTGTTCGCTTTTGCCAGCCTGCTGTCAAGCTCCTTGTCCAGCTTGGCGTCCGACGTGATAATGCAGCCAAGGTAAGTAAACTGGTGCATTGACTTTAGTTCAGACTCGCCAATGGTGATGTGAGGAGGGCGATACACTGTCTTGGGTGCCGGCTGATGGAGGACCTCTGTCTTTTTCAGACTGACCTCGAGTCCAAAGAGCTGGGCAGCATCTGCGAAGCAAGACGTGATGCGCTGCAGGGCTCTCTCTGTGTGTGCAACGAGGGCAGCATCATCAGCAAAAAGCAGCTCACGAATCAGTTGGTCTAGGGTTTTCGTGTGGGCCTGCAGTCGTCTGAGGTTGAACAGGCTGCCATCGAGACGATACCTGATGTATACTGCATCGTCATCATCGAGGTCCACTGTGGCCTGCTTCAACATCATGCTAAAAAAGATGGTGAAGAGGGTCGGTGCCAGCACGCAGCCCTGCTTTACGCCGTTGAGAATGGGGAATGGTTCTGAGAGGTCATTGTTGAGTCTGACCTGGCCTTGCTGGTCCTCATGTAGCTGGACAATCATGTTGAGGAACTTTGGGGGACAGCCAAGTCGCTCCAGGATCTGCCACATGCCTTGCCTGCTCACAGTGTCGAACGCTTTTGTTAGGTCGACAAATGTTACGTACAGCCCTTTGTTCTGCTCGCGGCACTTCTCCTGTAGCTGTCTCAGCACAAAGACCATATCGGTGGTGCTCCTGTTTGCTCTGAAGCCACACTGGCCCTCTGGGAGTTGGTCTTCAGCGATGGCAGGTACCAGCCGATTCAGGAGCAGCCTTGCAAGGATTTTCCCAGCAATGGACAGCAGGGTAATTCCCCGATAGTTGGAACAGTCAGACTTCTCGCCTTTGTTCTTGTACAGGGTGATAACGACTGCATCACGGAGATCTTTTGGTAGTGTTCCTTCCTCCCAGCAGCAGAGGAAGAGGTCATGGAGCTTGTTGTGCAGTGCTGTGCCTCCATGTTTCCAGATCTCTGGCGGTATTCCATCAATGCCTGCTGCTTTGCCACTCTTGAGCTGGTGGATGGCTGTGAGGGTCTCTTCAGCGGTGGGCGGTTTGTCCAATTCAACCTTTACTGGGAGGTGTGGGATTTGTAGGACGACTGCTTCTTGAACAGTGCGCTCAGCGCTGAAGAGGCTCTGAAAGTATTCTGACCAGCGGTTCAAGATGGAGGTATTATCTGTGAGAAGTGCCTGGCCATTCGCGCTTCGCAGGGGACTTTGTACCAGGTGCCTGGGGCCATACACTGCTTTCAGTGCTTCGTAGAAGCCCCTGTAGTCACCATTGTCAGCGCAAAGCTGGGTCCTCTGTGCAAGTCTGGTCCACCACTCATTCTGGAGATCTCTGAGCTTGCGCTGGAGACTGCTGCAGACGAGGCGGAAGGCAGACTTCTTCACAGGGCAGGAAGGCTGGGCTAGGTGGGCCTGATGGGCGGCTCTTTTTTTTTTGCTAGGTGTTCCTGGATCTCTACATCGTTTTCGTCAAACCAGTCTTTGTTCTTCTTTCTGGCGAAACCCAAGACTTCTGCAGAGGATTTTGCAATAGCAGTTTTCAGTTGTTCAGTCAGGTAATAGTCTGTCTCTAAACACGTTCTCCAATTCCCTTCTTGTGTTAACTGTGTGTTGTCTTGTTGATATATAAGATACAATTACTTCACCATCTACTCTAGTAAATTCTATTTTGGCAACAATCTGAATCTTCACACTGCCTGTAACAAGATTATCTTGTATGACAGAAAAAGAGTTTTCTATCGATTCATAGACATTGTTACTATTAGATATAGGCAAGTCTGTTGTGGGAAACACGTTTCTTAAACCCGATGGGTTTGATGGGCTTTGAGAATTGTCCATCATTTTTATTTGTCTGACAAAATAATAAATAAAAAATATTAATACTGACTATGCTGGCGCTGCATGTGTAATACCACTTTATTAACTGAAACACTGTTAATATAAACATTTAGTTTGCGCAGTTGTTTAAATATGCTATAACAAAGTTCCTCTAGCCAACCATAGTTGGTATGATTAACTTTAAAGGTAGGTGTCTTTAAATCAACTGTCATGCACTCCACATCTGGAAGCTCATCAACATAATCCAAAGTCACACTATATGTAGCATATATTTCCGAAGGTGCTGAAAGGCTTATGTATGTTTGTTTGGGTGATGTTATTAAGTCAGTAAAGTGCATAACATTTTTAAAGAGTGTGTGAGATCAATCACTTGTATGATTTGTCCGTCTGTCATTTTTATTAGTCAAGACAAAAGAATAAATTAATTTACTAACCCATATCCTGCGGGCTGATCTGTCTTTAAAATAAGCTTTAGATGCTTAGTTGATTTTAGTTTGTTTTTTTACATCATCTTGTTCTTCTTTATTTGGTATGACGTCGTTTTCTCTGAGACAGTCTTCAAAGCTGTCACGATCCTTACAGTAAAACAAACAGATAAACTTTAACTGTTCTCGAAAATCTTTTAGTACAGCATTATCTTTTTGAGTGAGAATCCATACACTGACGTTTGCGTGTCTGCCACTAAAGGCCAGTTCTGCTAGAGTGTTTCTCTTCTTAACAATGTCTTTCTCTGCAGAACAGTCATCAACAATAAACAACGTTGGCCGTCCTTCAAATTGCTTGTAAAAATATTGTAGGTAATCATTAAGGTTTTTTTTCAGGGTTGACTAAATAAATGTTGCTGTCAGTCCAAATGAATGAATGTTTGTGATAAGCTTTGTTATGTTTTATCGTTGGACAAAATATCACAATATTTTCAAAGTGATGGATGTATCTTGTTTGTAATAGATCAAGTACAAATTCAGTTTTACCACACCCAGTGGCCCCACAAAACAAACCATAGTGTGGGTCAAGTGTCATTAAGTTCATTTTAATACAGAATATAATTTTAATATATGTGTCCACTTAGTCTGCACTCTTGTATGTTCAGTTGTGCGTCATATATCAGGTACAAATATATATTTATTGCTGCAGCGGTTTCAACCTTCTTTTGTATCTGAATTGTAATCCCATCACTGCCGTTCTCAACAGTTCGACCTGATCCATGAAGATAGTCATCATCTGTACTGCGAAGGTCTAACCACAGTGCATACTTATTTGTCAGGTATTGTCCGATCATAACATTATACAGATGTAGATCTTTACACGCAATGTTTGCTGATTTATCTCTAATCCTTTTACCCGCAAAATACTTTGTAATCTCGTCATAGTGCTGGTAAGGCTGCATTCCAGACGCATACACTTGATAAGGGCGGCCTTCGATTGTGCAAAATAAATGTGTAATCTTTGGATTATAGAATTTATCTGAATCCCTTTTGTATGGGCCTGCCAGTTCAACAAACAACATAAGAATGTCTTTCAGTGATCTGGCAGGTGTGTTCAAGTTTATATTCCACATTGGGTCGCTCTTGTCTTTGTGCATTAAACTATGTCTAATCACCCTGTCATAATAAATTGGAAGTTTTGTCTTGTACTGATTTTGAATGAGAGTAGCTAAATAATCATGTGTGACAATTTCATATTCCAAGGAAATGTTAGCGATCTTATATGTTGCACTGAGATCAGATGATTTAATAACTTTGGAGTAATCATTGAAAGTTAGTTCAAAACATAGACGATCATTTAGTGCTCCTTGGTAATAAGGTAAATGAGCTGTTAGGATTTCAAACTCAAGTGGAATGTGAAACCTGGTTCCATATGTTTCTGCTATAATAACTTCCTTGGCCACCCCAGTAGTTACTTTATCTCCGGCATCGATTCGAAGTTTACCAACATTATCAGACTGTATGCCTTGGTAAATACGATCCTCTCGTTCTTCTCTTGTGAGCCACAAATCTTTGTAACAGTAGAACACATCTGCATCGTCAAGACTAAACACTTCCTGTCCTTCAAGTTTTACTTTAATAGTCTTAATAATTGCTCTGCCAAGATTGTTAACTAGTGTTCTGTTTACATCTGCATCTGATGAAAGTTCAATATTAAATGCTAGGCGTGCAGTGCCAAGAACAATAACGTCACTGGGACCTAAGTTTGGAAACTTGACAGTAAGTGTTTGGTTTTGGTCTATGGTACTAGGATTGTTTGTGATGACGATTGATTGTCTAATGCCCTTAACACCAAGAGGCTCATGTAGTTTTCTATATGGGTCTAACTTTGATCTATAAGACTGTGTCATTTTTATTATGCACAATAAAAAATATTAAATTAATAAAACAATGGCAGCGGGAGGATTTAATCATGAAGATTTTGAAATGGATGACATGAATGTCTCAGATACCAGTATCACAGATATGACTGGAATGACTGGAAGGGTAACTAGTTCTAGCATGTATCATTAACTGTTAAAAGACAAAGTAAACTCATTTTATGTCCGTGTTGGTGTCCGCCCAGATGTAATAGATCCTAATCAGTTTGAATATGATAAAGGACACTTATTTGTAAATACAGACAGAGGAAAAGTGTATCTAACACATAAAAATAGTCCTGCTAAGTTTAGAGCTTTAAGTACAATCAAAACTGATGTAGGTGGTCAGGCAGCACTGCAGCATTACCTTGGTGTTGGTACTAGTAAGAAGTTGATACCGCTTGTGCCACAAATTGTTACTGCCCTTCACAACACGCAAACAAAGTTACCAACGGCACAACAAATTGAAATGGCAGCAGTAAGAAGCCTGCCAGAAATAGCAAATACAGTGATACAAGAAACCTCATTTACTGAAGGACAAATAAATGATGCTATGAAAACAATAGAAGACCCACCTTTGACAATGCCGGAGGATATAGGGTTGGATAAATCACTGCAGACAATAAGAGGTGAGATGGTAAATAACGTAGCCAAACTAGGTGAGCTTGATAAACACATAGAGCGAGAAAAAGAGAAACTGGCTACTGCAGACAATGGGAATCTTGACACAGAAATGAAAGAAAGAATACAACACAGATTAAATGATTTGCAGATAGAAAGATCAGGAAGGTTAGAAACAATTAGTATTGGAAGGGAAAAACTGAAAACACAGGTTAACAGAATTAGAGAAACTATTCAGAAAATACTTCACGAAGACACAACTCTGGCTGAGAGATTGAAAACACTTTTCAGAGAACATGGCATCACAATTGCTAGTTTAATTACTGCTCTTGGTTTATTATCAGTACTGTTGTGTTTGCTGTCTCTGGCAGTGGGAGTGGGGGCGGTCCAACACCACCAGGCCCACCGGCTCCAACAGACCCAAAAGATTTACAGTCGTGGATAAAGAAACAACTGCCTCACATATCAGACTTGCTTAAGAAATTGGCTGTAAAAGCAATGGATGCGTTGCCTGGCATTATTGGCTCACTTGTCAGTTGGATGATTAGTACTGCAGCGAAGGTAGTTGGGTTTATGGCAGAACATGTTTGAGTCTTTTTGGTGACAGTAGGAGGGTTGATGGTGGGTTATTTAATGAAACAGGTAAAGAAGAAATACCCCTAATCCTGTTAGGCCTATTACCAATGCAGTTCTTTCTGACTCATGTGTGTCAAGGGTTGGTGTTGGTGTTGGATCTGGGGTTGACTGTACTGGTTGTATGGGTGTCGGTGTCGGAGCCGGGGCCGGGGCTGATACCAGAGGTGTCTGTAATGGTTTTAACAACTGTACATGTGTGGTTGTGGCCCCCAAGTTTACAGATTGATTGAGTCCTAATTTTTGACCAACACCTGCAACAATTATTTTATTATTATAATTTGTTATTGTCCCCATTTGTAATTGAAGGTCAGATGGTAACATGTATAACCCGATGCCAACTACAAAGTCAACTTTTGATCTCGCATATCTGAGAACGTCTCGATAGCGTTGTATGCTTGACGGGAGATCTACCACTGAATTAATTGAATCTTCCAGGTTTTCAAGAAACTGTTTTTGAGATTCAAACGTTCCACTTCCATTCAAAATGTTTGATTTTGTTAGTGATTGTGCTCCTAGTATACACCAGACATATGTTCTGATAGACTCATTTATGTGCTCGACTCCTGCTTGAGTAAACCCGTCACTTTTGTCTAAGATAAATGTGGTCCAGGCATTAGACTGTTTCTGTTCTATTGAGCCTAATGAGACTTGTGATTTTGATGAAAATGAAGTGTAACCAGGGTAGTAATCTTGAGGGTATTGTCTGTGACTCATAGCATAATACAATGTACCCATACAGTTGTGATCATCAAGTTTTTGTGTGAAGTCATACCCGGCATGGGGACCGGGGCTGATGTTAAATTCATTACAAATCCGTTCAAACGCTTTCATATCCATGGGGTTGTTATACCTGTTGAAACTAGATTCAGTGGGTAGTGGTGTATGAAGTTCTGACAAAATACGTCTAAGCTGGTAATAAACATGGAAACGATACACAGACCTAATCAGTTTGCTTGAGTGATTCAAATGGTCTGTAAATGAAACACCACAGCCTGTAGTTGAACATAGTATAGCAAAGTTGAGTTGGTTTTGGAACATCTGTAGTGGGTTTGAAGACCACTTTCTTGCAGTAGCATCGTCTGTTATTGGAGGGTTTAGGTAATGATCAAAGGGATTGGGTACTTTCACTTGGAATAAATCTTGTAAGCTTGCGTCCGACACAGCTATATCGAGCTGATTTAGTTGAATTATTTTCTGTTCATAAGTAGGTGCAACATTATACTTAGCATCCATGTTAAATTGAAATGCGTTTGTGCTTATGCTTGTTGGTGATTTAAATTCCATTCTTCTTTTTTATGAGATAATAAAAATGTTTATTACCGTAACAAATCTTGACACAAGCAAACCAGTGTAGTTAACAAATGGGATTGATAATCGTGATGGTAACAAGACTGTAGCTATCCATGAAATGTTTTACACTGTAAAGTAGTTTAATGTAGAAGATGATATATATAATAAAGTAAGTACTCAAACCAAGGGGAATATATAATGATGATCTATATAATAAAGTAAATTTAGATGGTAAGACTGAAGCTTTACCGCCTGGGTATTATGACTTTTGTACTATAGCTGAATGGTTTCTAAGTAATTTTAAAATTAAAGCAACTTTAAATCCAGCTAACCTACTTGTTACTTTAGAATTTCTGACAGAAAATTGGTTAAAGATCTCAGATAGATTTGCATATTTACTTGGATTTTATATTGATGAAGATTGGTGGAGATCAGATGTTTTAGATGAATATATGTTTGGTATTATAACAATGAAGACAAAAAACTAAAAATAACTGGAAAACGCCCTGTCAATTTGTCAGGACACACAGTATTTAATGTTTATTTAAAAGAACTAAACACAACTGAGAATGTACACAATGGAAAGCCTTCAACTTTTTTGAGGTGCGTGCCAGCTGGAACTGCTCCGTATTGTGAAAGTGTGGTTGCTAGATTTCCTAATTTGCAGTTTAAGAAATTAGGTTCTAGTTTCTTTGAGTCACTGTGTATATCTGTAACTAATCAAAATGACAAACCAATTGTAATGCATGATTTTAGTGTAGTCTTAGAAGTTAAATAATTTTATTTTTGTTAAATAAAATGAGTGCTGGTCCAAAGCCGAGAATCATACCAGTTGCGTGTCCTGTAACAGAATTGAAAGATTTGGCTGATGTCCAGGATTTTGAGAAGGAAGGTGAGGTGGGCGAGGTGTATGGTTTTGAACTTAATTCTTTTGGTATGTACAAGCGGAAAGTAATAGATGACATGAAAGACGGAACAAAGAGACCAATTCCTAAACTTGGACAGCTGCGTGATGTTACTGTACCTACTTCGCCTGTAAATAAAGCACCCTACAACTTAATACATGTAGGAAATAAATGGGTAATTTCACCTGTGCCGCTTGCACCTACGCCAGCACCCACAATTGACTGGGACATAAAGTTGGAGTGTAGGGGGGCTCTGGATAGATGTGTAGCACCTTTGCTGTTCGGCAGCTGCGTCCTACATAGGACGGACGGGCATCACTGGTCCTCATCCATCTCCTTAATCTCTCTCGTGTTGGCTCCAAGCGCCACACCCTGGCAAACCACCTCAGCTGGTGGGCTAAACCACGTGAGGGGGTGGTGTTCACATTGCTCCACTAGGCGGATGAGCCGTTTCTGACAGCCAACGGCTAGAGGACGGAGGAGATCAGATTGGATCCAACGGCCAAATGTGGGGGAGTAAACCCTTCAAATCAGGAGTGGAGCCCCGAAGGCAGACAGTTGCCTGTATTCACGCACTGTTCTAGCAGCTCCTGCAGCCAAACTGGTGCCAAACGTACTGCTTTGCATTCCTTTGGATACATCAGCGAGGCCGAGAGGGGGATCTTGACGACTGGGCACCCCATGATCTCCATACACTTTGCCCAGGCTTGCGCCCTGGAGAGGTCACTCCAGTGACTGACCCAGCAAGCGCATATACTCCATTGTCTTCCGAGACAGGATGCCAAACAAAGTTGGAATTTATTAGTCCTTATGTATACACTAATGATGTGTTCAGAAAAGTTGTTAACTCTGGGCCTTTGATTGTAAGTCTTGTTCCAAGTTTTGCACAAGACAACAATAGCAGAGATAAACTGAAATTTGAAAATTATGAGAAAAGGAGGTATCTTTTTAAACATAGGAAGGGCCGATCTGATTCAAAGGTCGTGTTTGCACCAACAAACTTTCCCATCGCAAGAGAAGCGTCAATATTATTTGAAATTATCATGAGATATGTAACTTCTGCGAAAGAGGCAGATATAGCACAGGGAATAAAGCTTATGTGGGATAACACAGTGCTGACTCTGCTTCACACTTGTCAGTTGCTGACAATTTGTCTCCATCTTCTGTGCGGATACCCTACAGCAGAGAGGCACTTCTGGCGTTCGACCATCATGTGCATGCTGTTTCACAATCCCTGTGCTGGAAACTACATGATCTCTGCATACATTCAAGATCCTCTGCGCTGCCATGCCTTCGGCGATGTAAGAAAAAGCGTCCTTATAGGGCTGGTCGCCGTTGTCGAGGTAGGAGAATTGCAGTTGTTTCCTTGACAACGAAATCGGAGACACAAAGCGTGGATTCACGAGGGGTGTGTAAAGATAACTTGATTCATATCCCCTTATCAACGTCCAATCGTCCACACAAAACTAATGGACTGAAAGTGGCTCTGTTCAATGCACGTTCAGTCGCGTCTCCAGAGAAACGAACTGAAAATTAATAAGCAACTTTATATATGACAATGACATTGATGTCTTGTTTTTGACTGAAACTTGGCTAAAACCGGGTGGTGACGAGGCGAAATGTGCCGAACTTGCCCCTGCTGGCTTCACCGTCAAGTCATTCCCACGTCCATCTCGGGGTGGCGGTCTTGCCATCATTTTTCGAGATGACCTTGTGCCCTACTTCTCCTGTAACACTGCATTTGCCTTCGAACATTGTTCCTTTGAACTAGCACACGTAACACTTATGCTACCAAGCAAGCCAGTACAGTTCTTCATTCTCTACCGGCCCCCTCCTAACCGCAAAAACAAGCTGACTGATGCCATGTTCCTTGATCAGTTTTCTGATTTACTTGAATACAGCAACTCACTCCCAGGTAACCTTGCTATTTTGGGAGACTTCAACTTCTACTTTGACTGCCCGCAGAACTCTAGTACTATGAAACTAATGGATCTTTTGAGTGTTTTTGACCTTGAACAGTCTGTTCGTCAGCCAACTCACAAGCATGGTCATACTCTTGATTGGCTACTACACCGACCAAGTGATAATTTCGTTCAGTCTACTTATGTGTCATATGCACTTGAGTCTGATCATTTATGCGTGATTGCTGATCTAGTTGTTTCAGTGCCACCCTTTCAGCCTGTATTTGTGCAAAAACGAAACATTCGTGCTATTGATCGCCTGGCTTTCAAAGCTGATTTGCATGAATATCTTAGCAAACACCCTGATCCCTCTGCGGGACAGTTGAACTCGGGTCTGAGATCACTACTTGACAAGCATGCTCCATCTGCTCGCCGTAAAGTGTCATGTCGGACATCCTCACCATGGTTCAGCGCCGTGGGAGGCAAGCTTCTCGCTGCAAAGAGAGAGCGACGACAAGCTGAGAGACTATGGCTGTCCACTGGACTTACCGTACACAAGCAGATTTTCAGTGCTGCTAAGAAATATGTAACTCGTCTGGTACTCGTGGCGAAGACAGCTTTCTTCAATGCCAAGATTGCAGCGTGCACCACCAGCAAGCAGCTATATAATGTAACCAACAAACTGACTGCTAGAAGGGATCCATCTCCACTCCCGACCATTTTCTCACCATTAGAGCTGCCTGATCAGTTCTCAAATTTCTTTAATGAAAAAGTTCAGAACATTCATGATAGACTTGATGGACTTATTTCACAGTCTCCATCACAGTATGACGTTCCCTTTTCTGGTCAGTGTCTCTCGTCCTTCAGACCTGTCAGTGAACAGGAACTTCATGCTGTGCTGAAGAGAACTGCACAAAAAACTTGTAGTTTAGACCCACTTCCTACTACATTGCTGTACGAGTGTATTGATGTTGTGCTTCCAGTCATGACCAACATTGTCAACGAGTCCCTGAGGTCTGGTATTTTTCCGTCGGATTTCAAGTCCGCCATTGTTAAACCTTTGCTAAAAAAGCCCTCTCTAGACCCTAACAATCTACAGAATTACCGCCCTGTCTCAAACCTCCCTTTTCTCTCTAAGATCGTTGAGAAGGTTGTGTTGTCGCAACTTCTCGACCATCTGAACCTGAATCATCTTCTTAGTCCCAATCAGTCTGCTTACCGTGCAGGTCATTCCACTGAAACTGCGCTTGCAAAAATTCTTAATGACCTCCTCGAGGCTCTTGATGATGGCAAAGTATCTGTTCTCGCACTGTTAGACCTATCTGCTGCCTTTGATACGATTGACCATGACATTTTGCTACAACGTCTCTATTCTGTGTATGGCATTCATGAAACTGCTTTATCGTGGTTTAGATCATATCTGACGGACAGAACTCAGTGCATAGTTGTTAATGATAAACTATCCAGCCCATCCACGGTGCGCTTTGGCGTCCCACAAGGTTCAGTTCTTGGACCAGTCCTCTTTACCCTGTATGTTCAGCCACTGGCCAGTGTCTTTAACCATTTCTCTATATCACATCATGCATTTGCAGATGATACTCAACTCCATGACTCATGTTCACCTGATCAGATTATGGACACAATCAAGATCCTTCAGGAGTGCGTCTTGGATACTAAGATGTGGATGACTTCAAACAAATTACAGTTGAATGACGGAAAAACTGAGGCCATGATAATTGCTTCCCCGAGGTTGACGAAGACGCTGACACTCCCCCAGTCATTACAAATCTGTGGTGCCACTGTCCCCTTCTCCCCCCATGTAAAAAATCTGGGTGTCACACTTGATAGTAGCCTGTCCATGCGCCTTCATGTGAACAATGTTTGCAGATCCGCCTATACTGAACTGCGACGTATTGCTTCAGTCCGCCACTATCTGACACCTGAAGCAACTAAAGTACTTGTCTGCGCTTTTGTTTTGTCTAAATTAGACTATTGCAATGCTCTTTTGGCTGGCTGTTCCCAGTGTCTGATTGGCAAACTCCAGAAAATTCAAAACTCAGCTGCCAGGTTGATTCTTAGAGTCCCTAGATCAGATCATATCACACCCCATCTGTCTGCCCTACACTGGTTACCTGTTACAGCTAGGATTCAGTACAAAATTTCATGCATGACTCACAGTTGTATTACCTGTTCCTGCCCACACTACCTTGCCTCTCTTCTCCAGCTGTATACGCCCTTGAGACAGAATTTGCGCTCTGCTGCCGACTCTCGAGTTTTACGTATCCCTCTTGTCAAAACAAAGTCGTTTGGTGAGAGGTCATTTAGATACCAGAGCCCAGTTGTTTGGAACGATCTCCCACGCGAACTTAGATACGTGGATTCGAGAGAGGCATTCAAGCGTGCACTAAAGACCCATATGTTTTCTGTCAGCTACAAATGACTTTGTCACACACCTGTCATGTTAAAGTCATCTCTATCTATTTATAGAAGTAGTGTGTGTGTGGGTGTGTGTGTGAATGCCAGTATGAGTCCATGAGCGTAGCACTTTTGAATGGTGACTTTATAGCTTGTTTACAGAGTGCGTTGTATTTTGTTTTTGTACCTTTTGTAAATTTCATTTTTGTAATTAGTTATTTTTTGTACATTAGTTTTTGTTAAGCGCCTAGAGCTCTAATCTGAGGTTAGGCGCTATACAAGTACTCATTATTATTATTATTATTATTACAGTGACAGAATCATCAAAGGTCTTTATTGCTATTAGAAAAAATGTAGATGTTTTTGAAGTTTCGAGCAGTATTCCAGCTGTCAAGATATTAGTTGACAAAACATTTTTTGTTTTTCTAAGTTTTATAAAACTAGAACACATTGATCTTGTTCGTTTTATTACGCCAGCAAATTGTACACTTTTGATGAGCTGCAAAATGAAATCACTGATTAAATTAAAAAAAATATTTGTCAATAAAAAATGGTAAAATTCTATCCAATACTACCAACGCTTGAACTGACTGAATCAATTGTGATGACTAAAACAATGCTTGCGCCTGATCCACATGTGCCAATTGCACCCGATAAAACATTACAGGCCGACTCATTCCAATTAATGAATATTACAGAAGCAATTAAATATTTGGAAAGTGAAGAGGTGAGGTACTCACGGTGCAAAAGACGGTAACAGACCGTTTTCAATTCTGTACAAAACACTTCAATGGCTGTGGGTGCTGTTTCAGCTGGATTATCGGTAGGAGGTATTACACAGATTGCTACTGGAATTGGCAGTTTGATTAGAATAGGACTTGAAGGAGCTAGCATTGCCAAGGGTCTAACATGCTTTGGTTTGGAGGCCATAAACAAGAGGTTTCATATGAAGTTACAGAAACATGAAGCGTTGAGTACGCTGGCTGGTGCAAAGTTGAGTAGTATGAAACTTATTATCAGTAAGGCATTGAATGATAATTTTATTGACGATATTGAATTTAAGAGAGTGCAGGATGATTTAAACAATTACAAGAAACAAAAATCAGAAATACAGAATAAGATGCATAGTCAACCTCCTGTGAATGTTGAAGAACTAAAGGCTAGTTTTTTAGAGAGGGGGAAACAGATCGTTGTTCAGGAAACCACAGAAAAACTACACAATCTTTTAAACAAATAAAAATCAGATTTGGTAATCGTTTATTATTTTTTCATTACACTTCACAGAAAGATGTCATGTCGCTTGCGCCTAACTATTTAACCCCATCAGCTCCACCACCACCAGACTATTACTAAAAAAAAGTTTTTTCATTGTCCTTGTATCTTGTCAAATCTGTCCGAGTAAATTGTGACTTAAGTCAAGAACTTACAATTTGTTATGTTTAAGTTCTTATAAGTTCTTGACTTAAGTCACTTATAACTAATTTATAGGATCTTAAAGGTTACCTGTAAAGTTATTTGTCAGTTATAAGTGACTTTGTAAATTTGTTATCAAGTATCTGCAGGTAACTTTAATAATTTGTTAACAATTGCATATAGCAATGTTGTTGGTTTTTTTTTTGTTTGTTTGTTTGTGTGTGTGTGTGTGTGTGGGCATTGACTCAAAAAAAAAATGGTATAAATGATATTGAAATGTATTTTCTTCTATCTCTAATAACTAATCAATATGCACACATACAGGCAAACAAACACAGACAAACACATGCACACACACATAGAAAGACAGACATGCGCACATACACACATACATACGCAAAAACATGCACTCACACACTTTTACACGCCTACATACGCAAAAACATGCACTCACACAGACGCACATACACATATAAACATGCACACATGCATGCATACACACACGCATACATACGTGCATGCATTCATACACTCACACACACGCATATATACATGCATACACGCACACACACATTACAAACACACACAGACTCGGCATACACGCATGCACTCACACACATACACGTACTCACACACAGACAAACAAACACAATGCACACACACACACACACACAGACAAAGACAAACACACACGCACATGCACGCACATATGCACACAGACATATAGACAGGCACACACACACAGACAAAGACAGACAAACAAGGCAGACAGACAGACATACCCACAGACACATGCATTCACACTTCAGTCAAGGTTGTATGTCATGCGACACGCAACGACTGTGTACTCAATTAGCCACTGCGTACCCTAAGTCATGTATACACTGGATACAACGATAACATGAGATTACACAGCTTGCTAAGACCCTTGTAAACAGAGACATTTAACTCTGTGTTTTGTCTTGAATTTATTAGTTGTCCATGGTATGGAAGTGATAGCAATGACTATGATTGAAAGAATCAATTTTCTGTTAACACCGCGCGGTCCAATGCTGTTGATTGAACACAGCTTAATCAACAGCATTTGGCGCTGGACCGGTTACTAACGCGGTTGTTAAGATAGCTCAATTACATTAGGCTGCGCTAACTTTGTAATAATACACAGAGACAGTGAGTGACTCGGCGGAATTGAAGGCTTGTCTTGACTCAGGTACTACTCACTGAGTTAAAAAAATGACTAACACGACATACCACCGTCTCTCACAGTTCCGCTCTAAACATAGACTGAGCGCAAATACGTGAAAATGTGAAACAAAATTATGTTTTGGTTGTTTCAGCATCGAGCTTCGTTATATCTATTGCTTCTGCTTCCACTTACTGTGTCATATTCAACCGCATCTTATTCATAGATTCGTTCAGGCTTGCATTTCTTAGCTGACCACAGCATGCAAGTGATAGCGTACCACAGATTAAAGCTGATATCATATGAGTCGGGGGGTTAACATATAAACATTTTTAACAAAAATCCCGTCTATTATCCGATTCTCAATGGCCTTTTCAAGGGAGGATTCAGACATGCCTCCCTTGGAAAGGCATTGAGAATCGGATGCGGTGTTCCGTCACCTAGACGGGACAAGGGAAGGATGGACAGACAGACAGACACACACTCACACACACACCCCACCCAGCCCCCCCTTATCCCCTTACCACCCCCTATCCCCTTATCCACCCCTTAACCCCTTATCACCCCCCTTTTTTACCCGTGCATGCACATTTTGTTTTATTTATTTATTTGCCGGCATTTTTTAAATTATTTAATTGATTGATTGTACATTGCTTAATGTCCCGACAGCAACAAGGCTTTCTCAGGACGTGCCTGCAATGCTTGTGGAAAAAAAAAACTAAACAGAACATTGAATGTATGTCACCAGCCGATCAAATACATTAAATAAACCTAACACATGGGGCCTAAATAAAGCTAAGACCATTTAGCAACACACATCCAATATCAAGAGCTACAGGCAGTGCAGACAGTAGGGAGAGTTTTAAAAAGGCAAATACAAGTGAATGGACAAAGGGTAGACAGAAACACATGCCCCAGAATAGAGAGAAAAACCCACCCTGTGGGGCTAACCAGGGTGACCCTGGGAACTAAAAAATACCTAACCCCACCCAAATCCCCCAGGGCAGACCCGGGTGGGGTTTTAGGTGATTCGAACCCACGCACACACGTACCTAGTAAACTGCCCCAAGATCTACTCGGTACATGTTTAACGGGGTCGAGACCACCAGGCCAGCCTCGGCCCAATGTCAATGTAGTTATTCTTGAGTATATAAATATAAGCAGATCAATACCGGATATGGTGCAATGTGTCTTTTCCAGTGACCGGTTCTGTATTGATCGATTTACAGGTCTGTAGCGCTAACTAATCATACAACCGATTGAGATGTGAACATTGTTAGTAGTCTTATTAACCTTGTTTTAGTTGGCTGTTTGAGATAAGCGAGTAATTATGTATTTCTTTTCTCAGAAATGTGAGCGGCGAAAGCCGTAAGTGGGCTACAAATAGATTCTAAGTGAAGTAACCGCTGTATGAAGTTTTGGCTATAACCAAATCGGAAATTCCCGAAATACACCACACATAAGCTACGCAAATGGTCGCTGATTTACTGCATTTTAGTGTGTAAATGTTTACATAACCGATATATTAATTAGCTCAGGTGTTAACCCCTGTTGGTAACTACTCTGCTGAGAGGTACATAAAATGGTGACTGTTAAAATAATAACGTAGTATGATAGGAAAGCTTGCGGCGCGCTGTTTCAGGTTAATACTACTAAACATTTATGGGAAAAATGGAAGGCGTGAAGGCGTCGAAGTTTGTGGGCAAAAAAACATAACATTAAGGGGTCGATAGAAATTGTCGAAAAAATCTCTATCTTCCTTTCTCTCGTGGGTTTAGTCTTGCAGCTAGGTATCATTCGCCTTACACCGGCATTTAACTCATTCGAGACGTTCCGTATGCGGGTACGCTGCCGAGCGCCGCGTATCTGTAGGCGGCACGTCTCGAATAATCTAAGGAGTTAAGAAAATTCATCACAATATGAATCTCTAAACCCCCTTGCACTACTTGTCATAACTACTATAATCAATAGTCACTTACTTATGCGTCATTATTTGGTACTAGTCACAGCAAGGAGGTATTGTGCTACAAAATTACAACTCCAGCAAAGTTCATAAAATTTCGCGAGAAAGCTTGGGGTCACATTGCTTGGGCAAAATATTGAAATTAATCTTCAGCCACTTGAAGAAGTTTCTAACGTTTCCCCGTGACACCGATGTGCAGATAAAGGGATATGAGAATGAAAGTAACTTATTTTGATGTAAAATAATTAGATCAACTTCAGTGTTATTAGCCCTAAAACGTAAAACTTAAAATGATGATTTTGATCTATTTTGTTGTGTTCTTATAATCATCCATTTTAAGCAACCTAACTTTTACCTTCTCCCAAAAATTCACAAACTCAACAATCCCGGCCGCCCCATAGTGTCAGCTTGCAGCTGTCCCACTGAACACATCTCCGAATACCTGGACATCATCTTCCAACCCTTTGTCCAGTCTCTACCTACCTACATTAAAGACACCAACCATGCTCTAGAGATCATAGACCAAGTCAACCAGAAACAACTTTTCAAACCTGAACTGTTGTTTTCCCTTGATGTCACTTCACTATATACTGTTATACCGCACAATGACGGCCTCAATGCACTTGCATACTTCCTCAACCAAAGAAGTCATAAACAACCTCCTACTCATACACTTCTACGTCTGGCTGAATTGGTTCTCTCTCTTAACAGTTTCACCTTTGATGGCGTCACCTTTGCTCAGTGCAGTGGCGTAGCGATGGGCACAAAAATGGGACCCAGCTATGCTTGCCTTTTCATGGGTTTCCTTGAGCAACAGATTCTTCAGCAATTCACTGGGCCTGTCCCTGAGATGTATAAACGCTACATCGATGACGGTTTAGGAGCTACTCACATGACCCAAGCTGCACTTTTAGACTTCATTCACTTCGTGCAGGACTTCCACCCATCCATCAAGTTCACTTACACTATATCAGCTACTTCAGTCGACTTTCTGGACATGAACATCAGGATTGACTGCGGAATGTTGAAAACTTCAATACATTACAAACCTACCGACTCACATTCCTACCTCGACTACCGATCTTCTCACAACCCCAAAACTAAAAACAGCATCCCTTATTCCCAGTTTCTTCGGCTAAAAAGAATATGTTCCGAAGAATCAGATTTTGATGTTCAATCCAAAGAAATGGCTGGATTCTTCATCGACAGACACTACCCACATACTGTTGTTCAAGGATCTCTCCAAACGGTTCAAAAACTTAGTCGCGCGAGTACACTGCAGACTAAACCTACCGCTGATAGTGACAGGCCTATCGTAACCATGATCTACCATCCCCACACCAATCCGGTGCGTAAAATCCTTCTTTCTAACTGGGGTCTTTTGTCATCCAGTCAAGAATCTGCTGCTATCTTTTCTGAACCTCCGTTGGTAGCTTTCAAGAGGGATATTAATTTGCGGGACATGCTTGTTCGCTCTACTCTCAAGCCTCGTCATACCACCAGAGCCTCCGGCTCCACTCCGTGCAATGTCACAGTTCCTAATTGCAAGACGTGTCCTTTTATTTGCCCTTCCACCGTGGTCAATGGTCCACGTTACAAATTCAACATAGACAGATACTTCACGTGTCAAACCACCAACGTGATTTATGTCATCTCCTGTGTTAAATGCGGCCAACTCTATGTTGGAGAGACGGAAAGAACCATCAACGACCGTTTCAAAGAACATCTTCAGTCTGTCAAGTACCAATACAACAGACCGGTCGGACGACATTTCAATCAGGCCGACCACTCCGTCTCAGACATTCGAGTTGAAGGCCTCTGGCTTATGCAAGCCAGTAATGTCTGGGCCAGGAAAGACCGTGAAAAATTTCTGATTAATAAACTGGGCACTGTGGCGCCACTCGGGATGAATATGAAGGATTAACATTGTTTACCTTGCTTGTGTCTGCTACTTTACCTCACTGATTTACTACTCACTAATCAGTGAGGTGATGTTGGCGCTGGTTGATATGTACATTTCCCTTGGGGACTTTCTCAGCGCTGGCCGAACGTTTAGTTGGATCCCTTGCCCTTCCCTGTCGGGCACCGGGTCTCCGGCTCACGGTTTGATACGCGGTTTTGGGGCGGGGCGATCGTGTGCATCCCTTGGGGATGTATGTGGTCGTCTTGTTGCGTGCCTGTGTGTTTTTCTGTGGGCTGGTGGGTGCCTGTTGGGTGGGGTTGGTGGCTCTGGCTGGTTGTCTTCCGCCCCCCCCCCCCTCCCTTTTTTTTTTTTTTTTTTTTCTCCTTACTCCTTCCCCCCTCCCCCCCCCCGCCCCCATCTCTCTCTCTCTCTCTCTCTCTCTCTCTCTCTCTCTCTCTCTCTCTCTCTCTCTCTCTCTCTCTCTCTCTCTCTCTCTCTCGAAGGTGGCGACACGAAATTTCTGGCGTCCAGAAATTGAGATATTTTTGCTGTCAAACAACGACAAAATGCCCGTCACCGGACTCCCGTCAGCTGCAGAAGCTGTCCTGCAGTCTGTACTGTCCAGCCATCACACCACGTCATGGAAATTGACCGGGGAAGGGACCAACCTGGTGTTCGTACTACGGCTGTGTTCAGCGGACAGAGACCAACAGCAAACCGACATTGCACCGACCGGCTAGTGGCGACGAAAACCACCGTCACAGGTGCGCAGAGACTTACGGAGGGCACAGGCAAGAAACAAGGTAGGCAGTGTGCCTAGCAGTGACAATTTATTGGATGGCACAAACGTAAAAGAGAGTGAAGTTTACACGGACACTGATAATTATAATCAAGAATCTACAAATGGCAGTACACTACAGTACACGAAAACCATCACCCAGCCAGACAACACACCGTGTAGTGACCATGCAGCACGTGCAACAGCATCGCCGTTAGCTGAGAACCACGACATCACAGCATACATGGAAACTGGAACACCAACAGAGACAGTGCACGCATGTACCGCTGATGTTGACAATATTAACTGTGCTAGACCTGAAACGGGCGTGTGTGACACAGAAATCAGAGATGCAGAATCACGTGGCTTTGATCCCAAACAAGTGTACACGTTTGTCACCTCTCAGACCGAGTCAACAAAACATAAACTAATGGACACATCGAGGAACCAAAGACTAAAGAAAGTAGTTTCTCACGAAAGGAATGGAAAGAACTATTTAGTGGCTGAGAGTGACGATTTTGTGCTTATGTACGACATTCGTATCTCAGGGACTGTGTGTTATGAAGTCAAGTGTGACCCAGTGACCGGCAGAGTTTTGGAGATGGTGTTTGCTCTTGGTCTTCTGCCGGCTGTCAGTGACAATGAGTATAATCAGGACATTCAACGCATACAGCAAGACTTGCTTGCCTTGGCCAGGATTACACAGTGCTACCTGGCTAAGGCAGGCAAGTCTTGTTGAACATTAGCATGCACAGAAAGTTTTTTTTGTTCAGATTAATCAGTTGTCATTTCTTTCTCCCGGACAAGTTACAGGACTGTGATTTCTACCTGTACGAGATTCTAGGATGTTGTATTCACTGGACCCATCATGTCGCGGATTCATGAACATGACGAAATGAACTTTAATGATATGGATTCCATGTCATTGCACACCCCCACCCCTTCCCCAACCCTACCCCAAATCCCCATTATACCCCAACCCCTCCCCTGTCGTTTTTTTGTTTTACTGTGATTATCGTCGCTGTACTTTGCTGATGGGCTGATGCCTGAAGCAATAAACCATTTCGAGTTCGAGTTCGAGTTCTCTCTCTCTCTCTCTCTCTCTCTCTCTCTCTCTCTCTCTCTCTCTCTCTCTCTCTCTCTCTCTCTCTCTCTCTCTCTCTCTCTCTCTCTCTCTCTCCCCCCCCCCTTATTTTTTGAGTTACCCTTGAAGACGGTTTCACAACTACCTACTCTCCACTTATACCAATATTCTCTTACTGAATTTGATTCTTTGCTTTGTTTTCATGACTTATTACTTGTTGTGTACCTTGCTAAATGCTGGGTTTTTTTTTCCCGGGGTCCTCCCGTTTTTCCCCGAGGTAGTCCTCAACTTGAAGGTGATATAAAGTTTGCCTTCGGGTTGGTGTTTAGCAGGCTTTGTGTATTAGACACTCAGCCTACTTCGTGCCCAAGGGTACTCCCCATTCGTTCTCTCTCTCTTTCTCTCTCTCCGTCTCGCTCTCTCTCTCTCTCTCTCTCTCTCTCTCTCTCTCTCTCTCTCTCTCATCTCTCTCTCTCTCTCTCTCTCTCTCTCTCTCTCTCTCTCTCTCTCTCTCTCTCTCTCTCTCTCTCTCTCTCTCTCTGGCCTCATCTACCCGCCTTTTCTTTCGCTCGCTCCTGCACGTGCTTGCACACACTCTTGTCTCTCGTGTTCAGGTTCTTTCCGAGTCTCCCTCTTACGCGATTTTTCGTTGACGTCATTTTCACTTTTTCCGCACTTTTGTTCTTCCTTTTCTTTTATTTTACGTCACCTCCTTCATTTGCCACATTCCTTCTGCCATTGAAGATAAGTAGCGGCTAATCTCTATGTTTGTTTGTTTGTCTATTTTGACAAAGGGTATTTACCCGAAATATTAATAAATTGTGTTGTACCCGTCTTTTCTAAGCGTGTTTCTTTCTCCGTTGGGTACTTCTTATAATCATCATAATCGTTTGACAGTGAAACGTTTAGAAACCATACATTTTTAAAGTTCCTTAAAGATCTACTACTTCCATGTTTTTCTTTGTTTTCTTTTTTAACACATTCCTGGCAATATCATCAACATTTTTACATGCATTTTATCAATTGTTACCTTGTCAATATGAAGGTGTTCGTGAAGTGATTTATCGCGCTTCAATTGATACCGTGTGACAAGACGAATGATGGATGATAGTACAACTAACCCTTTTTAAAACAATATTGATAAAAGTGCGCTTTTGTGCTGTTTTTAGGGTTACAATACAGTGAAGAAAGATAGCGCAACCGAACACAGTTTAGAAAATGATCGATAAAAGTGCGCCGCTGTGTTATTTCTTAAGGTTCTAGCGTTTCACGTGGCTCATTGGCATATTTTCAGTCAGAGCCTGTCTACACTTGCATCCAGGGTACAAACCGAGTATAGTTCTACGCGGGGTAAACCAGTTTGGTGTGTTTACACTTGCATTTCGAACCGAGGTTAACTCTCTCACGTAATCTTGACAAAGCAGAAAGCACCACGGCACCCCCTCCAAGAAACACCTTGCAGTTGCAGTTGGATGTTCACCAGTCATATTTTTTTTTTCATATAAATAAAATCAATTATTATGATGTACTATTCCTTATGGCACTGTAACGCACGCAGACTTGCCCACAGTCGCACGTACAGACTCTCACACAACAGACGCATACACCGCCACCGACTCAGACGGGCGCATTCATGCGGTAAAACTCAACACACGGGCTCCCTTTCTAAAGTGACTTTTATACAATATACAAGAAAAGAAAGGCTTAAATGACTATCAAACTATATATACTTCTCTGCTAACATCCGAACATCACACACACACAAATTACAATATCCTTGCCAGGCTAGGTGTTAGTTCTCACAGTCTCCAACCTGTTTGATGTTATTGCCTGGTTACGTTGGTCCTTCTCACGTCTAGGCGTACAAGTCCGTTGTACGCTCTGTTCGGTCGTCCTGTCTTTCTCACGGACTTCCTCGTACTCGTACCGTAACGCAGTTCTCGCTGTGATCCGGGTATCTTGGTCCCGATCAGACTCACTCTGAGTGAAGAGTTGGGGGGATGACCTCACGTTAGGTCCCACCTGTGACTGACGTCTCGGCGTCCGTCGTTCCACTCTTTACAAGCACTATAAACACAACAACAAGGATCCAAACGTAACGCTTGCTAAACACACAACAAATTGGATGACATGAGAAACATTACGTAACCTGGCTGATACAAATAACTCACGTTCATTCATACACACGTGCTTCAAAACCCGACTACTTCCGTAACACCCACATATCTCTGTCACTATCTTGAAACAGACTATAGCCTAACACTCTCGCTATACACTACTCTATACACTGGAAAAGACTATGCTTAACCATCCACGTACTACCTTCATAGCGGCTTAGACATACACACCTCACATTCCTTTAGTTATCTATCTCGGTAAACAACTGTATACAAAAACACCGGTTACTTCACTGAATTCTAAACCAACATAACTAAACCAAACCGGAACACCGCTATACAACCACATTACTCTTACCAACGCATACTGTCTTTAACTAAACAACTATCAATACAACATATATAGAAACATACCTGAATTCTAGGTTCCAGAGTCTTGGAATACGGGCTAGGTATCTCAAACACATCTGATTCCTCTGACAAGAAAGCCCGTATTACCGATTTACTGCTCTGCCAGACTGACTTTTGCCTAGAACTCACTATAACAGAACTCACTAAAAAATCCCGTGCTAAACATGTCTTAAAGATTCCACGTGGACAGCAGGCCCCACGGACTATCGGCTCAAACAAACCGTTAACAAAAACCGTACCGTACTAACCCTAATGTATTAGCTCTATGCACGAGCATAGAGCTTCATCACAGGCACACAAAGTGACCATCTCGAGATATCTAGACATGAGATTAATGCTTTTAGCAGAAGCAGATCTGGGTGGGGTGGAGGTGTCCCAGATGGTTCGGACACCCCCCCCCCCATCCCCTCCCTCCCCCCCCCCCCCTTCACTCATTTCACCTCCCTGCTTTTTCACCATTGTTCGAGATTTCGGCGCGTAGTGAGAAGATGGAAGATGCTTTGATTTTCGGCCAGTGAAGGTAAGATCTTGCGCCTGGAGACCTCTTGTGTCCGTTTGAAGATCCCAAACAAAGCGTCGGACCCCCCCCCCCCTCCCCTTCCACACACACACACCTCGAGGTAAGTAATCCGCTCCAGATTAGCACTGAAAAGTTTGTAAAAAAATAACTTTCTTGCATATCATTATTGTTACGTGGTGGAGTTGTAGTCGAAGTATGATAAACACACCAGACGCACTCGCGTAAGAGTTCTTTAAAGTAAACCTCGTTCAGCTGCAATCCGTCACACGTGGCTTAAGGATGTAGACAATACTGGAGTAACAGTTCCAACAATATTTAATTCAGCGATGCGATATCCACACAGTAATGCACTCTCAAATGCACAAACTACTGAATACAAAGTCTCTTCTGCGATGTCCTAACTGCGACACAAAGTTTCTCATACACAGCGTCTCTCGCTATAAACTATACCTGTCTCTACAACTGACAAAGCAAGACAATGTACTCACGGGTTTTCCCAGCGCCCTCCGGATCTTCTACGGAAATCATGAACTCAACCAGAACGAAACACGCAGCCAAAGCTCATTAACATAAACTTTCCAGAAACAATATATCAGGCTACAAAAACACGGCTGCTCACTTCAGCTTTAAATTCTAGCGTATAATAAAGACATAAAAGTATGGTATCCCTATCTATGATAGCTCAAAAAGGTACGAGAACATTCCCAAAACAAAATAAAAGCTGCTCGATACACGCGCACAGGAAAACAAAAAGTAGCGAAAATGTAGCGATGTCAACTAATCGACGTGACACTTACGAGGCCACTAGACAGTGCGACCCTTCTAGCACGCTCCGGACTAAACTTAACAAAACGAAAACGGCTCTACTCACGAACAAAAGAAAATCTTACAAAAAAAACCCACGTGAATCGTAATCGTGATAGCTCAAATAAACATCGGGTCGTTACCTACGAATAACACATGTACGCTCTCACAGGATAACACAACCACAATCGTAACAATTATTCATTAACATTGTCAGTTCGGCAACCACGTTTTTTTAATTACCAGAAGTGTTCGGTGTCTGTCACGGTCTCACGACTGCTGGCGTAGTTTGTTTTGCAAACTTACAATGAACTTTGCTGAGCAGCCGTGGAAATATTTAATGTTTGACTGTCTATGTGCACAATGGGCCGCTATGAAATCTATTGTGCTGAAATTTCATTCAGTGACGTCACGTCGGATTTATTTGCAACGAGCACAACGATGACGCGAAATGAAATGCGGTTCTGACCAACCGTAAACGCACCAACCCGGTTTGAACTCAGGTTGAACCCGAGGTGATGTGCAAGTTACACGGCCTCTCTGTGTCGCTGTTCAGTTTTTCCATTCACAGGCACATAATTGCTTAAAATACTCTAAATATTAAACAACATCAACAGTAGCAACAACACAACGTTAATATCCTAATAATGTGAAACTGATACTTTGAGCACTGGTAATCAAGAAGAAAAACAGGTATTTTAGATACAATGTGCTTGTAAACTGATACTTTGAGCCCTGGTAATCAAGAAGAAAAACAGGTATTTTAGACACAATGTGCTTGTAAACTGATACTTTGAGCCCTGGTAATCAAGAAGAAAAACAGGTATTTTAGATACAATGTGCTTGTAAACTGATACTTTGAGCCCTGGTAATCAAGAAGAAAAACAGGTATTTTAGATACAATGTGCTTGTAAACTGATACTTTGAGCACTGGTAATCAAGAAGAAAAACAGGTATTTTAGATACAATGTGCTTGTAAACTGATACTTTGAGCACTGGTAATCAAGAAGAAAAACAGGTATTTTAGATACAATGTGCTTGTAAACTGATACTTTGAGCACTGGTAATCAAGAAGGAAAACAGGTATTTTAGATACAATGTGCTTGTAAACTGATACTTTGAGCACTGGTAATCAAGAAGAAAAACAGGTATTTTAGATACAATGTGCTTGTAAACTGATACTTTGAGCCCTGGTAATCAAGAAGAAAAACAGGTATTTTAGATACAATGTGCTTGTAAACTGATACTTTGAGCCCTGGTAATCAAGAAGAAAAACAGGTATTTTAGATACAATGTGCTTGTAAACTGATACTTTGAGCCCTGGTAATCAAGAAGAAAAACAGGTATTTTAGATACAATGTGCTTGTAAACTGATACTTTGAGCCCTGGTAATCAAGAAGAAAAACAGGTATTTTAGATACAATGTGCTTGTAAACTGATACTTTGAGCACTGGTAATCAAGAAGAAAAACAGGTATTTTAGATACAATGTGCTTGTAAACTGATACTTTGAGCACTGGTAATCAAGAAGAAAAACAGGTATTTTAGATACAATGTGCTTGTAAACTGATACTTTGAGCACTGGTAATCAAGAAGAAAAACAGGTATTTTAGATACAATGTGCTTGTAAACTGATACTTTGAGCACTGGTAATCAAGAAGAAAAACAGGTATTTTAGTTACAATGTGCTTGTAAACTGATACTTTGAGCACTGGTAATCAAGAAGAAAAACAGGTATTTTAGATATTTTAGAGCGCCAGTCTTTTCTCTCTCAGCCCATGTCTCCAAGTGGTCTCTCCTTTTTTCCTTCACGCTTCGCTTTATATATATATATAATCTACACAAGTCTCTCCACCTTCCTCATTTTGTATTCCTACGCGATGTCATGAATATTCAGTCATTCACATCTCTACATCACTTTCAACTAATTTCAGTAACTATATAAAATATACTAAACATGCATTTCACATCCTGTCCATGCATGAGATTTAGCCTAACACCCGTATCACAACATTAATATACTTATTCTGTGTACGGACTATTTCTTTTCCAAATTCTGGTTTCATCAGACACTACTGAGTAAGTGAGTTCTCTGATAGACTCACGCGGGAAAGGTTCTGACCCCATTTCCATATTAAATAGGGGAGGGTCATGTACCTCCGCACGTACGCACGTCCTTTCATCAGTAAAAATACATCACTACTGACATACTTTCCCGGCCAATTAGTCTAGATATTCTTATTTCGACACGTTCACACAGTTCTGGTTTCCCACCAAAGAATCATGCGTACTGGCACGTAACCCACTTAGTTCCGTCTGCACTTCATGACTTACTCAAATTGAGTCTGCGATATAAATTCCCCTCATTCCATAATTTCACTAGCAACTTTACTCCTTAACCTCCCACTAATTTCCGGACATAATTTCGGTCCCTTGACAGACTGAGCTGCGTCCGTCCTCACTGACAGAATAGCCCGTACTGAATAATCTAAAGCTTGATTGGACTGAGCTGCGTCCGTCCTCGCTGACAGAATAACCCGTACTGAATAATCTGAAGCTATGTTAGACTGAGCTGCGTCCGTCCTCACTGACAGCATAACCCGTACTGAATAATCTAAAGCTATGTTAGACTGAGCTGCGTCCGTCCTCACTGACAGCATAACCCGTACTGAATAATCTAAAGCTATGTTAGACTGAGCTGCGTCCGTCCACACTGACAGCATAACCCGTACTGAATAATCTAAAGCTATGTTAGACTGAGCTGCGCCCAAAACTCCGTGCAGACCGGTATCCTCACGATTGCGCGTAACCTCGTGCACACACGGAATATACGTTACGCAACATACCGTTGACAAGCCCGTACAATGCAAACACCCTGTGTAAACTCTATGCATGCGCACAGAGCTTCATCACACTCTGTGCCGACAGCCAGTTCTCGTGATGCATGCGCAAAGAGCTTCATCACACTCTGTGCCGACAGCCAGTCCTCGTGATGCATGCGCACAGAGCTTCATCACACTCTGTGCCGACAGCCAGTCCTCGTGATGCATGCGCACAGAGCTTCATCACACTCTGTGCCGACAGCCAGTCCTCGTGATGCATGCGCACAGAGCTTCATCACACGCTGTGCCGACAGCCAGTCCTCGTGACGCATGCGCACAGAGCTTCATCACACTCTGTGCCGACAGCCAGTCCTTGTGATGCTGTTTCCTGAACCCTACAGTTGTTGTTTTTTTTTTGCAGGTTGAGTTCAGCGCCTCTCTAACTGCCTTCCACTGCTGCTCTGTGGTGGCCGCCTCCTCTTCATTTACTAGCTCCTGTAGCGCTTGAAACCTGTTGGGCTACCTGTTTGAACTCTTCTCTCACTGTTGTCTCTCTCAGAGGCCTACATTATAGCGCTGTCTTCTTGTTGTCTCTGTGCGGCTTTTCTTTAACTTGCGCTTTATTCTTAAGGTAAGCAGATGGTGGTCTGAGGCGACATCCGGTCCGCTCCTCACTCGAACATCTTGAAGGGTTCTTCTCAATTTCCTACTATTGCAGATATGGTCTATATGGTTCTCTGTATGGTCGGGTGAGACCCAAGTTGCTTGGTGTATACTTCTGTGTGTGAAGATGCTGCCTCCTGTGACAAGTCTGTTTAGAGCACAAAAGTCTACGAATCACACCCCCTTCTTACTCAACTCCCCTACCCTAATCCATGTCTCCCCATAACCTCTTCGTATCCAGCGTTGTCCTCCTCTATTTTGCCATTAAAATCGCCCATGACGATGGTGATGACTCGCGCTGCCCAATTGTCCACAGCACTCTGGAGTCGGTCGTTGAACTCTTGTTTCGCTTCCACGTCACTGTCATTAGTGGGCGCATAACACTGGATGACGTTCAGCTTAATCTTTTTTTCTGGTTCTAAAAACTGCTGTGATAATTCTTGGTCCAAGAGGTTCCCAGCCCATCAACGCTCTATGTGTCACTGGTGACAGTATGCATGGGGGGTGGAGGGGGGAGGGACATTCTCCTCTTCCTGTCCGGAATACATCATCATTTCCCCACTTGTCAGCCTTTTCTGCCCAGACTGCGTTTATCTGGCTTCACTGATACCTAGCAGGGCAAGGTTGTACTTTTGCATATCCGCTGCTATCTGGCCTTCCCGCTGTGGTACATGGTGTTGACATTCCATGTGCCAATGATTGTGTCCCTGGATAGAGAGAGGTCCTGTGGTTTCCGAAGACTTCCGGCTTTCACCACACGACGTCATAAATCTTCTGGTAGAAGAACCTTACTCCTCCAGGAAAGGAATTGTTGTTGGTCTATTCGTCGGCCTTTCTGTAGCTATTTCCTTATTTGCGGGGTGCGGATGCTACCCCCACGACCAACCCTCTTACTAGGAGGACCAGGGGTTTTATGTCGGGGTCTCCTTCCCTTAAACCATGTTGGTTCACGACACTTATTGCATTCGGTGCACCCCTCTCACTAAAGAGCCCCTATCCACCACCCAGGGGACGCGCCTCAACGCCATATGGTCCCAAGCGCGAGGGACAAAAATGTGAATTTGCATAAATTTTGAGGAAACATCGCAGGTACAAGTGCCAACAGGTTCCGAAACACACGCCTGGCTCGCCTACCCCGCCACACACCCCTCTCTCCCCGCCCCTACTGTGCTTTTTAATTTGTCGAACACTGACTGGCATCCTAGAGCCGAGGGAGGATAGACCCGAACAAACCATTGGATCCAATCGATGTAACTGATCCGACCCTGCTTTCCTTGTAACGGCCGCTATTATGTGCCTGTTTAGTTTAGCACATTTTGCCAAATCGAATGAAATTTCTGCTTTAACGACACGTTTCTTTAACAGGGCTGCGCGCCAGTCAGCACCTGCGAGATGTTCCTGTTTACTAATAGTCCTTGTTGCAATGGAGACATGTGTAACGCCAGCGCGAGATCCATCAACTCCACACCGTGGGTACAAGTCCCGGTTACCCTGGCGGTGCTCATGATGATCAACAAACTGCTGCTTTAACCCCCTAACTGCCGGGGAAATGGGAACACGATCCAGCTGCAGGAGACATGTATCTTGAAGAGCCACAGCGACAGCAGGGCTTCCCAGGATCTAAGCCTCTTACCGAGAACAATTTGTGTCCCTTCATTTGGGAGTTTGTTCGTTGAATAAACAAATATTTAAGAAACAAAATGTACTTTGTGTGGCAAGGAAGGCGTTAAACGGACAGGGTCATCGTGAAAGCTCTATATGAGCAGTGCTCTCTCTCTCTCTCTCTCTCTCTCTCTCTCTCTCTCTCTCTCTCTCTCTCTCTCTCTCTCTCTCTCTCTCTCTCTCTCCTCTCTCTCTCTCTCTCTCTCTCTCTCTCTCTCTCTCTCTCTCTCTCTCTCTCTCTCTCTTTCTCTCTCTCTCTCTCTCTCTCTCTCTCTCTCTCTCTCTCTCTCTCTCTCTCTCTCTCTCTCTCTCTCTCTCTCTCTCTCTCTCATGCGCCAGTAAGAAGAAAGCGAGTCCGATCCCGCCTGCCTCCCTCATGGATAACCGACGAAATTAAACAAGCAATGGATGATAGAAATAAGGCTAAGAAAGAAAAGAACTTTCATGAATTTAAAAAATTGCGAAATAAAGTTAAGTACTTAATTAGAGAGGCGCAGAGATCGTTTATAACCAAAACAGTCGAAGAAGAAAGAAACCCTTCCTCTATCTGGACAGCACTTAATACGCTTACCAACAACGAGCGTAAACAGTGCAATACCATTCCAGAAAACCTCTCCGCTGAGGAGTTTAATAACCACTTTCTATCAGCCCCCAAAGACTTACTCAGTTCTCGCAATCGCGATCAGTTGATATATTCTACACCAAAGAAGCTAACAAAGTTCTGTAAGCAAAGATTGTCCTCAGATGATATTTTCGTCATCCCTGATATTGCTGTACACGAGGTAGGCAAATACATTTCCATCCTAAAAAAGAAAACGTCTTCGGGCAGTGATGGTATCAATGGATATATCCTTGACCTGTCGCAACCATACATAGTGGAACCTCTTACATACATTTATAACCTATGTATTCAAAAAAAATGTCTTCCCAGCAGCTTTCAAAAAATCAAAAATAGTGCCTGTTCCTAAAGCAAACGATTCTTCTGAAATTAATAACTTTCGCCCCATTTCCCTTCTATCAGTTCTCTCGAAGCCTCTGGAAAAGCATGTTCACAAACATCTTTTGGAATTTCTTGAATAAAGGTCCCTATTATATCATTACCAGTCAGGTTTTCGTCCCAAGCATTCATGCCACACTGCACTCGCACGAATAGTGAATTCGTGGGTCAACAGCATAAATGATAATAAAATGGCTGGTGCTGTCTTCTTGGACCTACGAAAAGCGTTTGATCTTATTGATCATACCATCTTATTGAAAAAGCTTGCCACCTACTTAAACAAAAAGAGCGACTCAGCTCTTTCGTTTCTGAACTCCTATCTTACAAAAAGAACACAAACAGTCTACGTCAGTGGAAAATGTTCTTCTGAACAATTTGTCGAGTATGGAGTGCCCCAAGGTTCTATTTTAGGCCCACTACTATTTTGTATCTTCGTTAACGATCTACCGTTACATGTAACGTCTACTAAGGCTGAGTGTGACATGTTTGCCGATGACTCAACATTACATTCCGCTGGTAAAACTGTGCCTGAAATTGCAAATAATCTTCAAGAGAGTCTTCATAAAGTCTCTCGGTGGTGTAATGAAAATCGCATGCTTGTAAATCCCACAAAAACAAAAAGCATGCTTATCACAACCCGCCAGAAACATCAGCTCAAACCTCCATCACTCAACCTTTCTTTGGACTATCCCAGTTGAGCAGGTCAGTCAACACCGCCTGCTTGGAGTAATAATAGATGATGATCTGAGCTGGCAAAACCACCGATATTATATGAGAAAACATTTGTCCAAAAAGTTGTTTCTACTTTCCAAACTTAAAACGATCATTGACCTTAACCCATATAAGCCTGAATTTTTATTTTGTGAGAAAGTAGTGTAACAATGTTGTTTTTGGTGCATTTTGAGCATATCCAGCAGAGATTGTTTGATAGCTGTCCGATTTTTATATGTAGGACATGACATAGTACCGTCCCAATAATGGGACGCTAGGACTGAGAGGGTAGGGGTTTTTGCATTCACTTTCATGAAGATAACATGACAAGAAGCGTTCTCTTTGTAACTTTACTTGGCAACAAAGTGTTTCAAACAACAAAACAAAAATCTGGACATGAACATTAATTGATAAAATAATTAGTTTTAAGTTTTAAACCTTAACAGCACAAAGACTAGCAAAATAATGGTCACAATCAATGCACTTGGAGCACCGTCTCATCGTCTTCTTCCCACATGAGGCACAGCGCAGCTGGGTCGGCCACGGCTGAACCATGTGGTCCTTTCCATCAAACCTCACAGCAGGGGAAACCCGCTTGTCCAGGGTGGGAGTCCTGCCGCAGGGTCGTCCAGCTCCCTTGGTCTTGGGGGTTTGGGCCAAATAAGTACGGACTATGGCCCGACGGATGCCCAAGAGGTCCAGTGGTGCTTCATTGCCTGTAGGCGTCGCCCTGTACAGGTGCCAGGCCTGTTGCACGCAGAGGTCGAGGCAGTATGCGAACAGGGCCCACCACCACTTCTTTGACCTGATGCTGGTTCTGTACTTGTCGACATTTTGATCCATTCGATCAACTCCGCCCATAGTGCTGTTGTAGTGCTTGATCACAAAGGGCTGGACTATCTCGATCCTCTTCCTCTCAGCTCTTGACCAGCGTTTGGCTGTTTGAACAGGCTCCGCGCCAACCATGTTGGACACAGTATTCACAACACTGTTGTCGTTCCATCTGACCACGACAAGACCATTTTTGGTATCCTGCATATAGTCATATGTCCCCCTTTTCGTCTTCCCCATCTCATTCACTGGCATCAGAGGGCAGTCTTCGGTGCGATTTGCGCGGATGGTTCCGGTACAACCGATACCTTTCTTTGTGAGATAGTCGACAAGGGGCAGAGACGTGAAGAGGTTGTCGGACGTTAGGTGATATGAGTCGTCTTGTTGAAGTTCACTGATCAGGTCAACGACCACGGAACCCCCCATTCCAAGACCTGGTACCTCTGTCTGTCTCCCTCTTGCTCCCTGGTAGGGGTCAAACTGGAGCGCATATCCCAGTGGGGTTGTGAGGACCCAGACTTTGAAACCAAAGCGGATGGGTTTGCCACGAATGGATTGTTTAGAACCATGTCTCCCATAGTAGGGCACCATGCTCTCATCAATGCTCAAGTTTTGAGTCTTGATGAAGTATTTGAGGAACCTCTCATTCAGCATGGACATCAGAGGGCGAACGTTTGCCATCTTGTCTTCTGCATCCAGGCGGGCATTGTCGGAGAGGTGCAGGTAGCGCATTATGTCATCAAATCGGTCTCGGGTCATTGCTGACACAACAGCTACATTCCTGACATCATCATCCTGAGACCAATACATTCTGCGCCGAGGCACAGTGTTGTACCCTGAAAGCAGAAGGATGGCCAAAAATGTCCTCATCTCCCCAGAATTGACCGAGAATGAATGATTTCCTTTTGACCTCGCATAAGTGATACTGAACTGGACAATCATTTCAACAACGTCGTCATCAAAAAAGAGTTCAAACAGTTCATGTGGATCACTTCGTAAGAGAGCAGCATCATAAGGTTGACTATTCTACTTGAAACGATCCTTCATCCTGCCACTGAGGTCCACTCTTCTCCATTCACGAACAGTCTTCTGCTTTGCCTTTGATCCAGTAGCCGTTCAGCTGGTCTTGCTGGATGCTGAGGCAGCTTTGGGTGGGGTTTTCCTCTTCCCAGTCCTGCCATCTGAAGTAGATGGAGTTGGTGCTGAAGGCTGAGAAGTCCCAGGTTCCTGGTCTTCAGCAACAGCATGGGCATCTCCAGCGGGGGAATGAACCTGAGATAACAGAATGGCAAACTGAATGGTAATAACGCCTGGGAAAAAGAATGGTCAAAATCTCAATGTAATTTCAAATCGGTATGACAACGCAAAAGAAGAGAGCATTTTGATGTAATGTTTGCCTACTTTGAACACTGTTGCTTCTCATCATCTGTGCTAAGTGATGGGGAGGAGGATGGGGGTGCGTAAAGATTCAGTTTAGACCACCTGTAGATCAGAACTTACATTCTCCTGTGTGTTGAGCTCTGCAGCATAGTGCGTCCGAATCCCTTGTCTCAAAACCGTGACTTCTGCTGCAGCAGAGAGCTGGCGTCCATTTAGATTGTCAACCGTCCCTCCATCGTCCTCCTCGGCACTATCTTCATCCGTCAATTCATCAAGTGGGGGAGGATCGATGTAATATTGGCTGTTTCAAAAGTCCCGTCTTCCTCTAACATGCTGATCACATCATGGACAGTGTAAGTACTGAAAAATATCAATAACAACAAATTCTTCATGTGAAAAAAACCCCTACCCTCTCAGTCCTAGCGTCCCATTTTTGGGACGCCACTTCAGCACCTTCTAATATAAATATTTAGAACTTCTATTAAAAACTGAGAGACACATTTTCAGATTACATGTAGAGGACCATTTTATCTTCAGTGACCTATTCAAAAAGTTGATCACAGGAAAAATTATTCACTCACCTTATACTTGATGCCATGCTGAACCTCAAACGCAGTCAACCTGTGATTACAAATGGCTGCTGTGCGTGGTAATCAAGTGAGATGATCCTCATTTCAGGTTGAATGGAATGCGGTAGTGTCCCTGTATCTATTGTAGCATGCATTGATGACAGTAGTCTTCATGTTTAGGTCTGAAGGGGTTGAAATTGTAGCGTCCCAAAAATGGGACGCCAGGCTTATATGGGTTAAGACACGCAAACTATTTTTTAATGCCTACATTAAACCACACATTGATTATGCCTCAACAATATGGGATGGCTGCAGTGAAAATCACTTCAAAAAGATAAACTCATTATACAAGCGCGCTGCTAAGCTTATCCTCCCTGATCCGTCTTTATCCACTGATGCCAAGCTGCAGGCCATCGGACTTCTCCCTCTTGTTAAGCACCTCGCACTAAACAAATGTGTACTGATGCACAAAATTCTTAACGGGAAAGCTCCACCTTACTTATCTAGGCTTTTTTCGCCAACTGAAAAAAAAAAAAAATACAGCACCTCCCGGAACAGTCTCTTTATAAAAAGGCACCATATAGACCTGTTCAAATCTAGCCTGTCTTATTCAGGTTCTCTTCTATGGAATTCCCTTCCTCCCACTATTCAACAAACCACGTCCCTCTCTCTGTTTAAAAGTAGAGTACATGATTACCTTTCTAAGACAACGTTATGCTGATCATTTCTTCTTCTTTGTTTCTCGACATAATACGCTTCATGTCTTTTAATTTTTTTGCTATTTTGTTTTCTTTTTCCATCTAGCCTCCAAATTGTTTGTTCTGTTTTCTAACTTGTTTTTGATGGTACAAAAAATATCATACCTACTTATGTTAGATAATTTTGTGCGCACGTGCGTGTGTATGTGTATGTACAAAAGTGTGCATGTGAACGAGTACATGTATATGTGTGTATGTGTGCGTGTGTGTGACGTTTATTATTAGTTAGTTTTTTTGTTGTTTGGTTGGTGTTCCTTTTTATATTTAAAGTAGCTTAGCAAGGACAGATTGTAAGAAAGGCCTGCGCGCCTAATATCTCAATCCATGGAAAATAAAGTTTCGTTCGTTCGTTCGTTCGTTCGTTCTCTCTCTCTCTCTCTCCCTATCGCGCAGCGGGGTCGTTTAGCTTTGACTGTTGAAGTTTGCTAAAGGGATTAGTCCCTGTTAGTGACCGTTAGTGACCGGTAGTGTGGTCTATATCAGTGAATGCGTAGAAGAAACTCTTTTTTTTTTTTTTTTTTTTCACTTGCCTCCCACATTCTGTGTGTTAGAGCGGACTGATATTCTTTTGCTTTGTTTTATTATTTCAGCTCTTATTTGCCTTTGTATCATTTATAAGCTTTTTTATTTGTACTCTTTGGTATTGACATACATTAGCAATCATGGTGTATGATCGCCAGTTACATATTGGCCATTTAAATGTTTATCATTTAACTAACAAAGTTCCCGATCTGTGTGTGCTCTTGAGTCAATCCAATCCATTTCACTTGTTTGGTGTAACGGAATCGCGTCTCAATCGTAACATCAGCGATGAGGCCGTTTCTATCCAGGACTTCACTGTACTGCGCCGCGATGCTGAATACCCGGGACATACGGGTATTGCAGTATACATTCATAATTCAATTAGCGGTATTACTCGCAGGCGTGGGGACCTGGAGTCAAAAACCGTAGAATGCATTTGGGTTGAGTTAAGGGCAAACAAATCCAGCCCCGTGCTGGTCGGGTACATTTACAGGAACCCAGCATCAACATTTCAATGGTTCGACGACTTTATCGCCATGATGGATAAGGTCAGACAGTCCAGCTCTGAAATTTTGATCCTAGGCGATTTCAATATTAA
>BTPG01000002.1:8857646-8892646 GCA_036245525.1 Semisulcospira habei | reverse complement strand
ATATACAGGTAATTTCCGACAACCTACAACAAAGTCTTCACGAAGTATCAGCTTGGTGTATAAACAATTCTATGGTTGTTCATCCAGCCAAAACGAAATCGATGATAGTCGCCACGCGCCAAAAACAGCAGATAACGCCTCTATTACTTAACCTTTCACTTAAAGGTAGTCAGGTAGAACAGGTAAATGAACATCGAGTACTGCGGATTACAATCGACAGTCAGCTAAAATGGCAAGCTCATACAGACGCCTTATGCAAAATAGTAGCCAAAAATCTCTTTATGTTATCAAAACTGAAATATTATACTAATTCAGATACCCGTAAACTATTTTATAACGCTCGCATACGTTCTTATATCGATTACGCGTCAACGGTATGGGATGGATGTAGTGAGGTCCATTTAAAGAGACTCAATTCCCTACACAGACGAGCGGCCAAAATAATCTGCCCTGATCCACACCTAAGCACTGAAGAAAAGCTGTCAAAAGCAGGTCTCCTGCATCTTCAAGGTCATTTTAAATATAACAAAGCAATCTTTATGTTCAAAGTGTGGAAACGCAAAACACCTGAGTACATCTCCACTTTGTTCCGTAAGTCTGAGTCCATGCTTGGAAACATCAGAAAGCTTTTCATAGTCCCAAAACCAAGGATAGATCTATATAAAACTAGCTTATCCTTCTCAGGGGCACATATCTGGAATGCGCTTCCCGACCATGTAAAATCCACCTCCTCGCTAGCCTGTTTTAAAAAGGGTCTCTGCAAATATTTTGTGGATCACTCGTAACAATGCCTTAACCTCTTGTATTATATATTTCTTTTTATGCTGGGTTCAACGTATTCCCGATTAAGTCTGTTATCCTTTTCATTTATCATTTGGACTACTTAGCTTGTCTATGTGTGAAGGGGGGCGGGTGGAGTGGGGGAGGGGTGCCTGTGAGTCTATGAGTATGTCTGTCTATGTGAACAGTGTTGTCATCTGTTTGCAAGTATTATGTTTACTTATATGTACGTATATTTGTAGTTAGCCTTGTAGTTGCTAGCAACGGCAGGTTTGTAAAATGGCTGTGTCGATGACGATGTCAATGCCTAAACCGTTGTAAAATAAAGTTTCATTGATTCATTGATTCATTGATTCTCTCTCTCTCTCTCTCTCTCTCTCTCTCTCTCTCTCTCTCTCTCTCTCTCTCTCTCTCTCTCTCTCTCTCTCTCTCTCTCTCTCTCTCTCTCTCTCTCTCTCTCTCTCTCTCTCTCTCTCCAGCCGCCGGCGGGGTAAGACGTGTAGTCTTAGCTCCGTCGTGCAGCCAACCGTGACGCTTTGGATTGCTTGATATACTGTGTACTATGTGTTTTTCTATGTAAGCTGTGGACTTTCTTATACTTTTTAAACATTATTCCAGTGGACGTGCATACTAACTATCATCACACGGATATCCTAATGCTTGTGTTGTGAATGTGAGAAGTGTGCAGGACAAAGCACACTATTTTCCTTGGATGATATCATATTGTGTACGTGTGATGCGAGTTGTGCCCAGACTGAAGCCAGTCTTTGTCCGTCGTGCAAGGTAAATCCGATCATACGAACTATCATTTTACGATATTCTTCTCGCAATTTTGAACGCATCGTCATCCACTTTGTTTTCTGGAACTCATTGAATATAGTAGAACTTACGCCTGCCATTGTCTATATTTTTCGTTCAATTATATATTTCATCCCTTGCACTGTCAGTAACTGTGAGGAGTTAGACTGTGACTAGAGCAGTCTATTGCTGAACTTCAGATCTAAGCAGCCAATGTTTGCTTTTCGGCTTACTGACTCTGTGACACGATGCTGTATCGTCTCCACCAGACTCCACTCCTGTCAGCCCTGCAGACACGCTGGCACTTCCTGAGGGGTGTCACAATGTTTGCTGATCCCACCACCCTCCACACCTACCCCTGTTTCTAACTCTCTAAAGTTGGCGCTGAGTGCCCGGTTACAGCATACCACGAAGTCCGAGTCGCGATGGCATCTTCATCCCTCTCTCTAAGTGTTGTGACGCAAGAACCCACCCTCGCCAATCCCTTTAAGAGAGAAAACCCGGTGCTAAAGGACACTGCGTGCGGCCAGCAAACGCGTTTCTACAGCAACGGCCCCAATGGCGTCATCACCCTCAAGCGCTGGCGAACTGCCCTCTACCACCGGTACGTCAACCTGCTCCAGGCAAGAGGCGGTTACACTGTAGTCTGGAGGGACACAGACGCCAGAAATGAACCTGTAGAGTGTGGTGACTCCTACCTGGATTGTTCCAATCCTGACATTCCCGATGACTTGGGAAAAACATTCATACAAATCAGGGGGAGAGCAAAACCAAAAATCACCATCACCCTCTACTTCCACGTGCGTCGCAAGACTGGCGGCACCTGTCTCATTCAGGGACACAACAAGGACACGTGGGTCCTAAGCGAATATGACTCTTTGTGTACATTCGTACAACAGCTGAAAGACGGCTGCGCAGACCCTGCTGACAATGTCCCTGTTGACATGCCGCGTGACCAGTCATGCGATCCCACCATCTCCCCGATAGTATCATTCCCAGACACCCCTCCTCGGGCAATTTTGGACTCATCCCTCCCCTTAATCGGATTGGAGGCTGACGACTCTACCTCCCTATCGCCGATTGTTCAGTCCTGTAACCCTCGGAACAGCTCCGCTAATCTTGTCCCCGAGCCTCTGACCGTGACCACCGTCAGCGCTGTGAGTGACATGACCAGTGACGGTCCGCCTACCCCGCCCTCCATCCCACACCCCTCCTCCAGCGGGCCACATCTACGGGATGATCTCCACTCCACCCTCTCTGATCACTCTGATGTTCCTGCCAGTCAGTCCCTTGCCACTACCCCCCTCCACACCCGAACCTGCCCCCTCCACACCAAGTCCTGTCAGCCATATTGTTACCCAAGTGGCGTCTACGGGTGACGTCACCACCGAGGACTTGACCTCGCCCGGGTTACCCGTCTCGTGCACTCAGGTGGATTCTGATTATAGCGAGCTGGTGGTGTCCGGTGTCCGAGACGAAAAGCCGCTTATCATCCTAAAGCTCCAGACCCAACTCTGCAACAGCCAGGCCGCCGTCGAGGCTCTCCATCAAGAGTTGTGTCAGCTGAGAACTGTCACTATGCTAAATATTAAGCAGATTGACAGTAAGGTGTGCGAGTCCGCGGTGAAAATGGCAAATGACCTCCGGATGTTAGAGTCTTGTATGTGTGGCAAGATGTCCCACTTACATGATCAAATGACAAACATGGCAGAATTTCACTGTCTCGTCGACGACACTCTGCAAAGACTGAACTCTGAACAAGGGCTACCTGTTGCCTCTGGCCAAACCCCCCAACTACTAGTGTCAACAACGCCTGAAGGCTCTATGCCCGTAAACAGTGATACAATCACTAGTATGAAGCCTGTGTCCACTACAGCTGGTGATGTGATCCCAGTAAGGATTACCGTTCCTAAGAACAACCCTCCGAGTAGCCAGAAAGAGCAAGCCCCAGGGAGTGCGGTTATTACGGTCAACGTTGCCTCCCCTATCGCAGACAGCCACCGTGAGGGGAGCGGGCCGTCTCAGCATGGCCAGCGGCAAGGGGGCGGTAATCGGATTGCCGGGAGCCAGCAGCAGCGCAAGGACTTTCTTCCGTGCGAGCGGGTCTTTGATCACAACGTAGAGGTAGACACAACCACGCTCGTCATCGGGGACTCCGTCGTGCGAAACTTCAAGGGAGAGAAGATGACCATGTACCAGGGCGAAAAGGTACAGGTCATCTCAATATCCGGCCTGCAAATCTCCCACTTGACTGACTGGCTCAAGCAGCAGCCGCAGTCACCCCGCGTCCAACTGGTCACCTTCCACGTAGGGGTGAACGATTGCAAGACGCATGAAATCACGTCAGCAATGGGAGAGACTGGTCACTTCTTGCAAAGGCGTGTTCCCCAAAGCAAGCATCCAGGCCTCATCCATCTTGCCTGCTGCCCAGGGGAAAAACTCTCGCCTTAACCAACGTATTTCCCCCTCCAACGCAAATCTGTGCCACTTGGCAAAGAAGATGCGCGCTATCTTTGTTGACAATGCGGGCGTGTTCCTAGCCCCAAGCGGTCTTCCCCGGAAGGCGCTGTACCGTGTGGACAACAAAGGCCGACTTGACCCCATTCATCCATCCCACGTGGGAACCCGGAGGCTTGCCGGCAATATCAAGTACGGTGGTCCAGCTGTCAACCAGGCTGATGCAATTACTCACCAGCACAGAAGCTCTCAGGCGACCACTAAGACGAAACTCTACTCAGAGGCCTTAGCTGGTGGTAGCTTGAATGTACAGAGTGGCACTTCCACTTCTGACACTATTGTATCCGGTTCTGCTGGTCCCACATCACCAGTACAACTACCTCTACGCCAGGAGCCTCAACCACAGGACCATGAACAACTTCAACAGCAGGATCAGCTGCAGCTACAACAGGCGCAGCAACAACATTTACAACAGGAGCAGCAACATCTACAACAGATGCCCTTCATGCCGGTTCCTGACTGGCAGCAACTCCAGTACCATCATCTGCTGCAAATACATACCAACTCTTCAACTGCAGCACCCTGGCAACAACCACAGTACCCGGATGGTTGCCATGGTGTGTGGTCGAATCATCGCCCAGCAACCAGTGTATCTGCTTATCCGGTTAATAGTCTGCCACCGTACCACCAGTTATGCCAGGTGCCCACAGCGAATGGTGCCAATGGATACGTCAGCTACTTACGCGGTTGGTAATTCAGTGTCGTGTGATCAGTGATCCTTCACCGTTGTGCTTCGCAGATTTCACCGTGGGTGTGTGAGGCAGTTCATTATTACGTCAGTGTTACGTGTGCTTCTTTATATACGGTTCTTCTGCGTTCGCTTGTGATTTATTCCAAAGCAGTGATTGTGTGCCTCAACTTCTGTGATTTTCTCGCCTGGTTTGATTACCAAAGCTCCGCTAAGTTTTCATTGTGACAGTACGGTTTCAAGTGTTCAGCCTACGATACTTCACATCGCAGGCTCCACCATTTGTTCATTTATTTAGACAGCTTGCGCAGCATTAATACGTGGATACACTATTAATCAAAAGCGATCTTCATTTGATAACGCTGTGTTGGACACCATTTGTGACGTTTTGATACGAGGTGCTATAACTTCAGCCGCGCTTTACTGCATTGAAACTTTATTCCCTATTCCCTCTGTTTATATGATTTTTTGTATTGTGTTGCACTTCATTTGGGAAAGTTAAAATTCAACATGACCCATAATACTCAGACACACGGAAGCCTTCAAACTGGTCACTTGAACATCTACCATCTTTTTAACAAGGTGGCCGATTTGAATGTTTTTCTAAACTCGTCTGAACCATTCCACCTGTTTGGTCTTAGTGAGACGCGACTTAACTCCGACATAAGCGATGAAGCCGTTCACATACCTAACTTTAGCATCACTCGACGTGACCCTCGTGTACTTGGTCAGACTGGGCTTGCCGTTTACATCCAGAACTCAGTCCAACATTTAGTAAAAAGGCGTGAGAACATAGAAACTCCGGAAGTTGAGTGCATTTGGTTGGAACTTAGGGCTCCAAAAACTAAACCCGTCTTCATCGGCTTTTGTTATCGTAACCCATCAGCCAAGTTTGAATGGTACGACGATTTCTTGCATGCAGTAGAAAAAGTTGGCCTACCTAACTGTGATGCGTTGCTACTAGGCGACTTTAACATAGATATGTTAAAGCCCCATACCGCGTGGGATTGCATCACCACACAAACCGGCTTAGAACAATTAGTTTCGGCCCCTACTAGGATCACAAAAACAACCGCAACACTCATTGATCACATTTACACCAACCGTCCCCTTAGTGTGTTCAATGTTAGTGTTCCTGACCTCAGCATCAGTGATCACTTTCCTACTGTGTGTTCCTGGTCAACTAAACTGCCAGTGCATCGTAAGAACGGGCACACAACTATAACGTACCGCTCATTTAAACAGTTTAATCAGTCTGCTTTTCTAGCAGACCTTGATCAAACACCATTTAATGTCGTTAATAACGAAACTGACCCTGAAAAGGCTCTGACTATTTGGTATCGACTCTTTACAAGAGTACTTAACAAACACGCCCCTTTACGGCAAAAGCGGGTAAAAAACCACACGTTACCGCCTTGGCTAACGCAAGGAATAATTGAAGCTATGAAATTGAGAAATGACTTAAGAAGACACAAGCTATTTAACGAATACAAAAAACAACGTAACCGTGTCAAGTCTATGGTACGCAGGGCTCAAAAGTCTCTCTTTGAACGAATGATTAAAGAAGACAGAGATACTGCCGCACTCTGGCGCGCAGTTAATCTCATCACCCGAGGTAACAGCAAGAAATCGTCAGCCATTCCTTCTAGTATTACTGCAGACATCTTTAACAAACATTTTTTGTCTGTTGCCGAGTCAATCATACCCTCAAGCGGAAAAGCGTCTTACACATGCCCGGAGTCCCTGCTTAACTTCTGTAAGCAGAAGACTAAGGACAAACCCCCCTTCTCTATACCGCCTCTAGCTGTGTATGAAGTAGGAAAACTGATCGGGTCACTGACAAACAAAAAATCATCGGGACCTGACGAGATCAGTCCTAAAATCCTGAAACTGTCCCTTCCCTATACAGTAGAATCGTTAACGTATATTTATAACTTATGCATCCAACAAAATATATTTCCATCAGAACTGAAGCAAGCCAAGGTTATCCCTTTGCCTAAATCAAAAGATCTGTCTGATGTTAATAACTATAGACCCATCTCAATATTATCCAGCCTTTCCAAACCTCTTGAAAGACACGTGCACAAACACCTTTATCAATATTTGGAGAGTCGTAGTCTATTGCACGTATTTCAGTCCGGCTTTCGCCCCAAGCATTCTTGCCACACGGCACTAACAAGACTTATTGATGCGTGGCTAGCATCCATAAATAACTCCCAAATAACTGGGTCGATCTTTATTGATTTTAAGAAAGCTTTTGACCTTGTAAATCATAACATTCTTTTGTCAAAACTTCAACCATATCTTTGCAATGCAGGTGCTGTCTCATTGTTCACTTCATATTTAAGCGGAAGGAAGCAAAGAGTACTGTTAAATGGATCCTACTCCTCGTATGGTCACGTCAAAAGCGGCGTGCCTCAGGGCTCTGTCCTCGGGCCATTGCTGTTCTGCATATTTATCAATGACCTTCCACTACATATTAGTTGCCGCGATATTTCTTGTGACATGTTTGCTGATGACTGCACACTACACACTCCTCACAAAAATGTAGCTGCAATTAACACGCGTCTGCAGGAAAGCCTGCGCGAGGTCACCGACTGGTGTCATTCCAACTCCATGTCCCTGAATCCGTCAAAAACAGAATGCATGGTTATAACCACACGTCAAAAGCACCAGCTATGCCCGCTCTCTCTTAGTCTGTCTATAAACGGCAGCCCAATTGAGCAAGTATCACACCACCGCCTCTTGGGGGTCACTATAGATGATCAGCTTAAATGGCAACTGCATATTAATAATGTGTGCAAAAGAGTTTCCAGAAGCCTGTATATGTTGTCAAAATTGAAAACAATTACTGACACAGATACGCGTCTTCTTTTCTACAATGCTCATGTCAAGTCGCACATAGACTATGCATCAACAGTGTGGGATGGTTCTAGTGATGTACATTTGAAGAGGCTGAACTCCCTACATAGGAGAGCTGCTAAGCTTATATTTCCCGATCCCGAACTCTCAACTGACGAAAAGCTTAAAACTTTAAAAATTCTCCCTCTATCCCAGCACTTTCAGTTCAATAAAGGTGTATTGATGTACAAGCTGTACAAGCAATCATGCCCACTGTACTTGAGTTCTTTTTTCTCAGAACGGACATCTGTAGCTTCTAGACATGGACAACAATTCAAAGTACCCCTGCCGCGTATTGATTTATTCAAAACCAGCTTGTCATTCTCGGGAAGTTCATTCTGGAATTCTATTCCTGCAGAAATTAGAAACGCAAAGACGCTCACCTCATATAGGGACAGCCTCTTCAAACACCTAGAATCTCTGACGTAATCAAATCATTACAGTATTGGGATAACTTACACGTGTGTTCAGATGTGTACATGTGCGTGTGTGTGAGTTTGTGTGTGTGTATGTATGTGTGTGTGTATGTGTGTGTATGTGTGCGAGAGAGAGAGAGAGAGAGAGAGAGAGAGAGAGAGAGAGAGAGAGAGAGAGAGAGTCCCTTTTTCCCATAGCCGTACCATAATATTTGAATGCCAAAGAGTACCTTTGAATACTGCATGTACTGTGTATAATGTTTTTGCCTTCATATGTGTGTGCTCGATATGTTGGGCGCGCGCTCGCGTATGTGTGTGTGTGTGTGTGTGTGTGTGTGTGTGTGTGTGTGTGTGTGTGTGTGTGTGTGTGTACTGTATGTGTGACTCTGTGTGTGTGCGCGCGCGCGCGCGTGCGTGCACTCCGCTGTGTGTGTGTGTATGTGTGTGTGTGTCGGCGTGAGAGAGAGAGAGAGGGGGGGGGGGGGGAGATAGCACCTGCATTCATATTTGCCCTTGCTGTATGAACTTTAATGTACTTAATCAATGATTCTTTGTTTATTGATTTACTTTGTATTTTTACTCATTTTATACTTTTGTGCTTACGCGTATGCGGGTAGGTATGTCTGGAGTGCGTGTCGGAGAGCGTGTGTTTGTTTTTGTGCGTATGTGCCTGAGTGCGTGCGTGTGTAAGTGTGTGTGTGTGTGTGTGTGTGTGTGTGAGTGTTCGTGCGTGTGTGCATGCGTACTGAATTGCGGTGTACATGTGTGTGTGTGTGTGTGTGTGTGTGTGTGTGTGTGTGTGTGTGTGTGTGTGTGTGTGTGTGTGTGTGCGTGCGTGCATGCGCGGGTTGCGATGTGCATGCGTGCGTACCTGAGTGCGTGTGTGGGTATGTGTGTGTGTATGTGCGTGGTGCGTGCGTGCGTGAGCGAATGCAGCAGTGCATGCAGCAGTGTGTGGTATGTGTATGTTTACATGTCTATGTCACTTATGTAGTAGATGTAGCAACGGCAAGTTTGAAAACTGGTCCTGTTACCAATAACTTCTACCGTTGGAAAATAAAGGTTCATTGTTCATTGTTCATTGTTCTCTCTCTCTCTCTCTCTTTATCGTGGTGTTTTGTCTGCTCACTAAATTCCTACACATGAGTAGCTGTATCATAAGTGTGCAGTCGCTTTCTATAAACACACTTTACATTGCACCCCCCCCCCCCCCCTAGACCCTGTCATTTTGCTGTGTGTGTGTGTGTGTGTAATCTTCAGTGACTTTGGAACTTGTATCGGAATGCAACCCAAATGACCTGTGGGTGTAGCCGCTTGTTTTGTGCTGTTAACATATTGTTTTACATGTTGCTTTTAATGTTGTAGTTTAGCAAGGACAAACGTGAAACGAGGCCTGTGCGCCTATTGTTTCCATCCTTTAGAGATAAAGTATCATTCATTCATTCATTTATTCTCTCTCTCTCTCTCTCTCTCTCTCTCTCTCTCTCTCTCTCTCTCTCCTCTCTCTCTCTCTCTCTCTCTCTCTCTCTCTCTCTCTCTCTCTCTCTCTGGTTAGTGTTCAATTGTTTACTTTGAAGTTTTAACTTTACTCATTCAGTTTTTAGTTGAAATCTTAGAGTTAATATTCTTTCAAATAATCTATGATTACTTTTAGGTTTATTTAAATCTAATGTATGCGCATGCGTGAGTATGTGTGCGTCTGTGTGTGTGGGTGCGTGCGTGATTGTAACGCATCACTTGAGTAATAGGCACCATGCGTTACCCTTGTGCTGCCTTACACTGATCTGACTGAAAGTGTGAGTGTGTGTGTGTGTGTGTGTGTGTGTGTGTGTGTGTGTGCGTGCGTGCGTGCGCGCGCGCGCTCGCGAAATATTTCTGTTTATTATTATTATTATTATTATTATTATTATTATTATCCTCTCTTCTTTTTATTTTTATTTATTTGTCATGTTATCTTTTCTGCTGTTATATTTCTTTAAAATGTTATTAAGGACAGACGTGTAAAAAGGCCTGCGTGCCTACTGTCTTCATCCTTAAAAAATAAAGTTTCAATTCAATTCAATTCAATTCAATTCTCTCTCTCTCTCTCTCTCTCTCTCTCTCTCTCTCTCTCTCTCTCTCTCTCTCTCTCTCTCTCTCTCTCTCTCTCTCTCTCTCTCTCTCTCTCTATGATGGATAAAGTTAATCAAAGTAAAGATAACATTGTTCTTCTGGGCGACTTTAACATTGACCTACTTAAGCCCAAAGGGCACCATGCTGCATGGGTATCAACAACAGCCTTATTCGGTTTAAAACAATTAGTTAAAAACCCACTAGAACCACATCTACATCCTCAACCTTAATTGATCACATTTACGTGACAAATGACGATACAATATCAAATGTGCAGGTTCCCTCCTTAGCTGTTAGCGATCATAACCCAGTATGTTGTAACATCTCCATGAAATTAGACAAGCAAAAAACTAAAAGACATAAAACTATAAAATATCGCTCCTTTAAACACTTTAATAAAGACGAATTTCTGTGGGACCTGCACAATGCTTCGTTTACTGAGGTTTATGATCACCAATCTCCTGACAGTGCCTTGTCGTGCTGGATGGATCTGTTTCTCAGTGTACTCAATAAACATGCGCCAATACGTGAAAAACGAGTTAAACATTCCACCATACCACCGTGGTTAACAGCGGATATCAAGCAGGCCATGTCATTTAGAGACAAACTGAAAAAAGAGCAAAAGTACGAAGAATACAAAAAACAACGCAATCGTGTCAAATATTTAGTTAGAGCGTCTAAGAAGTCTTTTTTCCAACAAATGATTTGAGATAAAAAGGACACGGCATCTGTTTGGAAAGCTCTGAACGTCATAACAAAGGGTAAATCAGCACCCGAAATCCCATCTCATATGTCAGCTGATATATTAAATAACCATTTCTTAACGACAGCCGAAATATTGGCATTGTCAGCTGCAAATAACAGTAAACCGTATGAAGTGCCGAGTTCTATCAGAGAACACTTTAAAAAAAAAACAACTATATCAAATACTTTCACCATCCCTGATATTACAGTTGCGGAAGTCGGCAGATATATTTCTAGCATGCCCAACAAAAAGTCTGCTGGCATTGATGGCATTGATAATGAAACCCTAAAAATCTCATTACCGTATACAGTAGAATCACTAACATTATTATTTTCAACCTCTGCATAAAGCAAAGTACATTTCCAACCATTCTTAAAGAAGCAAAGGTAATCCCAATCCCTAAATCAAAAGATTTTGAAGATATTAATAACTATCGTCCAATCTCCCTTCTGTCAGCTTTGTCAAAACCCCTTGAAAAGCACATTCAAAAACATCTCCTTGATTTTCTGGAAAAAGGTAAATTACTTAATATTCACCAGTCTGGTTTTAGACCGAAACATTCTTGTCAGTCAGCACTGACACATATTGTAGACAGCTGGCTGGAATCAATCAATAAATGCCTGATGTCAGGAGCAGTTTTCTTAGACCTTAAAAAGGCGTTTGACCTTGTGGACCATGACATTCTCCTAAATAAGCTAACAGTTTATCACTTGGACGCAACCGCTATAGCATTCTTCCGATCATATCTCGAAGACAGAAAACAAATGGTGTACGCCCATGGAAGATACTCTAAGCAAGGAAATGTAAAATACGGCGTCCCCCAGAGATCTGTTTTGGGCCCTCTTCTATTCATACTATTTATTAATGATCTACCGTTGCATATCACTAATTCTGACGTTAATTGTAATCTATTTGCTGACGATACGAGTCTTCATGTTTCTGGCAAAAAAACGACGGACATTAGCCATAGTTTACAATGCAGTCTCAATGAGGTATCTGACTGGTGTAGACAGAACCATATGGTTCTTCACCCAGCAAAAACAAAGAGTATCTTAATCGCCACGCGGCAAAAACATCAACGCCGACTACAGCCATTACAATTACAATTAAACGCTGAACCTGTTGAACAAGTCACTGAGCGTAAATTCTTAGGAATACATGTTGATGATCAACTGTGCTGGGAGACCCATATAAATGCTGTTTGTAAGACCATTGCTAAAAACACTTTCTTATTGTCCCAGCTTAGACATGTAATGGATACAAATACCCGTAAATTGTTTTTTCATGCTCATATAAAGTCCCATGTTGATTATGTCTCCACAGTGTGGGACGGCTGCAGTGATGTCCACATGAAGAGAGTAAACTCCATATACAAAAGAGCTGTAAAAATGATAGATAGACGCCCCATCCCTACCACAGACAAATTTAGATATTTAAACATTCTCGGTCTGCGTCAGCAACTTACATTAAACAAATGCGTCTATATGCATAAGATACTGAATAATATCTCTTGGCTTGACTTCGCGAACGAAGATTTTATAGGAGTTGCCCACGACGTCTGCAGGCTTGTTCGTGGCTGCGGAGGCCAATCCGAGACAGGCAGGTTCGACCGCAGTGGCTGCAGGGGAAGGTATGGCCAGGGTTCTGAGCTGCGGCATCTCTGTTTTTTCTCCTGAGCCACTTGTCCTTAAGGCTAGCTCTGTGAGAGTCCTCAAAGGAGACAGCTGCCTTGTAAATGGTGGAGCGCCAGGTGTCACGGTCCGCAGCAAGCGAAGACCACTGGTGGTGGTCGATTTGGCAGGCACTAAGTGACTTCTTGAGACAGTCTTTGTATCTCTTCTTTGGTGCCCCTCTGTCACGGTGTCCAGTAGCAAGCTCGCCGAACAGGGTGATCTTTGGTAGGCGATGATCCTCCATCCTGGAGACATGCCCCGCCCAGCGGAGCTGTGTCCGCAGCAGCAAAGCCTCAATGCTCACAGTTTCAGCCTGTTCAAGGACCTCGACGTTGGTGACATAGTCACTCCAGTGAATGCCCAGGATGGTACGCAGGCAGCGCTGGTGGAAGCGTTCGAGGAGTCGTAGTTGGCTGCGGTAGAGGGCCCAGGACTCGGAACCATACAGCAGGGTGGTGAGGACCACAGCTCTGTACACGCTGATCTTGGTGCCTGTTTTCAGCTGTTGATTGTGCCACACCCGCTTGAAAAGTCGCCCGAAAGCGCTGTTCGCTTTTGCCAGCCTGCTGTCAAGCTCCTTGTCCAGCTTGGCGTCCGACGTGATAATGCAGCCAAGGTAAGTAAACTGGTGCACTGACTTTAGTTCAGACTCGCCAATGGTGATGTGAGGAGGGCGATACACTGTCTTGGGTGCCGGCTGATGGAGGACCTCTGTCTTTTTCAGACTGACCTCGAGTCCAAAGAGCTGGGCAGCATCTGCGAAGCAAGACGTGATGCGCTGCAGGGCTCTCTCTGTGTGTGCAACGAGGGCAGCATCATCAGCAAAAAGCAGCTCACGAATCAGTTGGTCTAGGGTTTTCGTGTGGGCCTGCAGTCGTCTAAGGTTGAACAGGCTGCCATCGAGACGATACCTGATGTACACTGCATCGTCATCATCGAGGTCCACTGTGGCCTGCTTCAACATCATGCTAAAAAAGATGGTGAAGAGGGTCGGTGCCAGCACGCAGCCCTGCTTTACGCCGTTGAGAATAGGGAATGGTTCTGAGAGATCATTGTTGAGTCTGACCTGGCCTTGCTGGTCCTCGTGTAGCTGGACAATCATGTTGAGGAACTTTGGGGGACAGCCAAGTCGCTCCAGGATCTGCCACATGCCTTGCCTGCTCACAGTGTCGAACGCTTTTGTTAGGTCGACAAATGTTACGTACAGCCTTTGTTCTGCTCGCGGCACTTCTCCTGTAGCTGTCTCAGCACAAAGACCATATCGGTGGTGCTCCTGTTTGCTCTGAAGCCACACTGGCCCTCTGGGAGTTGGTCTTCAGCGATGGCAGGTACCAGCCGATTCAGGAGCAGCCTTGCAAGGATTTTCCCAGCAATGGACAGCAGGGTAATTCCCCGATAGTTGGAACAGTCAGACTTCTCGCCTTTGTTCTTGTACAGGGTGATAACGACTGCATCACGGAGATCTTTTGGTAGTGTTCCTTCCTCCCAGCAGCAGAGAAAGAGGTCATGGAGCTTGTTGTGCAGTGCTGTGCCTCCATGTTTCCAGATCTCTGGCGGTATTCCATCAATGCCTGCTGCTTTGCCACTCTTGAGCTGGTGGATGGCTGTGAGGGTCTCTTCAGCGGTGGGCGGTTCGTCCAATTCAACCTTTACTGGGAGGTGTGGGATTTGTAGGACGACTGCTTCTTGAACAGTGCGCTCAGCGCTGAAGAGGCTCTGAAAGTATTCCGACCAGCGGTTCAAGATGGAAGTATTATCTGTGAGGAGTGCCTGGCCATTCGCGCTTCGCAGGGGACTTTGTACCAGGTGCCTGGGGCCATACAATGCTTTAAGTGCTTCGTAGAAGCCCCTGTAGTCACCATTGTCAGCACAAAGCTGGGTCCTCTGTGCATGTCTGGTCCACCACTCATTCTGGAGATCTCTGAGCTTGCGCTGGAGACTGCTGCAGACGAGGCGGAAGGCAGATTTCTTCACAGGGCAGGAAGGCTGGGCTAGGTGGGCCTGATGGGCGGCTCTTTTTTTTGCTAGGTGTTCCTGGATCTCTACATCGTTTTCGTCAAACCAGTCTTTGTTCTTCTTTCTGGCGAAACCCAAGACTTCTGCAGAGGATTTTGCAATAGCAGTTTTCAGTTGTTCCCAAAGTGTTTCAGGGGAGGAGTCTACTGGGTCCGCTGTGTCTTTGAGCCTGCGCTGTAAATCTGTCTGAAAGGCAGCTTTCACATCGTCACGCTGAAGGCTGGCAACGTCAAGCTTTTTCTTGGGGGGCCCCCATTTCTTGGGTTTTGGCTTGAAGTGGAGCCTGAGTTTGCAGCGGACAAGGCGGTGGTCAGTGTGGCACTCTGCGCTGGGCATCACTCTGGTGAGGAGGACGTCACTGCGGTCCCTCTGACGCACTAGGATATAGTCGATAAGGTGCCAGTGTTTGGAGCGAGGATGCATCCAGGTGGTCTTTCGACTGTCCTTTTGCTGAAAAGTAGTGTTGGTGATGACCAGTTGCTGCTCCGCACAGAACTCCAACAGTAGGGGGCCATTGTCATTGCAGTTCCCCACGCCATGCTTGCCGAGGACTCCTTTCCAGGCTTCAGAGTCCTGGCCCACTCTGGCGTTGAAGTCGCCAAGGATGATGACTTTGTCGTCTGCAGGGGTACTCTGTAGGAGGCTGCGCAGGTCAGTGTAAAACTTGTCCTTTTCAGCAGGCTCTGCCAGGAGGGTTGGGGAGTACACACTGAGAAGGGTGACGTGCTGCTGGTGCCTCAGTGGGAGGCGCATGGACATGATGCGGTCTGAGTGGCCCGTTGGTAGGTTTTCCAGCTTAGTCGCAATGTAGATGTTAGCAACGGCAAGTTTGTAAAATGACGATTTGTTTTCTGTCAAAACATTTTACCGTTGAAAAATAAAGTTTCATCATCATCATCATCATCATCATCATCATCTCTCTCTCTCTCTCTCTCTCTCTCTCTCTCTCTCTCTCTCTCTCTCTCAATCACTCTCTCCCCCTCTCTCTCTCTCTCTTTCTCTCTCTCTCTCTCTCTCTCTCTCTCTCTCTCTCTCTCTCTCTCTCTCTCTCTCTCTCTCTCTCTCTCTCTCTCTCTCTCTCTCTCTCTCTCTCTCTCTCTCTCTCTCTCTCTCTCTCTCTCTCTCTCTCTCTCTCTCTCTCTCCTGCGACCGACCGCCGGAGGAAGCGGTCGACTTTTTCCGTTCTCTCCGCTGTACAGTCAAGCGGACGAGATATCAGTTTGATGGATTGCATTGTGTGCTACTATTCTACGCTACTCGGACGTTTTGTTATCTAATTGTGCACATTACTTTGTGATCTCCTTGCATATCTGGATACTATTTTGGATTTCATATTCAGTGGTGATTTAACCGTGTGGTGTTTTGTTGTGCGTGGTCTTTTTGGAACTATTTCAGTCACATCCTCCATTGTGGTTTATTATTACCGGACTCTAACGTGCTGTTTACATCAACTAATTGCCTTTTCCTGGACTTCAAACGCGTACTGCGACTGAGGGTGGACTTGACGGTGTTTATAGTGAGTAAAAGACAAACAAACCAAAAACAAAACAAAACCAACAACATGTTTTTACGTTCCTTCGGCCTGTACGCTGCATGTTCCATAGACTAGCCACACTGGTCACCATACTAAGACTGCTTTCGCTGCCACGAAACTAGTGCCAGCTGTGTTTACACTGCAGTCTATCCGTCGGACTGTCATGCTTGACCGCCCGTGTAATCAGTTCCAGCCTTATCTGCCTTGGGTCATCAGCTTGGCAGGCCCCCATCGTACGTCATCAATCCATGCCAGCTAGTACCCTCTCCCCTCCCCCTCCCTCGGGGCTACAGTCTGTTGTGTTCACCCCCTACCGATTGCACCCCCTCACCCCCGGCCCCTCTTCTTCATCCTCACACGCCGCGACTTTCAACTTTGTCTCACACTGAGCCCCACTCCCCCCTTCACCCCTATCTCCCTTTCTTCCCTTCATCACACTCTTCTCCACTGACACTCCCCCTCCCCCCCCCCCTATTTCTTATTCCCTCCTCTTTACACCCCCTCTCTTCCACTTCGCCCAGTCCATCTTAGAACATCCCACCCCCCACCTCCTTTTATCTCTTCCCTCCCTGCCCCTAACCCAGCACCATGGCAACTCGATCTGTTGTACACCATCCTCCCACCACACCCACCATCCAGCGGGACCCAGTACTTAAAGACACTCTTGACAAACTGCAAACAAGGTTTGAAAGCAAAGGTCCTAATGCTCTCAGTACACTTAAAACGTGGAGAAATGCCCTGTATGTCAGGTATATGCAGCTTTTGCCCAACCACAGTTCCAAAGCATACAAAGTATCATGGGAAGACTTTGATTTTGAGAATGACGTTATTACCATTGACGGCTACCTCTCCCTTTACACCCCTGTTCCTGAACACCTGGCCAAGACAATTGTCAAAATCTACGAAGGGCCAGTACAAACAGAAGACAACAAACAAATCGTAATCACAGTACATTTCCGGAAAAGAAGGACGACCGGCGGCACCTGCATGATCCAGGGAAAGAGAAAGGGTCTATGGGTGAGATCTGAGTACCGGGCCCTTTGCGACTTTGTACAGCAATTAATGGATGGTACAGCTGACCTCTCAGAAAATGTCCCTGTTACAATAAACCGGCCTCCATCTTCCAACGGACCAACACCCAGTACCTCCACCACCACCTCCCCCGCCACCTCTCCTGGCTCCTCGCGGGGCATACTGTTGGCTGTTTCCCTGGCCGACACCCCCGTCACCCTTTCCACTCCCTCAGCTGACAAAGAAGTTTCCCTTCTGGTGCAGCCACCAGCCGAACAGTATGCGGGAAAAGAGGATTACCAGCCAGCGCCCCTCCCACCCGACCACCTTTATGTGCCACAAGTCGTCTCTCCCTCCACTATTCCCTCCCCCGAGCAACCACTGGTTGCCACGTCTTCTGTCTCAGCGGATGTTGACAGCGTATCTGCCGTGCCCTACATCCTCCCCCCTCCCCAACCTATCACCAGTCGTGGCAGCTCCTGTTCAAAGGTTCTACTTGCTACCTCCTCACCCGGCGCGTGTCCTGGTGCAACTGGGGACTTGGCACACCCGGCTGTCTGTCCTGCTGAGGTCATCACTACTGACGCAACTCCAGCTACTCGATCGGCCACTGCCGTAGACTCACTCTACATTGTCCTCCCTCTACAACAGCTGGTAGCTCTTCCAGCACTACGTGCTTCGTCATTGCTCCAAGCCCGACTACGCACTGCTCATGATCTCATCACGAGCCTTCGGACCGACGTAAACACCCTGTTTAAAGGACTGTCCGCAGCTTCAGCGAAAATCGATCAGCTAGACAGTCAGGTCCGCGATGAGGCAGTGAAGAGATCCAATGACGTTTGGGCCTCAGAGCGATTCATGGGAGAGAAATTGGCATATTTGGAAGAGAGGATGACTAGTGTGGAAGCAGCTGTACACACCACAGGCAGCACGGTCAATCATTTATCCTCTGCTAAACAGAGCCACAGCCAGCGCCTGAAAGACATACAAAAATATCTTAAAAAACATGCGGCGATATCTTCCACTCGCTCTGATGCTAACAACAGTTACACGTCCCAAATATCTCCATCTGCTGCTGTTGATAACAGCACTTCGCTGCAACAGGAAATGGGCAACACGGCTGCTAAGCCCCATTGCCCCGCCCCTCCGCCCGTGATGCAAGACAACCGCACGCCGACCCGGGAGCAGGCTATTGGTTTATCTGAGGATAAGTGCCAGCACATTCCAGTGCGGATTACCGGCGGCCTGCCTGAGGTGAACACCGGAGCGGATCAAGTCCGCAGCCAGCAACAGCGAAACAACAGACTGTCTCCAGGGGAACAAGTGCTACTGCACCAAGTTTACGCCGACACCAGCACCCTGGTCATTGGGGACTCTGTTGTGCGCTACTTCAAAGCAGAAAAGATGGCAACCTACCCTGGGGAAAAGGTACAAGTTGTATCTGTTTCTGGCCTGCGCACTGCCCATGCAATTAACTGGCTCCAGAAACAACACGTGTCCCACACCGTAACACTGGTGACCTTCCATGTGGGGGTCAATGACAGCAAACATAAGGAAGTCACCAGTGCTGTGTGGGAGAAACTCATCGGGGAATGCAGACGGGTATTTCCCGGTGCCCGTCTGCAGGCTTCTTCCATCCTGCCGACCGCACGAGGACACCAGCTTGACAGGGCCATCACCGCCTCCAATGGTAATCTGTACCATGCATGCAGAAAGCTGGGTGTTAAATATGTCGAAAACACCCCTGTTTTCATCGCTTCTAATGGATTCCAACGAAGGAAGCTCTACAGGCGCGGTGACCCCATCCACCCCAGCCGCCAGGGCACCATCAGTCTCGCTATCAACATTAAGAGGGGTGGAACAACTACTGATGTCGCCCTTGCCAACAACCATGATGCAGACAGTGGCCGTGACCGCTATCAAAGATGTGACGACCACTACATTGACACGTTTGTCAATGTCGTAGCCGGAAGGCAGCCACTGTCCTCCACTGTGACCGCACCAGGCCTAGAGTCACAATATTGTGAAGCCAGGTTTGGTGCCACGGGGGAGAGTCGTGAGAGTCAAGGCAAACAGTCAGGGACCTCCGCTGTGGCACCAGGCCTGGAGTCACAGTACTGTGAAGCCAGGTTTGGTGCTACAGGGGAGAGTCAAGTTAACCAGCAGCAGATACAGGACCAGAATTTTACATGGCAGCAGTCACTATTGCCTCCATATCATGCCGTGTTTCCACAGTACCGTATGGCGGTGCCAGCGGGACACCTCATTAGAAACACTGTGACGCCATCTTATCCATTTAGCGTCACGCCGCCCGCTTTTCCCCCATACAATACACAACAGGAACTCTGGGCACGTTACGCCAGTCAACAGCCTGTTTATGCTTACTAGGCTAGTCACCAGTACGACACCATAATTTTAATTAAGTGTTCACTACACTGCGTTTTTTCCGGCCTGTTTTTCTATGATTACAGTTTTATACGATTACAGTGAATTGTTCGCCATCGTTTATTCTGTGCTCGCGCTGAGACTTTAGCTTATTAGCTCTTTGTTGGACCATAAAATCATCTAACTTGGCTCTTGCCTGCAGTCGATTCTTTTCAAGTCGATCTTATCTTCACATTTAGAGCGATTTGTGACGCTTGTCTTAATCACACGTGTGCACGACTGACGAATTCAGTGCGCTGTGACACTTTCCCTCGTCGTGTTTTTCCTTCACTTCCTGGTGCTAGTTTGCCTGTGCACACCTTAGTAGTGCTGACAGACTTACATTCCCTGCCCCGCAGGGATTGTTCGGCTGTGACAGTGTACAGTGTTTGTGTGCTGAAGGTATTAGTCCCCCAGCTGTGACATCAAAAATACTGGCCACAACGGAGTAAGGCAGTGATCTCTTTTGCTTATCTTCGCAGTGTTGTGTTTTAGTATCAAAGCGAAGAACAAAACTCTAATTCACTTCAGTTAATTTACGAACTTTTAAACGTTTATTTGTTGTGGTTTCTATTACACGTTAGCATAGACTCGCGGTTCTATCATGATTTGTGACCGCCAACTACACATTGGTCATTTGAACGTTTACCACCTAGCCAATAAAATAACCGATCTTTGTGTGCTCTTGACGCAACCCAAACCTTTCCATTTATTTGGTGTCACAGAATCGCGCCTCAATCCTAACATCAGTGATGAGGCCGTTTCTATCCAGGACTTTACCGTCCTACGCCGTGATCCTGAATACACAGGTCAGACGGGCATAGCGGTGTATATTCACAACTCGATCAGCGGCATCGCCCGTCGGCGTAAGGACCTGGAATCACAAACGGTGGAATGTGTGTGGATTGAGTTAAGGGCAGACAAAGGTAGTCCTGTGCTCATTGGGTACGTCTACAGAAACCCAGCATCAACATTCCAGTGGTTCGATGACTTTACTGTTATGATGGATAAGTAAAAAAATCCAGTGCTGAAATGTTGATACTGGGCGACCTTAATATTAATATGTTCTTGAATAACCCCGCCTGGGAGTGTACTATCTCTATGTTTGGGTTGAAACAGTTAGTTAGAACAGCAACCCGTGTTAGTCAAACTTCCTCCACCCTTATCGACCACATCTACACGACCAATAAGTCAAGGGTGGTGGGAGTAGAAGTGCCCCAGGTAGGGATTAGCGATCACTACCCTGTGTGCTGCTGCTTGATCTTAAAATCGGGTAATTCTTTCCGCAAGCACCAGCACACAACCATTAGATACAGATCGCTTAAACACTTTAACAAGGATGCTTTTCTTTATGATCTGAGTCACGCGCCATTTGATATGGCCTATCACCATAATGACCCTGACGACGCTTTGACTGAGTGGTACAGATTGTTCCTTGGTGCTCTAAATAAACATGCTCCATACAGAGAAAAAAGGGTAAAGAACCCCCAACTTCCTGCCTGGTTAAGTAAGGAGATCAAGGTTGCCATGCAAGTCAGAAATGAATATAAACGAAATAAAGATTTTGCAGCTTTTCGGAAACACAGAAATTACGTAAAACATTTAGTAAGAAAAGCTCAGAGATCGCATTTTCATCGTCTTATGGACGGCAAAAAAGATATTGTGTCTGTATGGCGTGCGCTCAATGCTTTTTCGAGGTCTAAAAATACCGCACAATGTACACAAATATCACCTGATGTATTCAATCAGCATTTTCTCTCCTCTGCCAGTAAATTACTTAAGAATACGTCCCCCGATCATTCACCTGTTGTGTCGAACAAGTTAAAGACGTTCTGCGCAGAAAGGCTCAGTCCTGACACCTCATTCACTGTTCCGCTCTTAACAGTTCATGACGTGGGGAAAAACATTTCATTATTAAAGAATAAAGGTACGTCTGGCCATGATGGTATTAGTAGCGTTGTCTTAAAGATGGCCATACCATATATCACTGAGTCACTAACATACATATATAATCTTTGTATTCAGCAAGGGAAATTTCCGTCTAGTTTAAAGAAAGCTAAGGTAATCCCCCTGCCTAAAACAAAAAATCTCACTGATCCTAACATGTTCAGACCTATTTCCCTGTTGTCAAATGTATCCAAACCGCTCGAAAAGCATATTCATACGCACTTACATCAGTTTCTGGAAACACATAAGCTCTTTCATCCATTACAGTCTGGCTTTCGTCGGAAACACTCATGTCATACAGCACTAATACACTTAGTTGACAGATGGCTGGCCGCCATAAATAGCGGACACATGAATGGAGCTGTATTTTTGGACCTGTCAAAAGCGTTTGACCTAGTTAATCATGATAAACTGATTCAAAAACTTGCTGTTTATCAGTCAAGTGTTAGCACCCTTGCGTTTTTTACATCATATCTGCACGGGCGTACACAATACGTGTCTGTAAATGGAACAAACTCAGTAGAAGGGGTGATACAGCACGGGGTACCACAAGGGTCAATTCTTGGCCCATTATTGTTTTCTATTTTTATCAATGATCTTCCTTTACATATATCTGACCCCAATGTCACTTGCAGCCTCTTTGCTGACGATGGAACACTTGACATTTCATCATCAAATGTAACCTGTATGACTCAGTCACTACAGAAAAGCTTGAACGATGTATCTGAATGGTGTAAAAACAATTCCATGATACCGAACCCTGATAAAACTAAGTGTATGTTAATTACAACCAGGCAGAAGCATCAACTGAATCCATCTCGCCTTATGCTCTCGTTTAATGGCCAGCCTGTTGAACAAGTCAGAGAACAGCGCGTGCTTGGTATCATCATAGACAACAAGTTGTGCTGGCAAAGTCACATAACTAAAGTATGTAAAACAGTATCTAAGAATTTATTCCTTTTATCAAAATTGAGATATTTCACTGATGAACCAACAAGGAAGCTCTTCTATTGTGCCCATATACAGCCACATTTAGATTACGTCTCCACTGTTTGGGACGGCAGTAGTGACGCAAACTTAAAAAGGCTGAACTCGCTCCACAGAAGGGCCATAAAACTAATTGTTGATAGATCTACAGAAATCATAAGTACTGACGACAAATTCAAGATGCTAGATATCCTGCCACTTGAGCAGCAATTTAGTTACAACAAGCTGATACTCGTGTACAAAATTACACGCTCGGAAACGCCAACCTATCTCACTAATATATTTCATTTCGCTCACAGGTCTAGTCGAGCACCAGGAAACAATCTGGTAGTGCCCATGCCACGTCTAGATATTTATAAGACATCCTTGTCTTATTCAGGAGCTAAGATTTGGAACACGATTCCCGCAGATATTAGAGCAGCCTCTTCAGTCAAAACGTTCAGGACACAACTGCTGAAATATCTTAGAAGTAGATAAAATACTATTTCAGCTACATGGTGTGTCATGTCTGGCAGGTGCGCATTGGTATACCAGTCTGCGCGTCGAACCCTTGCGTTCGTGTGTGTGTCGCTTTTTTTTTTTTTTTTTTTTTTTTTTTTTATTAGAATTATTATTTCATTTTCATTCATGTACATATTAACTTTTTACCCCTATGTGTGTGTGTGTGTGTGTGTGTGTGTGTGTGTGTGTGTGTGTGTGTGTGTGTGTGTGTGTGTGTGTGTGTGTGTATGTGTGTGTATGATGATGATGTATGCGTGAGCAAGGACATGATTGAAAACAGGTCTATGGCCTAATCATTTATCCTTGGAAAATAAAGTTTCATTTCATTTCATTTCATTTCATTTCATTTCATTTCTCTCTCTCTCTCTCTCTCTCTCTCTCTCTCTCTCTCTCTCTCTCTCTCTCTCTCTCTCTCTCTCTCTCTCTCTCTCTCCCCACAAACACACTCCACTTTAGTGCATTCGTGCTAAAATCGTTTATTCTCGGTTTGGGTGTGTATATATGATGTATTTGTACGGTATGCACTAGACGGGGAAGTGGCGCAGTGGTTAAGGCGTCTGCCTCCAATGCCAAAGGTGCGAGGTTCGATACCGGGTTCCGGCGTTGGATTTTTCTCCTTTGGTAAGTGTCACCGTCTGGGCAGTGGGCAGATGTTCACATCTGCACGGGACATAGACGACCCCGGCCCCCACGAGTCCCCTGCTGTCTTGCAGGCTTGGACGCTTGGCTGCGGAAAGGCTAAGGGAGGAAACCCCTGACATCAAAGCCCCCGTGTCTCCATGGAAGGCTTTTGAGCCAGAGACTAAGACAAGGACAGTATGATATAAAACCTACGACCCGAGGACCTCGATGCCACCGTCCCAGCTTGCTCCCAGTACTGTGCACACTGCACTCCACCAAAAAGCTCCACCGCGCAGGCTTTAGGAAACGCCCACGAACTATGACACTGAACTTTCCAAGTCTTGTAGCGATGGGCAAGGGGCAAAACGGCAGGTGAAAGATGTCACTGGAAGCCGCAGTCTCAAACCTGCATGCAGGCGTTTCAGGATATTGGTCGCCTGATGTTGACCTGGGGATGACAACGTCACTCGGCACACCCTGAACGGCCAAGCAGCCTTCCCTAGGGACAGCACTGCTTGCTCCACACGGAGAGGGGCCTAGAAAAGCTCATCCCCTCGTAACCCAGTTGGCTAGCCGCGGTCAACGGGCATCTTCTCATGCGGTCAGAAAACAAGAAAAAACAATGGATCCACTTTCATGACGACCACGACCGGACTCAACGTAGCATGCTGGAACATCCGAACCATGCTCGACACAGCAGACAGCGGACGCCCTGAACGTCACTCCGCCCTCATTGCCCAAGAATTGCGGAGGTTAAACATCGACATCGCCGCGCTCAGCGAAGTACGCCTCCCGGAGGAAGGCAGCCTCAAAGAACTTGGCGCTGGCTACACCCTCTACTGGTCAGGCAGGCCTGCATCAGAAAGACGGGCTCTCAGGCGTGGGCTTCATGGTGAAGACCAACATTGCGACTAAGTTGGAAAACCTACCAACGGGTCACTCGAACCGCATCATGTCCATGCGCCTCCCACTGAATCACCAGCAATACGTCACCCTTCTCAGTGTGTCCCAACCCTCCTGGCAGAGCCTGCAGAAAAAGACAAGTTCTACTCTGACCTGCGCAGCCTCCTGCAGAGCACCCCTGCAGACGACAAAGTCATCATCCTTGGCGACTTCAACGCCAGAGTGGGCCAAGTCTCTGAAGCCTGGAAAGGAGTCCTCGGCAAGCATGGCGTTGGGAACTGCAATGACAATGGTCGCCTACTGTTGGAGCTCTGTGCAGAGCAGCAACTTGTCATCACCAACACTACTTTCCAGCAAAAGGACAGTCGAAAGACCACCTGGATGCATCCTCGCTCCAAGCACTGGCACCTTATCGACTATGTCCTAGTGCGTCAGAGGGACCGCAGTGACGTCCTCCTCACCAGAGTGATGCCCAGCGCAGAGTGCCACACTGACCACCGCCTTGTTCGCTGCAAACTCAGGCTCCGCCTTAAGCTGAAACCCAGGAAAGGGGGCTCCCCCAAGAAAAAGCTTGATGTTGCCAGCCTTCAGCGTGACGACAAGAAAGCTGCCCTTCAGGCCGATTTACAGCGCATGCTCAAAGACACAGTTGATCCAGCAGACTCCTCCCCTGAAACACTCTGGGAACAACTGATAACTGCTATTGTAAAATCTTCTGTGGAAGTCTTGGGCTTTGCTAGAAAGAGGAACAAAGACTGGTTTGACGAAAACGACGTAGAGATCAAGGAACTTCTAGCAAAAAAAAGAGCCGCCCACCAGGCCCGCCCAGCCTTCCTGCCCTGTGAAGAAGTCTGCCTTCCGCCTCATCTGCAGCAGTCTCCAGCTCAAGATTAAAGAGCTCCAGATCGAGTGGTGGTCCAGACTCGATATGCGCTGACAACGGTGACTACAGGGGCTTCTACGAAGGACTGAAAGCAGTGTATGGCCCTAGGCACCTGGTACAAAGGCCCCTGCGAAGCGCTGCAGATAATACCTCCATCTTGAACCGCTGGTCGGAATACTTTCAGGACCTCTTCGGCGCTGAGCGCACTGTTCAAGAAACAGTCATCCTCCAAATCCCACACCTTCCACTAAAGGTTGAATTGGACGAACCGCCCACCGCCGAAGAGACCCTCACAGCCATCCACCAGCTCAAGAGTGGCAAAGCAGCAGGCATTGACGGAATCCCGCCAGATATCTGGAAACATGGAGGCCCAGCACTGCACAACAAGCTCCACGACCTCTTTCTCTGCTGCTGGGAAAAAGGAACACTACCAAAGGATCTCCGTGATGCAGTCATCATCACCCTGTACAAGAACAAAGGAGAGAAGTCTGCCTGCTCTAATTATCGTGGAATTATCCTGCTGTTCATTGCCGGGAAAATTCTCGCAAGGTTGCTCCTTAATCGGCTGGTACCTGCCATCGCTGAAGACCACCTGCCAGAGGGCCAGTGTGGCTTCAGAGCCAACAGGAGTACCACCGACATGGTCTTTGTGCTGAGACAGCTTAAGGAGAAGTGCTGCGAGCAGAACAAAGGGCTGTACGTAACCTTTGTCGACCTAACAAAAGCGTTTGACACTGTGAGCAGGCAAGGTATGTGGCAGATCCTGGAGCGACTAGGCTGTCCCCCAAAGTTCCTCAACATGATCGTCTAGCTCCACGAGGACCATCATGGCCAGGTCAGACTAAACAGTGACCTCTCAGAACCATTCCCCATTCGCAACGGCGTGAAGCAAGGCTACGTGCTGGCACAGACCCTCTTCACCATCTTCTTCAGCATGATGTTGAAGCAGGCCACAGTGGACCTCGATGATAACGACGCAGTGTACATCAGGTATCGTCTCGATGGCAGCCTGTTCAACCTCAGATGACTGCAGGCCCACACGAAAACCCTAGACCAACTGATTCGTGAGCTGCTTTTTGCTGATGACGCTGCCCTCGTTGCACACACAGAGAGAGCCTTGCAGCGCATTACGTCCTGCTTCGCAGATGCCGCCCAGCTCTTTGGACTTGAGGTCAGTCTGAAAAAGACAGAGGTCCTTCATCAGCCGGCACCCAAGGAAGAGCATCGCCCTCCCCACATCACCATCGGCGAGTCCGAACTGAAGTCTGTACACCAGTTTACCTACCTTGGCTGCATCATCACGTCAGACGCCAAGCTGGACAAGGAGCTGGACAACAGGCTGGCAAAAGCGAACAGTGCTTTCGGGCGACTATTCAAGCGGGTGTGGCACAATCAACAGCTGAAAAAAGGCACCAAGATCAGCGTGTACAGAGCTGTCGTCCTCACCACCCTGCTGTACGGTTCCGAGTCCTGGGTCCTCTACCGCAGCCAACCTCGACTCCTCGAACGCTTTCACCAGCGCTGCCTGCGTACCATCCTCAGCATTCACTGGAGTGACTATGTCACCAACGTCGAGGTCCTTGAACAGGCGGAAACTGTGAGCATCGAGGCTTTGCTGCTGCGGACACAGCTCTGCTGGGCGGGGCACGTCTCCAGGATGGAGGATCATCGCCTACCCAAGATCACTCTGTTCGGCGAGCTCGCCACTGGACACAGAGACAGAGGGGCACCAAAGAAGAGATACAAAGACGGTCTCAAGAAGTCACTTAGTGCCTGCCAAATCGACCACCGCCAGTGGTCTTCGCTTACTGCGGACCGTGACACCTGGCGCTCCACCATTCACAATGCAGCCGTCTCCTTTGAGGACTCTCACAGAGCTAGCCTTAAGGACAAGCGGTTTAGAAGAAAAAACAGAGCTGTCGTAACTCAGAACCCTGACCAGACCTTCCCCTGCAGCCACTGGGGTCGAACCTGCCTGTCCCGGATTGGCCTCCGCAGCCATGAAAATGCCTGCAGACGACGTGGGCAAGCCCTATAGAATCTTCGTTCGCGAAGTCAAGCCAAGAGACGGTATGCACTCTGTATGTTTTCTTGTTACTATTTTGAAAACAAGGTTCAATAATAATAATAAAATATTTCTGTAAAGCAGCTTACTCATAAATATTTTGTTTCACAATTTTGTATGTATTGTGAAAATGCAAGTTTGTCATTGTGGTGTCTGTGGAAAGTTGTCATTTTGATTTGAGCTCCCCCTCTCTCCTCCCCTCTCGGGAGCGTCAGCACTCATTCATGTCGTTTTCCGGTATGGATTCACGTGTCTTAAGTGAATTTGCCAAGTATGATATTTGGCCCTCGGGTGTGTGGTTGTGTCTCCTACATTCTGGCGATTTGTCACGCGAGAGGATGGAGTTTTTCGTGAGTAATGACTTATAAGTGTTTAACCATATATGATTTCCACTGAACTCTCTTGTCTACCATTTTCAAATTTTGTACACTTGTGACTCATATGGGCCCGAGTGTTTTGTGGACAGGGGGCATCAGACCTGGCTACGCCTGTCATCATAGTCCCATCACTGTGTAAACACACCAGCGCAGATGCCTGGCCCAGGGGTCAGGGGTCTGACCTCATCATCCGACCGCCTCTATATCTGTCAAACATAAAAGCAGAGATAGGAGAAATAAGAGTTTCAACTCTCGTGGTGCCCTGTGTTTGTCAAAATTGGCCGCCAAAGACAACCCAGTGCAAATCATTGTCGACCACTGAATATCTCTTCGTTTATACCAACAAAAACCAGCAAACATTCAACAGCGCCTCACAGCTGCGCCTTCAGATAATACCAACTTGCGTCTTCAGACCCCACTCCTTACACCAGGTTTTTCCACCCGTGACCGGCCGTGTATTGTCAGGCCATGTGTGTGCTAATCTATGCGTTGTCTGTAGGCGATTAGTCTTTGTGTGGTGTCAGCTAGAGTGATGCCAAGATGGGCCCGACCACACGGTCCAAGCTAGGCTTCACACAGACAAACGCAGAAGAAATAAGACGTACTCTGGACCCCATTCAGATCACTTACCATACTGACCATACGAAGTTACCAGTGTGCGAAAGGTGTTAAATCTACGCTACGTTGACGAATTTCGGCCTCAACGTGTCAAAACAACCTGGGAGGATAATGGATAACACCATACCATTTATGAACACCTAATTGATCTAGATCTGAGTAGTCTGCCCAAAGACCTTGTGCATTCAACTATACGGCTGAAAGACGGTACGCGGCAACTTCTTGTCATCCATGTATATTACACAACAGCAAGTTTCCTGGTGCAGGGCCGGTCCTGCCGCCAGGGAGTTTGCGGCATTGAGAGACATCGTAAACGCCTTGACCGCCCAGTCTGGACACAGTTGGCGCTGCCGTCTAGAGTTGACTCTGCACTGCCAGTGGACCATGACTCCTTGACCAACACCGAGATGGACGACACCGTCAGCCCCACCAGCAAGGACAACGCCACCAGCGGCAACTGTACTCGCGCTGTCATCACAACTCTCTTCGGCGACAGTAGCATCACCATCAAGACCAGCGACAGCGACATAAGTAATGGTACTTCATTACCGACAATCCCACCACCATCACAACTAGTGACAACGTCGACAGTGTTAGTGCTGCCGATACCTCTGACCTTGGTAACACTGGCATAACCACCAACGTCAACAGTGCTAGTACCGCCAGTAAGTCTGACATCGGGAGCACTGGCACCACCATCAGCGACAGCCTCATCAGTGCTGGTGCTGCCAATATGTCTGAAATCGGCAGCACTGGCGTCACCATCAGCGACCGCGTCAACAATGCTGGTGATGCCAAAATGTCTGACATCGGCATCACTGGCACCACCATCAGCGACAGCGTCAACAGTGCTGGTGCTGCCAATACGTCTGATATCGGCAGCACTGGCACCACCATCAGCGTCAGCGTCAACAGTGATGGTGCTGCCAATACGTCTGACATTGGCAGCACTGGCGCCACCATCAGAGACAGCGTCAACAGTCCTAAAGCTGCCAATATGTCTGTCATCGGCAGCACTGGAACCACCATCAGCGACAGAGTCAGCAGTCCTGGTGCTGCCAATACGTCTGACATCGGCAGAACGGGCACTACCATAAGCGACAGCGTCAACAGTGCTGGTGCTGTCAATATCTCTGACATCAGCAGCACTGGCACCACCATCAGCGACAGCGTCAACAGTGCTTGTGCTGCCAATGCCTGTGACGTCGGCAGCGCTAGCATCAACGTCCCCATGAGCGACAGCTTTAACAGTGCTTGTGCTGCCAATACGTTTACCACCGGCAGCACTGGTGTCAGCATCTCCACCAGCGACCGTGACAGCAGTGTTCCAGCTGCAGTACAACAGACGCTCGCGGCACTGGCACTCATCCATCTGCTCCTGTTGCTTCAGTGTTCACCGAGTCTGCGTGCCAGACAGTCTGCCCGGTAGTAAGTAACCCTGACCCCCTGGCTGTTGAGCGCCTGATGGCGGAGATATCGGCTCTCCGATACGCCGTTGCGGAGATCCGCCACTCGTACAACATCGAGGTGGATTCCCTACACACAGAGATCAGACACCTGCGTGAGCGGATCACCCAGCTGGAGGGGGAGAAGGAAGGCCAGAGAAGCGACAGGAAAAGCGGCAAGAAGAACCCGTCACCCCGTCCAATACTCGGCCCAAGCAAGCGCTGGAAAAGTCGTCAACCTCAACGACAATTTTTGAGCCCCCCGCGTGCATCTCCGCTAACCCCCGAGCGCAAAGAACCGGCATCAAAACGACCATCTTCAGCTACCGACAAAGCCACCGACCTTTCTGCACTCCAAAACCCAAAGCCCGGCACCCAGTCACTGCTTCTCGGCGATTCGATACTACGCGGCCTTCATGGAGACATGATGTCTGTCACTGGCACAGACAAAGCGCAGGTCGCGTCAGTGTCAGACCTCGACAGAGCCGGCATCCTCCAGCGCCTTCACGAAGCCAACCCCACGATTGCAGTCACCACAGTCGTCATCTATTCGGCAACAATGATTGTAAGCGTGGGTTCGTCAGCATGAGGGGCTGGAAGGATGTGACTTCTGCTGCCAGACGAGAATCTTTATTAAGCCAGAAATCTTCATCTCGTCCATCCTGCCCACGAACAACGAACGTCAGCAGCCGGATCCTTGCGTTAGAGACACCAACCTTTGTCTCAGGGAGGTGTGCCACTTGCTGAAGGTCAACTTAATTGACAACGACCAAGCGTTTTACACAAGGACCGGCGAGGTAAAGAGCGGGTGGTTTAGAAACACCATCTATCCGAACAAGCGGGTCACCAGTGCTCTCGCTGTAAACATAAAGCGGGCGTATTCTGGTCGTACCTCCAACAACGTACCCCCCCCCCCCCCCCCCCCCCCCCGCCAACTGAGGCTGAACACCAAAACCCACGCCACCACGGACAGCTAAATATAGTAACGAGTGTAACGCACGCAGACTTGCCCACAGTCGTACGCACAGACTCTCACGCAACAGACGCATACACCGCCACTGACTCAGACGGGCGCATTCATGCGGTAAAACTCAACACACGGGCTCCCTTTCTAAAGTGACTTTTATACAAGATAAATATACGAAAAAACGCTCACAACTATCAAGCTATATACATCACTCCTTTCCCCACACCCAGCATCCACATCACATACACATCACACACTATCTCGGCCAGGCTAGGCTTTAGTTTCACACTGTCTCCAACCTGTTTGATGTTATTGCCTGGTTACGGTGGTCCTTCTCACGTCTAGGCGTGAAAGTCCTTCGTTGTACGCTTCTTCCTGCCGTCCTGTCTGTAACACGGACGTCCTCGTACTCGTACTGTTGCGCAGTTCTCGCTTTGACTCGGGTGTCTCGGTCCCGGTCGCTTCACTACCTGAGTGACGAGCTGGAGGGGTGATGACCTCACGTTAGGTCTGGTGACTCGACGTCTCGGCGTCCGTCGCGCCCTCTTTACAAGCACTCTGAATACGACAACGAAAGTCCCAACGTAACACTTGCTAAACACACAACATATTATTGGATCAATGAGAAACGTCACGTAACCTGGCCGATACAAATAACTCACACGCTCATTCACACACACACACGTGCTTCATAAACTGTCTACTTCCGTAACACCCCCATATCTCTGTCACTATCTTGAAACAGACTATAGCCTAACACTCTTGCTATACACTACTCTATACACTGGAAAAGACTATGCTTAACCAACCACGTACTATCTTTATAGCGACTTAGACATACACCCCTCACATTCCTTTAGTTATCTATCTCGGTAAACAACTGTATACAAAAACACCGGTTACTTCACTGAAATTCTAAACCAACATAACTAAACCAAACGGGTCAACCCTATACAAACAAATTACTCTTAGCAACGCATACTGTCTTTAACTAAGCAACTATCAATGCTACATATATAGAAACTTACCGGAAATCTAGGCATTCAGAGTCTTGGAATACGGGGCTAGCTGTCTCACATACATCCGTCCAAGCTGACGATAAAGCCCCGTACTACCGATCTAGACCTCTGACAGACACAGCTTTTGCCTAGAACTCACTACACAGAACTCACCAAAACTCCATGTCTTACGGATTTCATGTGGAGCCTCATGCCACCCGGACTATCGGCACAAACAAACCGTTAACAAAACCGTACCGTATTTATCCTACTGTGTGAGCACTATGCACGAGCATAGAGCTTCATCACACCGAGCATGGCGGTAAAACCGGGCATCCCGGCCCTAGAGACCAAGGGCCTACACACAGTCATCACCCGCAGCGCGCAGCCAGTTCCAGCCTGGCGCCCCGATTCCGCCAGAAGCAAGCTGTGACGAAAGTCTTCAGAGTGGCGCCCCGATTCCACCAAGAGCAGGCTTTTGCAAAAGACTCCAGTCAGCACGATCGGAACCATGCTGTCCGTACACCAGCGCCTTCTGTGTATGGCGGTGGATAAAACACCGGGGCTGCTCCAGAACACAAGCCACAACAGCCCGGCTATGATTGCACCTCAACACTCATGGGCGCCCCTTCATACATGGCAGGCGGTCGACCTGTGTACCCATATAGGGCTGGCTTAACTTGGCTAGACAAACCCGAACCTTGTCTCGGCGAGACACCCGAGACAGTCTTGGCGAGATACCCGTTCAACCCGTTTATTAGGTTCGGCACGTCTGATCTTGTCTCGGAGAGTTCGCCGAACCTAATAAAGGGGTGGGTCGGGTATCTCGCATTGACTGTCTCGGGTGTCTCGCCGAGACGAGGTTCGGGTTTGTCTCGCCCAGTTAAGCCAGCCCTTAATTACGCCAACCCCCCAACTTTCCCCTACCCCCCCCCCCCCCGCTGCCCCCACCCCCTGGAGTGCCGCAGCTTAGTGAGAGTGACTGTGCCTCCTTTTCACTGTTTCAAAAGTTCAAGCCACGCGCCGGAAATGAGGACTCGCGTCCCTAGGTGATAGCCACTTCGACAGTGTATGAATATTAGTAGGACTCGAGTCCCTAGGTGATAGCCATTTCGACAGTGTAGGAATATTAGTAGGACACGCGTCCCTAGGTGATAGCCATTTCGACAGTGTATGAATATTAGTAGGACACGTGTCCCTAGGTGATAGCCATTTCGACAGTGCATGAATATTAGTAGGACTCGCGTCCCTAGGTGATAGCCATTTCGACAGTGTATGAATATTAGTAGGACTCGCGTCCCTAGGTGATAGCCATTTCGACAGTGTATGAATATTAGTAGGACTCGCGTCCCTAGGTGATAGCCATTTCGACAGTGTATGAATATTAGTAGAACTCGCGTCCCTAGGTGATAGCCATTTCGACAGTGTATGAATATTAGTAGGACTCGCATCCCTAGGTGATAGCCATTTCGACAGTGTATGAATATTAGTAGGACTCGCGTCCCTAGGTGATAGCCATTTTGACAGTGTACGAATATTAGTAGGACACGCGTCCCTAGGCGATAGCCATTACGACAGTGTATGAATATTAGTAGGACACGCGTCCCTAGGTGATAGCCATTTCGACAGTGTATGAATATTAGTAGGACTCGCGTTCCTAGGTGATAGCCATTTCGACAGTGTATGAATATTAGTAGGACACGCCATTCTCAATTTGACAGCGTGTGTTTGAGTTGAGATTTGCGTCAGTTTCTTCTTCTTTGATAAAGTTCTGCTGTGCGCGTTTTTTTTTTAGTTGTTTGTTTGTTTGTTTGTTTTTGTTTGTTTTTTTTTAGCAATTATTTACAGTAATTCCCAATTTGCTATTATTATTTCCCGATTTAAATATACCTTTTTTCACTTAGCGATTTTCGAAATTATTTATAGTGACACCATTTTCTTAGACTTTAAATTCGTTCTTGTTTCTTTTTCTTCTTATTTTTAAGCCGTCAAAATAGCTCTGTGTATTACGAAATTTGTTGCAAGTGAACGTACATAGTTCCTTTGACAAGTTACTTCTTTTATTTATTTATTTATTTATTTATTTATTTATTTATTTATTTATTTATTTATTTATTTATTTATTTATTTATTATTTATTACAGTTGCCCACTTTGTTATTTTTGGGGGACATAAGAAAGCAAGAAAACCATAAACATTCTGCTGAACTCAGACTAAGCGCGTGATAAACATTGTGATTCTCTACCGTCTATTGTTTTACTGAGCTTTTTCTTTCAGCATTCTGTAGATATTGATATTAGTTGATTTCTTTTGGGGAGATTTTTGTTGTGACCATATTTGTATTATATCTCTCGCTACATTTGCGTTGTTACCGACATGCAAAATCGTAATCTAAATTCTATTCAGAAACGAACAGACGAACTGAGAATTGACCATCATAACATACACCATCCAGATAACAAGGTGCCAGATGTATCTGTGTTTTTTAACAAGCTCTTACATTTCAATATCTTTGGTGTGTCCGAGTCAAAGCTTAAAAGTTCAATAAGGAATAACTCCATTTCTGTCCCAAACTTCTCAGTATTCCGCATATATGTCTGTGATGAAGCTCTATGCTCGTGCATAGTGCCCACACAGTAGGGTAAATACGGTACGGTTTTTGTTAACGGGTTGTTTTGTGCCGATAGTCCGTGAGGCTCGTTGCATACGTGAAATCTTTAAGACATGGTTAGCACGGGAGTTTTAGTGAGTTCTGTTATAGTGAGTTCTAGGTGGAAGCTGTCTGGCAGAGCAGTGAACACGTTAGTACGGGATTTCTTGTTGTATAAAGCGGATGTGTTTTGAGATACCTAGCCCGTATTCCAAGACTCTGAAACCTAGAATTCAGAGTGCTTGTAAAGAGTGGAGCGACGGACGCCGAGACGTCAGTCACAGGGACCTAACGTCAGGTCATCCCTCCAGCTCTTCACTCAGGGAGTGAAGCGATTGGGACCGAGATACCCGAGTCAAAGCGAGAACTGCGCTACGGTACAAGTACGAGGACGTCCGTGATAAAGAGACAGGACGACAGGAA
>BTPG01000002.1:8835146-8852646 GCA_036245525.1 Semisulcospira habei | reverse complement strand
TGTTTACGATAGGCATCAAATTCCTTGTGTTTTTTTAAGTTCATTACGAAGTGACATAGCATCCTTGATATCTTTATTTAACCACAAGGGAGGCTGTGCACTTTTTACACGTTTTTCTCGGTATGGTGCATGTTTATCCAGTACACTTAGAAAAAGCTCATACCATTCTGCAAGCGCAGAATTGGGATCCGTGTAATTATAAACGTGACTGAAACATACTTGACAGAGATCCGATAGGAAAACATCTTTGTTAAAGTGTTTATAAGATCTGAATTTAATAGTGATGTGTTGGTGATTTTTGGGGCGTCGGTCACCTTTCAGAGCCCAGCTACAACAGACAGGGTAATGGTCACTAATAGCAACCTCGGGCACCTGCACCCCTAATACTCTAGTCTTGTTGTTTGTGTAAATATGGTCGATCAATGTTGAGGAACTGGCAGTTACTCTTGTTGCTTTAGTGACCAACTGTTTGAGACCAAACAAAGTAAGAGTAGTTTCCCAAGCAGGATTGGAAGAAAACAAATTAATGTTAAAGTCGCCTAAGATTAATAGATCAGAAGTACATTTGGTTGCATTGTCCATCATTTCCGTAAATGTGTCATACCATTCAAAAGTGGCTGAGGGATTTCGATAAACAAAGCAGATTAATAATGGGGTGGCTTTGCTTGCTTTTAGTTCAATCCAAACGCTTTCCACTAGGTCTGATTCTAGATCTGTCCTTCTTCGAGCGCAATCCCTAATTGAATTGTTTAAATACACGGCTATACCCGTGTGTTTAGGGGAAACAGAATCGCGACGAAATACATGAAAACCCGGGATAGAAATGGCTTCATCACTGATGTTAGAGCACAGTCGTGATTCAGTTATTCCAAACACGTGGAAAGCGTTTGGTTGACTCAACATCACACATAAATCTGGAACTTTGTTATACAAATGATATATATTTAAATGTCCTATAAGCAAATGATGCGTATCAGGCTTGTCTGTAGACATAACTGATGTAGAAAGATAACAATAAATCAACACCTATGAACCAAGAGCAAAAGATATATATTATTGTATAGACGTGTGTTGTTTTTCAGTGCAGACGAGGAAAAACAAGGCAGTCTATACGTTGACACACTACAAGTTCAATGTGTCTTGACCAACTGTCCAGTAGATGAAGAGTTACTCGAAGTTTTCCAAACAGCGTCAATAATCGCTTATGACTGATGGTGTGCTGGGAAACACACAAGGAAAAAATAGTGTCACAGTGCACTCGATGTGTGGTACGCTTACACAAAGATACCTAACCAGCGTCCCAAATCGCTCGAAATGTAAATTATGTATTCTCGTAGTGATAATGTTACTGATGTAGTTATAGACGAAGGATAGGAAATACCGTTACAGTGCGCACACGATATAAGAGATTAATTAGGAAGCAATGTCTATGATGTAGGAGATCACTTAGGAAGCAATGTGTATGATGTAAGAGATCACTTAGGAAGAAATGTCTAGTCACTGAAATTCTGCTGAACAACTGGCCCAACAGACAATTCATAGAATATAATGTTTAATAGATGTATATAGGATGCTCTGGTTATAGTCTCAGTAAACACAAGCTGGGCGATTGTACTGAGCCCAGACGTCGTGGTGTGTATACGGAGTGTGTGCCGGTGCGGTGACGTTAAATGGGTAGGGTTGCGCCATAGTGTTCCCCGAAAAGTGGTCCGTTGGCGCCGCACGATACTGCGGGTACATTGCAGGAACTGTCGGGAACTGCAGTATGTTAGGTGACTGCCACATAGTCACGAACTGTTGATCTGGTGCCTCCTGTTGCTGTGGGGGTGACATGTCTTGTATCAGCATGTGTCCGGCTTGCCTCCCTTCCGCCAGCCCAGAGGGGACAAAAGCCGAACAGGCCCATCGCTGTTGCTGTTGAGATGTGCTGTTGAAACAATGTCCTGTTATCTGGTGGCTATTTGCATCATACTGTGATCCTGGGTAGGACGTAGATGTAGAGGACGCAGTCCCTGCCACAATTTCAGAATACAGTCCTGGACAGTTGCCGCTACGCCTCTCACGCCCACGGTCCCGGCCACTGCTCGGAGCACGGATGGCTGTGGAGGTGTCAGGAGGCACCCCACCCCTTTTCACGTTAATGGCCAAGCTAATTGTGCCCTGCCGGCTAGGGTGGATTGGGTCACTGCGCCTGTAGAGCCTTTTGCGCGGATATCCATCTGTAGTAGAGAAAATCAGCGTGTTGTCCACAAATGTTACCCCACGCTTTTTGCACATGTGGTATAGGTTTCCGTTGGAGGCAGTAATAGACCTGTTCAGCTGTTGTCCCCGCTGGGCTGGCAGAATGGAGGAAGCTTGGATGCATGCGCTGGGGAATACCCGCCGACATTGCCGGGCAAGCTGGTCCCACACAGCGCTGGTCACTTCTGTCTGCTTACAGTCGTTCACTCCTACATGGAAGGTCACAAGAGAGACTGTGTGAGAGGGTTCTTGACTCCGGAGCCAGCCAATCAGGTGGGGAGTTTTCAGGCCAGACACAGATATGACCTGCACCTTTTCCTCTGGGTACGTAGACATCTTCTCCGCCTTGATGTAGTGAACAACGGAGTCTCCGATAACTAGAGTATTGGTGTCGGCGAATACCGAGTGTTGAAGTATCTGTTCCTCCGGAGACAGCCTGTGAGACGGTCTGTTATTTTGCTGCTGTTCGTCGCTGGCTTCAGTAGTTTGGTTGATGATCTCGGGCTGGCCGGCGGTTATCCGGACAGGAATGCGGCGTTCCCGGCGTTCGTTCTCACCCACTCTCATAGCCTGGAGGGACACAGCCATGGTGTCGTCTTGTGTAAGAAGCGGAGGGGCGGAGAGAGAGAGAGAGAGAGAGAGAGAGAGAGAGAGAGAGAGAGAGAGAGAGAGAGAGAGAGAGAGAGAGAGAGAGAGAGAGAAGAGACAGAAAGAGTCTTAAAGAAAAAGGAGTTAAAAGCTCAGAGAGAGAGAGAGAGAGAGAGAGAGAGAGAGAGAGAGAGAGAGAGAGAGAGAGAGAGAGAGAGAGAGAGAGAGAGAGAGAGAGAGAGAGAGAGAAGAGACAGAAAGGGTCTTAAAGGAGAAGGAGTTAGAAGTTCAGAGAGAGAGAGAAGAGAAAGAAAGGGTCTTAAAGAAGAAGGTTAGAAGCTCAGAGAGAGAGAGAGAGAGAGAGAGAGAGAGAGAGAGAGAGAGAGAGAGAGAAGAGACAGAAAGGGGCTTAAAGGAGAAGGAGTTAGAAGTTCAGAGAGAGAGAGAGAAGAGAAAGAAAGAGTCTTAAAGGAGAAGGAGTTAGAAGCTCAGAGAGAGAGAGAGAGGAGAAAGAAAGAGTCTTAAAGGAGAAGGAGCTCAGAGAGAGAGAGAGAGAGAGAGAGAGAGAGAGAGAGAGAGAGAGAGAGAGAGAGAGAGAAAGGGAAGAGACAGAAAGGGTCTTAAAGGAGAAGGAGTTAGAAGTTCAGAGATAGAGAGAAGAGAAAGAAATAGTCTTAAAGGAGAAGGAGTTAGAAGCTCAGAGAGAGAGAGAGAGAGAGAGAGAGAGAGAGAGAGAGAGAGAGAGAGAGAGAGAGAGAGAGAGAGAGAAGAGACAGAAAGAATCTTAAAGGAAAAAGAATTAGAAGTTCAGAGAAAGAGAAAAGAGAGAAAGAAAGAGTCTTAAAGAAGAAAGAGTTATAAGTTCAGAGAGAGAGAGAGAGAGAAGAGAAAGAAAGAGTCTTAAAGGAGAAGGAGTTAGAAGCTCAGAGAGCGCGAGAAGAGACAGAAAGAGTCTTAAAGGAGAAGAAGTTAGAAGTACAGAGAGAGAGAGAGAGAGAGAGAGAGAGAGAGAGAGAGAGAGAGAGAGAGAGAGAGAGAGAGAGAGAGAGAGAGAGAGAGAGAGAGAGAGAGAGAGAGAAGAGACAGAAAGAGTCTTAAAGGAGAAAGAGTTAGAAGTTCAGAGAGAGAGAGAGAAGAGAAAGAAAGAGTCTTAAAAGAGAAAGAGCTGGAAGTTCAGAGAGAGAGAGAAGAAAAAGAAAGAGTCTTAAAAGAGAAGGAGTTAGAATCTCAGAGAGCGGGAGAAGAGACAGAAAGAGTCTTAAAGGAGAAGCAGTTAGAAGTACAGAGAGAGAGAGAGAGAGAGAGAGAGAGAGAGAGAGAGAGAGAGAGAGAGAGAGAGAGAGAGAGAGAGATAGAATGACAATGACAATGACAATGATCCTTTATTTGACAACGGTAAAAGTTTTGGTAATAACAACCATTTTTCGAACTTGCCGTTGCTAATCTACTGATTACAGAGTTACTATCGTACTAATTGTTTTCTACTACTAAGAAGGGGGAAAAAAATTACATGACACAGCACAAGCCAAGAATTTAAAAAAAAATTTGGGGGGAAGTGACATAGGAATTACCAACTTTACTGGTCGGGCATAATGACATGTTGTGAGGTTTAATTAAAATAATATAATAGGAATACACACAACCTAATACGCATACATAACGCATGCACATTTGAGCACGCCACTCTCTATCTCTAATATACACGTGCGCACACGCACACACGCACAACGCACACACTTGCACACACACGCTTACGTGGCTTAAGCTAGTCAGTCATATGAGTAGCTGGCTACATACAAGCTGTACCAAATAAATATGAGTCATCAGTCGAAACCTGTGATACACGCAATTAATGATCTAATGAGAAATAGTATTTTTCAATATGTGCATAGTCACGGGGATGCTGCTGACAAAAATAAGTACTTGATGAGACTGACTTTAAACGAGGAGAAAGTAGCTGATGTCGTGACGTTTCTAGGAAGGCATTCCAAAGACTAGAGCCAGAGAACGTCAAACTCGTTTTATAGAGATCAATTCTAGGTCGCGGCACAATAAGGGATTTTCTTGATCTGGAGTATGTTGATGAATGGACGGTGAATAGCTATGTGATATATCGAGGTAGCTTATCGTTTAATGCCTTGAACATAACCATTCCCTTATTGTACATTAGATGATCTTTCAGGGGCAGAATTTTAAGGCTGCCAATTTTTGGTCAGTAGTTAAGCTGGGATCAGGGAGTATTAGTTTGGCAGCTCTCCGATGTAGAGAGTTCAAGTCTTAAAGGAGAAAGAGTTAGAAGTTCAGAGAGAGAGAGAGAGAGAGAGAGAGAGAGAGAGAGAGAGAGAGAGAGAGAGAGAGAGAGAGAGAGAGAGAGAGAGAGAGAGAAAAGAGACAGAAAGAGTCTTAAAGGAGAAAGAGTTAGAAGTTCAGAGAGAGAGAAGAGACAGAAAGGGTCTTAAAGGAGAAAGAGAAGTTCAGAGAAAGAGGAGACAGAAAGAGTCTTAAAGGAGAAAGAGTTAGAAGTTCAGAGAGAGAGAGAAAGAGAGAGAGAGAGAGAGAGAGAGAGAGAGAGAGAGAGAGAGAGAGAGAGAGAGAAGAGAAGAGAATGAAAAAGTCTTAAAGGGGAAGGAGTTAGAAGCTCAGAGAGAGAGAGAGAGAGAGAGAGAGAGAGAGAGAGAGAGAGAGAGAGAGAGAGAGAGAGAGAGAGAGAGACTGACTGACTGACTGAAACTTTATTTATCAAGGATTGAGATATTAGACGCACAGGCCTTTCTTCCAATCTGTCCTTGCTACATCTACTGACATATAATAACAGGCAAAGCTACATTAAACTCACAAACAACATCGAAAGTAATGCGAATTACGACAACACTACAAACTGCAACAATGGTTTAACAAAACACACAGGTACCCATACGAAGATGTTTGCACGTGTCATAATATCCGTTTGCGGGAGCCCTCCCCAGACACTCCCACCCGGGGGGCACGCCACAAATATACTTTCACTCGAATGACATACTAAGCACATCGTTTGAATAAACTGTGCACCGGCACTGCATCCCCTGACCAGGTCTATACGGGAAGCACCCCCACAAACGGCACGTGAACGCAAATGGTACAATAAAAATAATAGTTGCATAAAAAGAAATAAAAATATATTATGTTTAGACAACACGAGATAATTAAATTTACGTTTCCTTGGATAAGTGCTTGTACAGTTTTGCTTTAAAAGCAGCTAGGGAATTAACTTGTTGTAGATGCAGAGGAATAGAATTCCACAGGAAACCACCTGAGTATGACAAACTGGATTTATACAAATCCATGCGGGGCCGTTTTATGCTCAGGTTGCTCCGAGAGGTGCTGTATCTCTTCTCAGTAAGAGTAAAAAGTTCCGATAAGTAGCCGGGGACCTTACCCTTAAGAGCTTTGTGCACTAGTGTACGCACTTGTTAAATACTAAGTGTTTGTCAAGAAGAAGGAGTCCAGCTGATCCTCGCCTCAGTGGGTAGAGATGAGCTAGGAATAATGAGTTTGGCTGCTCTTCTGTATAGCGAATTTATTTTCTTGAACTGAACCTCGCTACAGCCATCCCAAGTTAATTAGTTATTTGGGTTTAACGCCGAGCAGGCGACTAAGGCCATCTCACGGCGGTACAGCCATCCCAAAATGTTGAGGCATAATCAATGTGGGGCTTCATGTATCCATTGAAAAATAGTTTACGCGTGTTCAGATTAATGACCGCTTTCAGTTTAGACAGTAAAAATAATTTCTTTGAAATTGTCTTTCCGATGTGTATGAGATGAGGCTGCCAACTAAGTTGGTTATCTACAACTACCCCTAGTAAACGGTGCTGCTGTACTTGCTCTATGGGGACAGCTTCAAATGAGAGGTTTAGAGGCGCGGGTTGCAGCTGATGTTTCTGACGTGTTGTGACTAACATGCTTTTTGTTTTAGTTGGATTGACTATCATTCTATTTCTACTGCACCATTTAGAGACTTCTTGTAGGCTCTGCTGGAGGCTGTTGGTTATGTCAGCTACAGTTTTACCGGATGCATGTAGCGTCGAATCGTCAGCAAACATGTCACACTCGGCACTAGCACATGTGATGTGTAGTGGTAAATCATTAATAAAGATACAAAATAACAATGGGCCCAGAACCGAACCCTGAGGAACACCAAGCTCTACCTTACCCTCTGTGTAATAGTTACCATTTACATAGACAGCTTGTGTTCTCGCAGAAAGATAAGAGTTAAAGAATGAAAGGGCTGACGGGCTAATGTTGTTGTTGAAATAAACATTAAGTTTCCTCAGCAAGATTTCATGATTTATCAGATCGAACGCTTTTTTTAGCTCCAAGAATACCGTGCCATTCATTTTGTTATTGTTGATGTTATCTAGCCATGAATCAACCATGTGTACTAATGCTGAGTGGCATGAGTGTTTGGGTCTAAAACCGGACTGGAACTTATTTAACAAGGACCGTTCTTCGAGGTACTGGAGGAGATGCTTTTGAATATGCTTCTCAAGTGGCTTTGATAAAACAGACAGAAGAGAAATGGGACGAAGGTCATTTACATCAGTAGTATCTTTGGTCCTGGGTATAGGAACAACTTTTGCTTTTTTAAACGCCACAGGAAAAGTATTATACTGTATACATACGTTAAAAATGTAAGTGAGGGGTTCAACAATATAAGGCAGTGATATGTGGAGTATATAACCATTTATACCGTCCACACCAGCAGATGTCTTGTTCTTAAGGCACGTAATATAACGCCCGACTTCGTGAACAGCGATAAAGGAGATACCAAACGTATCATCTGACGATAATCGTTCCTGGCAAAACATGGACAGTTGATCCGATATTACATACGCTGACGGATCAGGGCTTTTGGAAGTAAGTAGCTGTTCTGGAGCTGAGAGAAAGCAATTGTTTATGCTTTCCGCAGAGAATTCGTGTGGGATGATATGAGTCTGCGTGCGCGTGTTGCTTGTTAGAGTATTCAAAGCAGTCCGAACAGAAGCAGGAGATTTTTCGTTCTCAATTGTCTTTTCAACAAATGACTTTTGAGCTTCTTAACTTTGTTACGCAAACGTTTAAACTCAGCGAAGTTCTTTTCTCGTTTACCGGTGTTTCGTGCCTCCATAGTTTGTTTGATTTCCTCCGTTATCCAGGAGGGAGGCTCGCGGCGTCGGACTCGCTTCCTTCTTAGCGGCGCGTGTTTATTCAGCACCCCGAGGAACAGATCAAGCCATATAGTGAGCGCATTATCAGGGTCAATGCAGTTATACACTTGATCAAATCCTGCATAGCTTAGATCATGTAAGAAAGCATTCGTATTGAGCTTTCTAAACGATCTGTACGTTATGTACGAGTGCTGGTCCCGACTTTGTTTTGCGGGCAGATTACACGACCATGTACAGGCGATGGGAAAGTGGTCACTGACGACTAATGAAGAAACATTAGTTTCCGCTATTGCTGTTGGGTTATTAGTGTAAATGTGGTCGATGATGGTGGCAGCAGAGCGTGATACTCGCGTTGGAGATTTAATCATCTGCTTTAGCCCGAAGAGAGTGATCGCTGATTGCCATGTAGGCTTGGGTTTCAGCATATCGATGATAAAGTCTCCCAGAATGAGAACATTTTTACCGGTGTCGTTCACTTTATCCATGACTTGTATGAAGTCGTCATATCAGTCAGCAGTAGCAGCTGGATTTCTGTACATAAAGGCGATAAGGATGGGAGAGGAATGTGGTATTTTCACCTCCAGCCACACACACTCTAGCTCTCTGGACTCAAGGTCTTCACGTCTGCGCACCATATTTCGGATAGAGCTATGTACATAGACAGCTATTCCAGTGTGTCCAGGGTAGCCTGGGTCACGCCGGATTAGAGAAAAGTTAGGAATAATTAAGCTAGCATCACTGATGTTTGGGCACAGACGTGATTCCGTGAGACCAAAGAGATGGAAGTACGATGTTTCATTTAAAAATAAACGAATATCGGGGACTTTGTGAAACAGGTGAAAAATATTAAGGTGTCCGAATTTCAGTCCAAGTGATTGTACGCTAATTGAAGCTTTCGGCATAGCTTCTTGTCAGTTCGCGTGAAGTCACTGTAAAAAGCATCTATGATCTCAAAATGGGATCACATACACAAAAATGCACGATGATCTCAAAATAAAATCACATACACACACAGTACGGTTAAGTCTCTGGAGCCAAGAGAACTTGGAGTCCACAAAGACAATTCACTGGCTAAAGGCCAAAAGATCACTGTGACTTCCGTAGTCAAACAGTTCTCAGTGTGCTGCCTCAAAGGCAAACACACAGCCAATGTCAAAACAGTTTGTAATATTTCGCAGTTCCGATTACCAGAAAGTAATCACTATTTACGTAACACGGTAAAAAACTAAATAAAAATGTCTAAGTGCCGCAGCACTTGCTAAAACACATGCACAGAAATTCGAACGTTTCTATTATTATTTCAAATTAAGTCCACACAACCTATACAAGGGCAATCAATCCAGACCAAAAAGGTGACTGCCAAGCGTGTAATATGCAAAGAAGTACCCAACGGAGAAAGACGGGTACAACACAATTTATTAATATTTCGGGTAAATACCCTTTGTCAAAATAGACAAACAAACAAACAGAGAGATTAGCCGCTACTTATCTTCATTGGCAGAAAGAATGTGGCAACTGAAGGAGGTGACGTAAAAGAAAGAAAAGGAAGAACAAAAGTGCGGAAAAAAGTAAAAATGACGTCAACGAAAAATCGTAAGAGAGAGACTCGGAAAGAACCTGAACACGAGAGACAAGAGTGTGTGCAAGCACGTGCAGGAGCGAGCGAAAGAAAAGGCGTGTAGATGAGGCCACGAACGGGGAGTACCCTTGGGCACGAAGTAGGCGGAGTGTCTAATACACAAAGCCTGCTAAACACCAACCCGAAGGCAAACTTTATATCACCTTCAAGTTGAGGACTACCTCGGGGAAAAACGGGAGGACCCCGGGGGAAAAAACCCAGCATTTAGCACGGTACACAACAAGTAATAAGTCATGAAAACAAAGCAAATAATCAAATTCAGTAAGTGAATATTGGTATAAGTGGAGATTAGGTAGTTGTGAAACCGTCTTCAAGGGTCACTCAAAAAATAGGGGGGGAGAGAGAGAGAGAGAGAGAGAGAGAGAGAGAGAGAGAGAGAGAGAGAGAGAGAGAGAGAGAGATAGAGAGAGAGAGAGAGAGAGAGAGAGAGAGAGAGAGAGAAGGGGGCGGGGGCGGGGGGGGGGGGGAAAGGAGGAAGGAGGAAGGGGAATAAGAGAAAAGGAAAGAGCGTAAAGAGAGAAAGAGGGCTAGAGAGAAGTTGTAAAGGGGGTAGGGAGGGGGAGAGAGAAAGAGGGAGAGAGGTAGAAGGAAAGAGGGAAAAAAAAAAAAAAAAAAAAAAAAAAAGCCAGAGCCACCAACCCCACCCAACAGGCACCCACCAACACACAGAAAAACACACAGGCACGCAACAAGACGACCACGTACATCCCCAAGGGATGCACACGATCGCCCCGCCCCAAAACCGCGTATCAAACCGTGAGCCGGAGACCCGGCGCCCGACAGGGAAGGGCAAGGGATCCAACTAAACGTTCGGCCAGCGCTGAGAAAGTCCCCAAGGGAAATGTACATATCAACCAGCGCCAACCTCCCCTAACTGGTTAGTGAGTAGTAAAACAGTGAGGTAAAGTAGCAGACACAAGCAAGGTAAAAAATGTTAATCTTTCATATTCATCCCGAGTGGCGCCACAGTGCCCAATTTATTAATCAAAAATTTTTCACGGTCTTTCCTGGCCCAGACATTACTGGCTTGCATAAGCCAAAGGCCTTTAACCCGAATGTCCGAGACGGAGTGGTCGGCCTGATTGAAATGTCGTCCGACCGGTCTGTTGTATTGGTACTTGACAGACTGAAGATGTTCTTTGAAACGGTCGTTGATGGTTCTTTCCGTCTCTCCAACATAGAGTTGGCCGCATTTCACACAGAAGATGACATAAATCACGTTGGTGGTTTGACACGTGAAGTATCTGTCTATGTTGAATTTGTAACGTGGACCATTCACCACGGTGGAAGGGCAAATAAAAGGACACGTCTTGCAATTAGGAACATTGCACGGAGTGGAGCCGGAGGGTCTGGTGGTATGACGAGGCTTGAGAGTAGAGCGAACAAGCATGTCCCGCAAATTAATATCCCTCTTGAAAGCTACCAACTGAGGTTCAGAAAAGATAGCAGAATATTCTTGACTGGATGACAAAAGACCCCAGTTAGAAAGAAGGATTTTACGCACCGGATTGGTGTGGGGATGGTAGATCATGGTTACGATAGGCCTGTCACTATCAGCGGTAGGTTTAGTCTGCATTGTACTCGCGCGACTAAGTTTTTGAACCGTTTGGAGAGATCCTTGAACAACAGTATGTGGGTAATGTCTGTCGATGAAAAATCCTGCCATTTCTTTGGATTGAACATCGAAATCTGATTCTTCGGAACATATTCTTTTTAGCCGAAGAAACTGGGAATAAGGGATGCTGTTTTTAGTTTTGGGGTTGTGAGAAGATCGGTAGTCGAAGTAGGAATGTGAGTCGGTAGGTTTGTAATGTATTGAAGTTTTCAACATTCCGCAGTCAATCCTGATGTTCATGTCCAGAAAGTCGACTGAATTAGCTGATATAGTGTATGTGAACTTGATGGATGGGTGGAAGTGCTGCACGAAGTGAATGAAGTCTAAAAGTGTAGCTTGGGTCATGTGTGTAGCTCCTAAACCGTCATCGATGTAGCGTTTATACATCTCAGGGACAGGCCCGGTGTATTGCTGAAGAATCTGTTGCTCAAGGAAACCCATGAAAAGGCAAAGAAGTACCCAACGGAGAAAGAAACACGCTTAGAAAAAACGGTACAACACAATTTATTAATATTTCGGGTAAATACCCTTTGTCAAAATAGACAAACAAACAGAGACATTAGCCGCTACTTATCTTCAGATGCAGAAGAATTCATTCATTCATGAAAAGGCAAGCATAACTGGGTCCCGATTTTGTGCCCATCGCTACGCCACTGCACTGAGCGAAGGTGACGCCATCAAAGGTGAAACTGTTAAGAGTTACCTACCTACCTACATTAAAGACACCAACCATGCTCTAGAGATCATAGACCAAGTCAACCAGAAACAACTTTTCAAACCTGAACTGTTGTTTTCTCTTGATGTCACTTCAATATTTACTGTTATACCGCACAATGACGGCCTCAATGCACTTGTTTACTTCCTCAACCAAAGAAGTCATAAACAACCTCCTACTCATACACTTCTACGTCTCGCTGAATTGGTTCTCTCTCTTAACAGTTTCGCCTTTGATGGCGTCACCTTCGCTCAGTGCAGTGGCGTAGCGATGGGCACAAAAATGGGACCCAGTTATGCTTGCCTTTTCATGGGTTTCCTTGAGCAACAGATTCTTCAGCAATACACCGGGCCTGTCCCTGAGATGTATAAACGCTACATCGATGACGGTTTAGGAGCTACACACATGACCCAAGCTACACTTTTAGACTTCATTCACTTCGTGCAGGACTTCCACCCATCCATCAAGTTCACATACACTATATCAGCTAATTCAGTCGACTTTCCAGACATGAACATCAGGATTGACTGCGGAATGTTGAAAACTTCAATACATTACAAACCTACCGACTCACATTCTTACCTCGACTACCGATCTTCTCACAACCCCAAAACTTAAAACAGCATCCCTTATTCCCAGTTTCTTCGGCTAAAAAGAATATGTTCCGAAGAATCAGATTTCGATGTTCAATCCAAAGAAATGGCAGGATTTTTCATCGACAGACACTACCCACATACTGTTGTTCAAGGATCTCTCCAAACGGTTCAAAAACTTAGTCGCGCGAGTACAATGCAGACTAAACCTACCGCTGATAGTGACAGGCCTATCGTAACCATGATCTACCATCCCCACACCAATCCGGTGCGTAAAATCCTTCTTTCTAACTGGGGTCTTTTGTCATCCAGTCAAGAATCTGCTGCTATCTTTTCTGAACCTCCGTTGGTAGCTTTCAAGAGGGATATTAATTTGCGGGACATGCTTGTTCGGTCTACTCTCAAGCCTCGTCATACCACCAGACCCTCCGGCTCCACTCCGTGCAATGTTCCTAATTGCAAGACGTGTCCTTTTATTTGCCCTTCCACCGTGGTGAATGGTCCACGTTACAAATTCAACATAGACAGATACTTCACGTGTCAAACCACCAACGTGATTTATGTCATCTTCTGTGTGAAATGCGGCCAACTCTATGTTGGAGAGACGGAAAGAACCATCAACGACCGTTTCAAAGAACATCTTCAGTCTGTCAAGTACCAATACAACAGACCGGTCGGACGACATTTCAATCAGGCCGACCACTCCGTCTCGGACATTCGGGTTAAAGGCCTTTGGCTTATGCAAGCCAGTAATGTCTGGGCCAGGAAAGACCGTGAAAAATTTTTGATTAATAAACTGGGCACTGTGGCGCCACTCGGGATGAATATGAAAGATTAACATTTTTTACCTTGCTTGTGTCTGCTACTTTACCTCACTGTTTTACTACTCACTAACCAGTTAGGGGAGGTTGGCGCTGGTTGATATGTACATTTCCCTTGGGGACTTTCTCAGCGCTGGCCGAACGTTTAGTTGGATCCCTTGCCCTTCCCTGTCGAGCGCCGGGTCTCCGGCTCACGGTTTGATACGCGGTTTTGAGGCGGGGCGATCGTGTGCATCCCTTGGGGATGTACGTGGTCGTCTTGTTGCGTGCCTGTGTGTTTTTCTGTGTGCTGTTGGGTGCCTGTTGGGTGGGGTTGGTGGCTCTGGCTTTTTTTTTTTTTTTTCCTCTTTCCTTCTACCTCTCTCCCTCTTTCTCCCCCCCCCCCTACCCCCTTTACAACTTCTCTCTAGCCCTCTTTCTCTCTTTACGCTTTTTCCTTTTCTCTTATTCCCCTTCCTCCTTCCTCCTTTCCCCCCGCCCCCGCCCCCTTCTCTCTCTCTCTCTCTCTCTCTCTCTCTCTCTCTCTCTCTCTCTCTCTCTCTCTCTCTCTCTCTCTCTCTCTCTCTCTCTCTCTCTCTCTTCGATAAAGTTATTCACGAAAGTAAAGACTGTGCCACAATATGGCGTGCGATAAATTTAGTTACTAGAGGCACGAATAAAAGCACAACTCCTTTACCGCCGCATCTCACAGCAAACAGCTTCAACAGCCACTTCGTCTCCGTAGCAGAATCATTAATCCCGCCGGGAACTGAGTCGCATGACTATGTATGCCCGGACAACTTAGTCGATTTCTGCAAGCAGAGAACTGCCGGCACAAAACCTTTCATCATACCCACTATAGCGGTCCATGAAGTTGGTAAATTAATTACATCCTTGGAAAATAAAAAATCATCAGGACTGGATGAGATTAGTGCGAAAATACTCAAGATATCCCTCCCATACATTGTAGAGAGTATCACTTATATCTACAACCTCTGTATTAATTTTAATTGTTTTCCAGACGCATTTAAAGACGCAAAAGTAATACCTCTACCTAAATCTAAAGATCTTAGTGAAATTAATAATTTTAGGCCCATATCACTTCTACCTGTTCTGTCCAAGCCCTTAGAACGGCATATTCACAAGCATCTATCTATATACCTGGAAAGCCGAAAATTAATCTATTCATTGCAGTCGGGCTTCAGATCAGAACACTCGTGTCACACTGCGCTGATACGGATGATAGACACCTGGTTATCTTCCATCAACGACTCAAAACTTACAGGAGTCATGTTTCTGGATTTTCGTAAAGCCTTTGATCTAGTAAACCACGAAATACTGACCAAGAAAGTATCCATGTACACCAACAACTCGGCGTCGTTTCTCAAATCCTACCTCGAAGGTAGAAAACAAAAGGTATTACTAAATGGCTCATACTCGAATCAAGGTTTAGTGAAGCATGGCGTACCACAGGGCTCTATTCTTAGTCCCCTTCTATTCTGCTTGTTCATAAATGATCTTCCTCTTGCGATAAAAAATGAAAGCGTTACATGTGATATGTTTGCAGATGATGCTGTTGTACACACGCCAGATAAGGATATATCAAACATCAATTCACGACTGCAAAACACACTGCAACATATTGATGAATGGTGCAGTCATAATATTATGATTTTAAACCCGGTAAAAACGGAGAGCATGGTAATTAGCACTCGCCAAAAACACCAGCTTGGCTGTCTCTCACTCAGTCTGTCCCTCCAAGGCAAACCCATCAGCCAAGTTACTAACCATCGCCTGCTAGGAGTCACGTTGGACAACCAGCTTAGGTGGCAGCTACACATCAGTAACGTTTGTAAAATTGTCTCCAGAAATCTGTACATCTTAGCAAAACTTAAACACATTACTGATATGGAGACACGTCAACTGTTCTTCAATGCCCATATTAGATCGCATATAGACTATGCTTCTACTGTGTGGGATGGTTCGAGAGATGTCAATTTGAAAAGATTGAACTCTCTACATCGGAGAGCTGCCAAACTAATACTCCCTGATCCCAGCTTAACTACTGACCGAAAATTGGCAGCCTTAAAAATTCTGCCCCTGAAAGATCATCTAATTTACAATAAGGGAATGGTTATGTTCAAGGCATTAAACGATAAGCTACCTCGATATATCACATCGCTATTTACCGTCCAGTCATCAACATACTCCAGATCAAGAAAATCCCTTATTGTGCCGCGACCTAGAATTGATCTCTATAAAACGAGTTTGACGTTCTCTGGCTCTAGTCTTTGGAATGCCTTGCCTAGAAACGTCACGACATCAGCTACTTTCTCCTCGTTTAAAGTCAGTCTCAACAAGTACTTATTTTTGTCAGCAGCATCCCCGTGACTGTGCACATTTTGAAAAATACTATTTCTCATTAGATCATTAATTGCGTGTATCACAGGTTTCGACTGATGACTCATATTTATTCGGTACAGCTTGTATGTAGCCAGCTACTCATATGACTGACTAGCTTAAGCCGCGTAAGCGTGTGTGTGCACGTGTGTGCGTTGTGCGTGTGTGCGTGTGCGCACGTGTATATTAGAGATACAGAGTGGCGTGCTCAAATGTGCATGCGTTATGTATGCGTATTAGGTTGTGTGTATTCCTATTATATTATTTTAATTAAACCTCACAACATGTCATTATGCCCGACCAGTAAAGTTGGTAATTCCTATGTCACTTCCCCCCAACATTATTTTTACTTTTTTTTTTTTTTTTTTTTTTTTTTTTTTTTTTTTTTTTTTTTTAAATTCTTGGCTTGTGCTGTGTCATGTCATTTTTTTTTTCCTTCTTAGTAGTAGAAAACAATTAGTACGATAGTAACTCTGTAATCAGTAGATTAGCAACGGCAAGTTCGAATAATGGTTGTTGCTACCAAAACTTTTACCGTTGTCAAATAAAGGATCATTGTCATTGTCATTGTCATTGTCTCTCTCTCTCTCTCTATCTATCTCTCCCTCTCTCTCTCTCTCTCTCTCTCTCTCTCTCTCTCTCTCTCTCTCTCTCTCTCTCTCTCTCTCTCTCTCTCTCTCTCTCTCTCTCTCTCTCTCTCCCCCCCCTATTTTTTGAGTTACCCTTGAAGACGGTTTCACAACTACCTAATCTCCACTTATACCAATATTCTCTTACTGAATTTGATTATTTGCTTTGTTTTCATGACTTATTACTTGTTGTGTACCGTGCTAAATGCTGGGGGTTTTTTTTCCCCCGGGGTCCTCCCGTTTTTCCCCGAGGTAGTCCTCAACTTGAAGGTGATATAAAGTTTGCCTTCGGGTTGGTGTTTAGCAGGCTTTGTGTATTAGACACTCCTCCTACTTCGTGCCCAAGGGTACTCCCCGTTCGTTTTCCTTCTCTTTCTCTCTCTCCGTCTCTCTCTCTCTCTCTCTCTCTCTCTCTCTCTCTCTCTCTCTCTCTCTCTCTCTCTCTCTCTCTCTCTCTCTCTCTCTGGCCTCATCTACACGCCTTTTCTTTCGCTCGCTCCTGCACGTGCTTGCACACACTCTTGTCTCTCGTGTTCAGGTTTTTTCCGAGTCTCTCTCTTACGATTTTTCGTTGACGTCATTTTTTACTTTTTCCGCACTTTTGTTCTTCCTTTTCTTTCTTTTACGTCACCTCCTTCAGTTGCCACATTCTTTCTGCCAATGAAGATAAGTAGCGGCTAATCTCTCTGTTTGTTTTTTTGTCTATTTTGACAAAGGGTATTTACCCGAAATATTAATAAATTGTGTTGTACCCGTCTTTTCTAAGCGTGTTTCTTTCTCCGTTGGGTACTTTTATACAAGGGCTCACACACCTATGCACATAGCACACGCTTTTGTCCGCGGCTCGAGTATTGTGGGTTGAATCGTAGTCAAGATTAATTATTTTTAAAAAAATTAAAAAAAAAAAAATGTCATAGTTTTGAATGCTGGGCGCTAAACCAAATAAACTGAATGACAATTGTCAGTGTAAACGCTATGTACACAGCAAGAGCCGGTGCGTCTTAGTTCTACCTAACACACTCACTTGGCCGAGCAGACACGGATTAATTTAATTACACTACAGCTTAAGGCCTCAGACCACCCATCAAGTAGGGC